>OZ035824.1:28189628-28733147 GCA_964034765.1 Knipowitschia caucasica | reverse complement strand
ATATGCATTGTTCCTGTAGTATTTGTTTTATATGAACCCTTTGTGTCTGAATTAAAGATTAAATAAATCAAATAAATGAGTCTATAAATGAATAAATATATCCTGGTAAATTACATTACTGACTTTGTTTGTATTAAAATATAACTTACATATGGCGTGTTCCTAGAACATTTTCTACTTTGGTTTGAGACTGGAGGATGTTGTGTTGAGGACCCTGAACACACTGTGAGTTCTAATGGTGTTATGGGGACTCGTTTTATTTACTCTGTTATGTATGGAGAATATGCCAAGTGATCTTCTGCTTTAACAGCATTCCCTGTCACTGGATACAAAAGTGGAATGTAGGAGAGTGTAATTTATGGAACCACTAATATGTGGGTTGGCTGTTGCTGGTAAGAATGTGGAATTGTTACGTCAGATAATTGGAATTAACCAAAGTAAAACAAATCAAACATGGGCTGAAGTGAGTTCGTTTTCTTTCACTATTTAGTTGCATTTATTATGTTTTAAAACACATTGGAATGACTATGAAAGACGCTCTCTATGCATAGAATATTACAATAAAGACAGCCCCACAACATTAGACTGCCACCCCCATTTTTCAGAATTAAATGTTCCTGAGGGAAGATATACCAAGATTTGAGAAGCTATAAACGGATGGGTATTCAACCAGGAACAATCCATTCTTCAAAAGAAAAGGAACAGATCTAAAGTGGAACTGTTTGATAATAAGGACTTTTTCCAGAGAGCACCATATCCACTCTGAAACATGGGGGTGGCAGTCTCATGTTGTGGGGCTGTCTTTATTGTAATTGTAAGAAACTGGTGCACCTCTTTAACAAAGATTGCATCATGAAGACTGAAAAGGAGAAGATTTGTCTGCTTTCGATGTGTAAACTTCTGGTGATATAATCAATTACAGTTGAATATATTACCGGTATAATACTTGGAAATTGCATTTGACATGTGATTTTCATCTGCTTGTATCCATGAAAATAAAGTTGAAATATTGTTATTGCTTGCAGACTTTGTGGTCATTCAGGGGGCTACTCTTTTGACATTCTGTTGAGATTGCTATGAAACAGAAACCTTTTATTAGTCTGTGGGAGCTGTGTAATGACTCCACTCAGGAGTTCTAAAATCACAGACAGCATTAGGTGTGCTCACATTTAAATTAAGGTGCTAATGGAAAACAGAGCTGAAGACAGTAGTAATAAATCACTGAGCGGCTGGACGGCCTGACGTGATTGGACCTCATCTCCATTCCGATTAAACCTCGTTGGTATGCCGTGACAATCCTACTTCTTTTACCTATCATCCTTGGACAAAAAATCATGAGGAATCTTGATTTTTCCAAGAGCTCAATAATTTCTTTAAATTAAATCTGGACTCCTTAGTAAACCAATACAGTGGATTGGAGTTGTGGTGACGGCAACCACAGAGACTTGTGCACACGTCTGAGACAGCATCTTTAATTACCCAGGTAACATAGCCAGATGCTCCATCACTCTGGCAAAGGCAGTGATTAGAAGCAGTAAAATATTCATTTCAATCAGACACCCACATGCCACATGTATAATTAATACACAACGGAAGGACATAGCAACTTCTAGCATCAGGTATTTCCATGTATTCCCTCTATAGGCTTCAACCAGCTGCTGTTTGTGGATATTAGTCTTGTCTTTGTGGCAGAAAAGGATAAGAAATTGAAAAACAGTGTGCAGGGCGGTCAAAGGCCAAGCAGACTGCATTCTGGGACACCTACACAGCAGATGCGCCGGCTGCTCCGTCGCTGCCCTGATGCGCTGTGGGAGTGTTTTGTTTGGGGGATTCAGCAGATCCTGTTCGTCACGTACCTTGGAGTCGACTTTTCTTTAGTTGTGGGAGGGCTGCCTCTTTTAAGCACCTTCTTCACTTCTCCTCAGCTCGTCATACTCAGAATACCTGCAGCTCTCAGACAGAGGTCTCAGCGGCACTGTGGAGTCTCCAGTGGGCGTCACAATAAACAAACACAAAACAATCAAGTCTTAAAGGTGAAATCTCAGACACAAAGTAGACGTTGCGTTTCTGAGTCACTTTCTTTGCCCAAGGCAGTTGAAAAGTAATACAGACATGGACAATGGCATTTTATCAATCTTTGAATAAAAAGCACCCGAGGAGTGTTCTTTAAGTCTCCCTTTTCTGTCAAATCCCTTGGTTCCACTTTGTCGACTTTCCATTTTTGTCTTTGTTTTTTTTTTTCGATGAAACTCTCAAACCATTGTTAGAAGAAAGCAATCAAATCCACAAAAGGCTCCATCACTCCATTCAAGTAACTTAGTAATTTAAGTTAAACAGTAAATACCCCCGGACATGGCTTTAAATAGAAGTGATTTTGAAAGTACGTTGAGCCTGTGAAATAAAGAAAAGGGCCAGTGACTGTTCTTAGATTCCATTGTGGAAGGAGAGAAAATATTCATGTGAATTTGTATCCAAACATTGATAAACCAATTAGACAGAGGAGGAAATCAGAAATGGAGAAGATAATGGTGAAGAATAATGGAACACAATGTATGTATGTGTACCTTTTTTACTGTTACTTTATTTACTCTAGTTTGATTCATTTTATTTGTATTTATTATTATAGTATTGTTCTTACTGTTGCAGATTTCCATAGTTTACCTCCTATAGTTCTCAGTATCTCCAGTGTTCCCTTTGGAGGAACCCTCTGCACTGGGAGCGGTGGTTGGACCAGGTGGGGGTCTGGAGCCTCTGGTTGTTCCCAGTGTTTGCACTCTCTGATCCTTTTTTTCCTGCGTGTGTGAGAGTATGTGAATGTGTGTGTGGATGGATCTATGACTGGGATTGTCTGTGAGTCAATGTTAGTAATAATCTGTTGCATATTTGTATCAAATATGCATGGCGCCGTAAAGATGGCGCCGTGGCAAGAGCTCTGGTGTGTGTCGTCTTCTCTGTCTGGTGCACACCGGGGTAGTCTTGCACAGTTTTTCCAATGTGGTTTTACTGCAAATGGCAAATAAATGAATCTGAATCTGAAGAATGCTTTATAACTGAAGACTTTGTGATTTAAGGAAAAACACGAATTTTTTTGATAATTGTTCCTGTTGCTGTTTGCATGAGCCATTCTGATGCTGTTTTCTTTCTACCGTAAACACATGATACACTGTATGTGCTCATATTTTGTTTGTCACTAAAAGTGGTTTTTCTTTCTCCATGCCTTTATCTGTTGCAGCATTATTTGGATACAGCATCTTTCACATTACCTCAGGCTGCTGTGAAGATGTGACCCAGGAGACAAATGGTGAATTTGAAAAGAGAGTGACAGGACATCATGTATAATTTAAAGGTTTAATATGTAACTTTTCTGCTGGGGGATTTGCTACCTGATAATATGGCATTCCCTAGAATGTAAAAGGCAGTCCTGTCAAATCAACGTTGATAATCCATAGTGATGGAATACCTCTTACTTTGGGCGACAGTAGCTCAGTTGGTAGAGCATTGGCCTTTGAGCCAGAGGGTCGTGGGTTCGAGCCCGACTTTCACCATCAACTCCCACTGTCTGCTGTCGTTGACAGCAAGACACTTAACCTCTGGGAACACCTGATGCCACAAACTGTCGTTGTGTCCTTAGGCAAGACACTTCACCCCCATTGCCTAGAATGACTGGTGTGTGTGAATGGTTGGTGGTGGTCGGAGGGGCCGGTGGCACATACTGGTTGCCTCGCTTCTGTCAATGTGCCCCAGGGCAGCTGTGGCTACAGTAGTAGTTTATCACCACCGTGTTTGGAGAGAATGAATAATTACACATGTGAAGCGTCTTTGAGTGTCCAAAAAAGTGCTATATAAAACTGATTACTTTCTCAGGCCAGCATCACTTAACACTACTGGAGATTTGTCATATCATTTGCTGTCTTTATATTTCAATTCATTTCAATTTAATTTAAGCTCAGCCCTAAATCACAACCATAGTTAACTTGGAGGACTTTACAAAGGACTTATGAAATGTAACTGTAACATATTTTAATGCCATGTTACAGTCTACAAGTTAAATAAATACATTTTGTCTCCTTACTGTTTTCAGCTGTATGTGCTCTATATAAGAACCTGTACTCACCAAATGATCTGGTTTGGCAGTTCCTATTGTGTCATCGCTCCAGCTGCACTGACCATTGAGAATGAGGGTAGACATGGTGTGGATCTGTTTCCTCCAATAGGTCCATAAAGCCTTGTCTTTTTAAAGCACTACATAGAATAGGTTCCAGACACAGAGGAGGCTGACTTCAGCTCTCAATGCACCACACGTTATAAAAACAGTGAAGATTACATATAATACTGGGATATACCAGTGGAACATAAATTGATAAGTATTGCTGTTTTTTTTTGGATCAATAAATATGATGCTAAAAATCAGGCATGTCATGCGAAAATTTAAATCCTTTTGCAGCCGCTTAAATGAATTATTGATAATGGGGAAGACAGTTAAAAGCTTTTTGCTTCTGCCTTCTCCTTTTGATTTTTCTTTCTTCTTGAATTATATGTGCATGTAAAGAAATCTATAAAATACATGGTAAAACTGCTCAAATAAAAATACTACGACTACTAGTCACCACGATCACCACAGTCCTTTTTGTTAGACCACTAACACTGTTAGTGGTCGGCAAAGGAAAAACCTAGTGGGAGAAAAGAGAGGAACCTAGTGGGAGAAAAGTGAGGATCCACTCCACACGGACGGCGGGCTGTAGATCCAGGACCTAAGCTACAGAACGACTTAAGCTACAGAACCTTTGAACGTATATTGCCTGAATAGGATGTATGGAATTTATGTAAAAAGTATAGCTTTCAAGTAGATTCATCACCACAGCTCTCTTCATTCTAAGTTGACATTTACCTAAAACAGTAGGCTGGCAATTGAACAGAAGATTGTGTGTTTTGGAAATGCCTGTTGGAGTTTGAAGATAACACAGTAATTTGGTTGTCGAAAAATAATCAGACCTACGCTTGTTCATTTTTATCCACACTTTGGGGAAAATGTCTCTATGTTGTGTAGTTTATTCTGTTACAATGTGCCAAAATGAAAAGGTGTGAAACATGTTGTGACAGCTGGCAGCAATAGGCAGGCTTTAGGTAAACGACATGGGATTCCCTTTGATTTGAATACGACCGTCTTGGTTTAGTCTTGTGAAAAATCCTAAAACTTGTATGCAGCTCTGACTGACTAAGTAGCACATATTTCTCTGGAGTCTAGCATCAGTGACTGGCTCCTAAATGATGTAATGCAAATTCCTTTTCATTCTTCCTTACACAAGCTACATCTGCGTCTGTAATCCTCAGTATTAATCGGCATGCGCAGCCCTAGTTCCATTACAATCGTTTTATCTTCTTGGCAACCTATTTTTTCAACGGTAATAAGTTACTTTCTCTTGGCAGTAGCACAGAAGAAAAACATAAAATAAAGAACCAAGACTATTCTATTACTATATTTTTTAAATAAAGTTCTCCTTTAACAACTGTGGTGATGTTAACTGTCCAATTTCAAGGTTTTTAAAAAATAGTTTAACAAGTGACACAAGTTGAACTATTGGTCAGCATTAAATGATTAGGCATAAGATTATAACCATAAAATACATTATACTCCCAATGAACCAACAACCAAAACTGAATATGGCTCATTCTTCTGATTTTTATTTTTTAATCAATCTTCGAAAGACTTGTGCAACGGATATTGCGGGAAACCAAACAAAAGCTAATACAAAGTTCTGTAGTTTCTGAGCAATATATGTATGATGACTTTGGTAGTTCATGCTAGACTTTCACTTTTTCCTATTACATTTGCCAAATAAGACTAATAAAATGAAATCTTTCATGAGTGATCTGATCTTTTGCTTTTGGTATTCCCCTCTTCAAAGGACGCTTTTAAAACCCACAAATCAGCATAAATGGACTAAGTATGTGTAAAGTGCAATATGCTGGGTGAATCATGAGAATATAGATGGAGTCCTCCGTCGGTAATGGACAAGACGGCCTCGTGCAGTAACAAAGAAACGCCTGCTCTCCCCTGTTAGCACAAGTCCATGAATAATGCACACATTAATATTGCAATGTATGGAACGTTACTAATTAATTCAGCATTTCCCACTCATTAATATGGTATCTTTGTAGTCAGCTCTGCATCACATTCTTGTGGCCTTGGACATTGAAGCTGCCAACACAAAGTATTGTAATTCTTGTATTTAATTTTTGAACCACTTTAGGACTATGTAAGCCCAGCCACCTATCCGTGCTTCCATTAACAAATTACATTTTAAAACAAAAGGAAAGCTTGATGTTGATAAGCTGATGACCCCTCTCTCCGTTTTTAAAATTAAAACATCTTTAAGCTTAATATGTGGCATTATACCACTCCTGATAAAGACCATATGTGTTTTACATTGTCAGTATTCCTACTATAAATAGACATTCTGCATATTAACACTGAAGAACTTGAAGCTTCTTTCAGTAAACTGCTTTGACAAATGTTCGGAGTTTTGACTCAAACCCAGGATGCAGTTCACTTCAGGATGTGGGATCGATCTCACGGTAGATCTCACAGGTTCATGGCAGAAAATATGAGGGCTGAAGTTCATATTAGCAACAGTATTCCTTGTGGTTCAGTATACAGTCTAGGAGGAAACAGTCGACCAGTGCAATATTTTGAGCTTTCAACTCTCTGCTTCGTCCATCTCAGCAGTGAGCACGAAATATGAGGTTGTCTTCTCTGCCGCCTATTTTTCCTGATCAGAAGTAACTGACAATAGAGGAGTCAGAGACATGATGGCAGCGGTGGGGAGAGAGGAGACCGGACTGTGGGTCCTGGGATTTGGTTTTGTGCCGGATTGAACTTTGGTTTGATCTTTGGCATTATTCAGCAAAAGGTGAACACTTTTGGAGAAGGCTATCCGAGGGTCTTCTTCAGGTAGACGAGGACACACACAGCTTTCTCTCACTTTGAGAGCCTAGAGAGACAGAAAGAGAGCAGATAAAACATGCAGAGAACATTTATGGAGTGAAAATAAACAGTGGCCTCACAGAAAGAAGGTCATGGGTTCAAACCTGTGATGAGCAAAAACATGCAGCAGTGTGAATGCAGTGAGTGATTTGAGTAATTGACGGACGGACTGACGTCACAGACCGGGTGTCCGTCTTTCCCAGGGTGGCTATGGCTACAGTAGTAGTAGACCACCACCAATGTACTGTTTATGGAGTGAATGAATAGTAACTTTGGTGTAGTTTAGTTTATTTACAGTGTACAATAAACGGGAGAGATGCATTGTACCAGGTCATAGCTCAAGAGCTTATTTCCACCTGTAGTCCCTGGGCTGGCTGATGGTATGATATTACATTAAAAATAACAGACATTCATGGATGTATGGTTTTCATTTGATCAAAATACATGTGTAGCACTTTGAAAGACAAACCAGGAAAGCTCAAGTCTTCATCATCATCAGAAATTCAATAATAGTTTGCCAAGGAGAGACAAACAAGGTAAACAAAACCTTATGCTTTGGCATTAAAAGTGCACTTCATTTTTCCCAGTCTGTCAGGAGCAGTGTCATCATCAAGTCTGAAGTCTCGCATTCTTGTGAAGGATGTTTAATTTACAGCAAAGAGTCCGAGTCCTCCCCAGGGCTCACTCTGCCCCCGTGATCCAGTATATACACTACTGTTGTAAACATAATGGTAGAAAAATAGATTACCCATTTAACATCATTCAAAATAACAACTACTTGTATTTCATTTACAAACCAAACACATAACCAGCTTTATGATTTATTTACTGTAGTGATCATGTTGTGTGATTCTTAAGATACTTTTCCTTGACGACATTTAAAAGCCGTGGGTGTTGAGAGGAGTGAAGCACCCGTAATCAGACTTTCTAATGTTCCATGATCAACCCTGCTTATTACACCTGCACTCGCTTTACCACACAAGGCCACAGCACCTCCATCAGTGCACTTTGCTTCTCCTGCTCAGCGCACTCTCACTTTCGAGCTACAAGTGGACTTAATGGGCTTTTCTCCAATTGCGGAGGTGGAGTGCCCTCACAAGAAGCTGTCACCTTATCCTCCCAGGTTAAAACACAACAGCTTGCATCATTCTCTCTGTTTACTCGGTTTGTGTGGAGTTATAGCTGTGCTGTCAGGAGATGGGAGGATGTTTCTGTGGATTTTGAAGACACTGCCTGTGGCTACAACCTGCTCCGCACACCTGCAGTACTGTACAGGTCACTGCAGCTCGCACTGGACGTAAAACAGTCCCCCACAGAGCACCTGATGAACAATCAGCCCATCTGCTCGTCTTTTATGATCCCTGCGTCTGACAGCGCCACAACACGACCAGTCCGGCTGAAGGTTAAAATGGCCTCTGAAATATATTTTTGAGGAAAAACTCTTTTGGGACGGTCACTTAGTGACATAAGTACACAAGAAAAAATAATACAATTGAAATAAGTTGTTTTTTGCCTTCTTTGACTCCTGACTGTGTCGCAGCAATAAATGGAAAAGCAACATCTCAGCAGCTTGATCCATTGACAAATTATTTCAAAATAAAATAAATATAAATCTGAATAGACATTGCCATATTCAACACGTTTACCTTTTGTCATTATTTTGCAGTGCATGTATAGTGTACAATCATGTTTTTCACACTTTCTAAAAAATAAGGGTTTCTCATAAAAAGTACCACATTACACAGTAATGCATACGCACTATTCAGTAAAAAATGCATCAAATACTAGTACACGTTATATTACCTCATTCTGTAGGTATTGTAAGATGTATTTTATTGTCCCCATAGGTAAAATTGTCCTCTGCATTTGATCCATCCTTCAGCTTCTCTGCTACTGTGCTGCTACTGGTTATAAAGAATTAACTCGTTTAGCTGCTATATAACGTGCGGCTGGCTAATGTTTGTAAGGAAGCCTTTACATAAGTCCCAGTGGATGTATTATTCCAAGTATATTCAATGTATCACTCCAAATTAATTGGTAATATTACTTCAGATCAAATTTCACCTGCGATCCCTCCTTCTCTCAATAATGGCGCGGAGGTTGCCCTGTCCTTGAACGTTTTAACTGCATCTTCATTTCCTTATTGCCTAAAGACACCATTGATTTTCCTGACTACAGCAAGAGCAGAACTTCTAACATCGAGCTGCTTATTCTCTGGTCCCAACTTGAAAGCCTTGAGGTAAATTCATTAATTCAGGCATATGAGCCCCAGCGCAGTGTGAAAAATCCCCAAACTGAGCATCTTCTTTTTCCTTCCTACCCAGTGTCTGCTTCCTTTGTGCCCATTCCCCGTGTCTGCAGGTGCAAGCAAGTCTCTCCAGATGCTTCATTAGTTCCATTAAGATCCTTCCAACAGTTCCGGGGGCTACACTCCTGCTTCAGTGCAGGTGCCAGGCCCACTCTCTTCAAGGCCTACTTTTAAACACATGCTGAGCTGCAACGCGGTTCGTTACGACAAACACGACCATTTTGTGTATGTGAATGTGCGCAGGCTTATAAGGTCCTTTTAAAAAGACAAAAGTGTAAAGAAGCTACTACTGCTTAAATACCACATGTTTGGGCTGTAGATGGCCCCACTGCTCTGTGGTCTCTGGAAAAGTGAGTCCCAAGCATGAGCCAAGGTAAAGGCCCTTTGTCTCTGTTGATGGTCCTTGCACCGCTTCCTGATCTCAATGGCCTCTTGTATCAATCTTTTGTATTTGGGTTCTTCTGTTCCTACTATTTTTGCATTGCCCCTGTCCAATAGAGGATTTTCTCTTTTGCAGTGGTCAGACATTTCTGATTTGAGGTTGTGTTGCTTTTTACTTAGTTGACCTTGTTTGCCGTGCTGCCTTCTTTTTTGCATTTCTTCTGATGCTCATTTGGCTGAAAGTTTGTCCTTTTTCTCAAATTTTATTGCAGGTTCTACTTGGGATTTTATATATATGACATAGCACTTTTTCTCTGATTGTACAATTGTGAAAAACTTTAAAACATAAAGTTACATATAGTTAATGTACGCAAGAGCAACTTTGTATTTGTAGTAAACGTATAAAAATAGTTAATCTAAAGTTGCCAGTGTCTTGCCCGGCATGTTAACACACACTTCCTCCAGCTCTGCTAACTGATGTAAGTCCAGCTCAAAATGATCAAACCAGCTGGATTGAAGAAACAGGCACCCCAAGAGAGTCATGCGATTGAAATTCTGCTTCCTGATTGATGTTCAAGAACCAAAATATGAAATGTTAAACCTAAACCTCAGAAGGCAACAGAGATTTTTTTGCAGACATTGAGAAGAAACTGACCAAATAAATATAATCAAAATATGCAAAACAGTGTGGGACTTCTGGATTCAGGAGTTCATGTAGCAACTCTGCTCCTCATTAAATGTCCATCATGTCATGTAATTATGAATCTGCATTCTCATTTTGAGGAGATAAGGCCAAATATGATTTTACCTTATGTCCCAGAACACAGATAAAACACCCAGATGTAGATTAAATGCCAAAACATCAGAAATACATCTATAAAAAGACTAAGTGCTTGGATATTGTCTTGTACCTGAGGAATGAGGCGGTCCAGTTGGGTGTATCGGTTCTGGTGGGACGGGTGTGTGGAGAGCCACTCGGGCAGCTCCAGCTCTCCTTCCAGCTGGTCCCTTATCTCCATCTGTTGCCAGAACACAGGGCCGGCCCGCACATCTGCACACGCCTGCACCAACAACAATCAGGACAGCAGTCTAACCGCTTCTATGACTTTTACTATGGCAAGTGTGCCCCCCAGTGTTTATAAGGGAGAACACAGTCAAGTGTACCTTAGCAGCCAACTGAAGCCCCACTTCATCAGCCTCTGCTTCCAGTTTTCTACTGTAAGGACGACTGAACATCAACTGGTGAAACAATATACATTTAAAGGTATACAAATCAATAAGTATCTCTAACAGTCAAGACAAAATGTGCTTGAATTGTGGATAAGTAAACTTGACAATACATGTATTTCAAGCTTTGTATTTCATTATTTGAAGTTTTAAAAAAAATCCTCTTTTGTAGCATGTTTCATTAGAAAGATTATATTTTAAGAAAGTCAGATTTGTGTCTTTTTTGATCGAGCATTTTTTCAATGTTTTTGTCATTTTTGCAGTTTATATTCTTTACCTGTGTGAGTTTCTCCTGTGCCCAGTGCCCCAGCAGTGCAAGACTATCTTTGGGACAAATGGCCCATATGGCAGTCAGCAGAATCATAGACAGGAGGTCCACCACATGAGACAAACTGGCTTGTTCTGCCTTAGCACGGAAAGAAAGAAGTGCAACGTTAAAAAAAAAAAAAAAAAACACAGAAAAGGTCAATAACAAAAGACTGTTACAAAAGAAATGAAATTGAAAAAGAAAACAGTTTTGGGTAGGTGTGGAGCATATTGATTGTTCCCATCTATTTCAGTCCAAGATATTTGCTGTAGCAGATTTTGTGGTTTTAACAGGCAATCCGATAGAGCACACCTACGGAGTAACAATGAGCCCATTGATGATCATTCGCTTCGTCTAATTAAAATCTCCTTCAAGTATTTCCTCTGAGGATTTGAAAGTCTGGAAATACCCACAATACCCAAACACAAAATGTTTTTTGGCCAGATTAAAAACAGTTGTCCCAGCATATTTAACTGCTATAGGGCCACTCAGACAACCATAAAAGAATTACTGTAAGTGTGTCTTTAGAGGGTAATGTGAGAGACTTGAGCTCCGGCTGATGCAACAGCACTGCAACTAATACCACCTCATGCTGTGACAGGCAAAAACACACTTGATATTCACAGTTTAGAGAGCAGGTACTTTGCATATTGTTCATAATAATGTATCTATTTGAAAATGTCTTCTATAACTATAGTTTAAGGTGGGAGGGTGAATTCAATTCCAACGACCGTGTGACCACGGAAATGTAAATTGTGGCTGACAGTGGCTCAATTGGTAGAGCATTGGCCTTTGGGCCGGAAGGTCTTGGGTTAAAGTCCATCACAAGACTACTTTACAACTCCCACTGATGTCTGATGTTGTTGTGTCCTTGAGCAAGACACTTAACCCCACTTTGCCTCAAGCCCCCACCAAAAGATCAAGGCAGCTCAAATTAGAGCAGGAGGATCAGTGAGGGGCTGGAGCTCTGTACTGGGTGCAGCTCTGACTGCAACCCCCCAGACCCAGAAATGGATCAAGGAGAAGAAAATGGATGAATGGATGGATAGATGGATGCAAGGTTTTCTTATTTAATAATTTGTACAATAATTAAAGACATCAAACTTCAGTGAGTTCAGAAGGTTACAAAAAGTGTATAAAGTGTGTAGTGAGGGGTTTTTACAGCCTTAGAATATATAGCTGGACTTTGCTTCACCCTAACCACTCAAATGCATGAGACGTAAACAAAAAATTATTAGCAAGACTGACAATGACAGAAACAGTACTATTAATCTATTGATTTAATCGCTGACCTTTACTTTCCCAATAATGTCTCGCTAAGATTCAGAATCTCTTTCTCTCTTTCAGGTGATACCGGGCCCCATTGGGCATTTGTCTCTCACTCCACGCAGAGATGGTGGTGTGGGAAACCACATGTTTTTGGTGGTGAGGGAAACCAGAGAACAGGAAGGAAGTTGTAGGTTCGATTTGTGCAGAGATTGCCAGTTTCTCCCTGTGTGGTGAGAAACACAAACTAGCTGCTCTGGTTTCCCCCACCACCCAAAACATGCACCATAGCTAAAATCCGGTGCATCTGTACTATAGTGGCCATGGGTCAGGTAGCATTGTGGCATTGGAAGTATGGATCAAATACAAAGGACAAATGTAAAGGACACATTTATGAACAATAAAGTAAGTACACTACTGCAAAAATAATGTTTGAAAATTCTGTGTTTAAAGAGTTTATATACAATTTGTATTTCAACTTTGGACTTACCGAGTGTCCCAGTAAAGCATGGGCCATCTCGTGTCCCAAAACAATGGTGAGCTGGTGAACATCTGCGACTGCATCCAACATTCCCGTGAAGACGAACACCTTCCCGTTCTGCACACAGAGCAGAACTCACTGTGAGCGGATTATGCAAAGCCTGTGTGGCGTCAGTGCTTCTCTGTTGTACTTACCGGGAGGACAAAAGCATTGACTTTGGGGTCCTGCACAACATGGACCGTCCAGACCACCTCCGTCACTTCAGGGATGTCCTTGTTCCTTTTAGCCAGGAGCTGAATGAGTCGCTCCACCACCTGCTGCCGAGGGTCAGTGACCGGCAGCATCAGCTCTGCAAACTCCTCCATGTACTGCCAATAAAGTACATTCATATAAAGAAGATATGAAAACCCAGGTCCTGATATTCATCCTCAATTTGATAATAACAGCTTACTCTACCAACCTTATTCCTCTAAAAACTTTCAAAATGTTCTAAAGTTTAATTTTAGCGGTCCTGTAGTTTTAGCCTTTGATGATTCATTTACGCCAATGAGATGGAAACAATCTCTGCACTGAGAAAGATCAAACAAAAAATCTGCTTAATTTGTGCAACATGATTATAGGAAGATGTACAGGATTAGATCTATTACACAATCAGAATTATTATTATTTCCATTTTAACAGGAAGTCACTAACTAGGAAATTGCTTTGGTATATGGTGCAAGCAAGTTATACAAAAGTTAGACAAAAAAATGACAACATATATATAAAAGTAAACATAACAATGTAAATAAGATTCTTTTATATAAATATACACAATAGACAAACCGTGCAGAATATCAAGAAGTATTGAGAAGTATAATTTATAAGGTTACAGAAGTATAAAGTGACACTTTTCAGGAGTGCGACTGTAGAGGAGAAGAAACTGTTCTAATGGCGGAAGGTTCTAGACCAGATGGACTGTTGCCTCCTGCTAAGTCTAACCCAATAATGTAGGTATCAACAAACAAGATTTAGGCACCTATAAAGAAGAAAATGTCTTTAGGCAGAGCACATCTGCATAAAGACATCCTAGAATGATTGATATACAGTGGGGCAAAAAGTATTTAGTCAGCCACCAATTGTGCAAGTTCTCCCACTTAAAATAATGACAGAGGTCTGTCATTTTCATCATAGGTACACTTCAACTGTGAGAGACAGCTCAATACTTTGCAATATAACCTTTGTTGGCAATAACAGAGGTCAAACAATTACTATAGGTCTTTACCAGGTTTTCACACACAGTAGCTGGTATTTTGGTCCATTCCTCCATGCAGATCTTCTCGAGAGCAGTGAACACGGACTTTCAACTCCCTCCACAGATTTTCAACGGGGTTGAGGTCTGGAGACTGGCAAGGCCACTCCAGGACTTTCAAATGCTTCTTATGGAGCCACTCCTTCGTTGCCCGGGCGATGTGTTTGGGATCATTACCCAGCCACGTTTCATCTTCAAAGCTCTCACTGATGGAAGGAGGTTTTGGCTCAAAATCTCACGATACATGGCCCCATTCATTCTTTCCTTAACATGGATCAGTTGTCCTGTCCCCTTAGCAGAAAAACAGCCCCAAAGCATGACGTTTCCACCCCCATGCTTCACAGTAGGTATGGTGTTCTTGGGATGCAACTCAGTATTCTTCTTCCTCCAAACACGACGAGTTGAGTTTATACCAAACAGTTCTACTTTGGTTTCATCCGACCACATGACATTCTCCCAATCCTCTGCTGTATCATCCATGTGCTCTCTGGCAAACTTCAGACGGGCCTGAACATGCACTGGCTTCAGCAGGGGGACACGTCTGGAACTGCAGGATTTGATTCCCTGTCGTCGTAGTGTGTTACTGATGGTAACCTTTGTTACTTTGGTCGCAGCTCTCTGCAGGTCATTCACCAGGTCCCCCCGTGTGGTTCTGGGATTTTTAATTACCGTTCTAATGATCATTTTGACCCCACGGGATGAGATCTTGCGATCGAGGGAGATTATCAGTGGTCTTGTATGTCTTCCATTTTCTGATAATTGCTTCCACAGTTGATTTTTTCACACCAAGCTGCTTGCCTATTGTAGATTCACTCTTCCCAGTCTGGTGCAGGTCTACAATTCTTTTCCTGGTGTTCTTCGACAGCTCTTTGGTCTTAGCCATAGTGGAGTTTGGAGTCTGACTGTTTGAGGCTGTGGACAGGTGTCTTTTATACAGATAACGAGTTCAAACAGGTGCCATTAATACAGGTAACGAGTGGAGGACAGAAGAACTTCTTAAAGAAGAAGTTACAGGTCTGTGAGAGCCATAGATCTTCCTTGTTTGAAGTGACCAAATACTTATTTTCCACCATAATTTACAAATAAATTCTTTAAAAATCCTACAATGTGAATTCCTGTATTTTTTTTTCACATTCTGTCTCTCACAGTTGAACTGTACCTATGATGAAAATTACAGACCTCTGTCATTATTTTAAGTGGGAGAACTTCCACAATCGGTGGCTGACTAAATACTTTTTTGCCCCACTGTAACTATTTTTTGTTGTAAATCTTTCACATTTACAGGTGTTTGAAGTTTTTATTGCAACAATTGGCTAAACAAAAATACATGAAAAATAGAGTAAAATCCAGTCGTAATTGAATAGAGAGATAAGCGCTCGATTTTCTTTCACCAAACTCAATGCCAGTAGGAAAAAAAAAACTATATGTCATCTCATCTCTCACCTCCTCGGACATAAGAGCAGCTAGCTCCATGTAGTTGTCCTTGCTGAACACAAGCAGGCGTGTCCGTCCGGTCAGCGGAGACTCGTCAAGGTGTGTGAGGAGAAGTATGGCTACGATCAGCAGCATCACACCAGCACCAGCGCCCAGCTTCCAGCGTCTGTACCACATCCACTCACGCAGGAGCTGTCTGCGGTTGTCTGGCAGTGCCCCCCACCATTTTCTGAGGCTCCTGCACAAACAGTTGGATTGTTCATGTTGTGGAATAGTGCAGGACTACATACATGTTGTTTGACCCAGCAGAAAGAGATCAGACAACATAACATGCGGTCTTCATATTTTCCAGATTATTTTTATCACTTGCACTTGTAAATCACTACTTGATGCTTTGGGCTGAGAGCTGATTGGCTGAGTGAGATCCTCTTTCACATCTTTATCTGACAGAAAAGCAAAAAGAAAGATAAACATGCATGTGTTTATTGTTCTGAGAACAAGAACTATAGAACTATTTATTACGTAATTCAATTTTTATGGCTTAAGAATAAGGTATACCGACTAAACAACACCCCCACTATTGTCAAAGTGCTTATGAATATTATTGTATCGCCATCATTGTTTGGGCTAGTTGAGAAAGGTCGCCCCCTGGACTTTCTGAGCAGGGGGCCTCCAGATCTACAGGTCAGAGCAGAGTAATAAACCAGCAGAAATCTCACTCATGAGTTTGTTTGGTTGCAAAATGATAAAGAAAGCTCGCAATATGAAAATATTTGGCTAAACTCTGGTGCCAGATTAAAACAACTAAAATAGTAAAACAAATAATAATCCAAAGTAAGCACAGAATAGAACTGCAACTGTACTGCGTGCTCAGTAAGTGTGTTACCTTCCCAGTATAATGGCCAGAAGTTTCTGCAGGGGCTTGAGCACCATCCACACCAGGGGGGCAGGGAGTGCACGACATGGAGCCGAAGTATGGAGCTGTCCACACCGCGTAAAGACTCCAGGAGATTCCCAGGGAGAATTGCGTTTGACAACAGACTTGAGAGAAATATATCTGCCATTTTTACAAAGTAGGAGAGGTCCGGGTCTTGTCACGTTCAGCCTTTGACACCTGACAAGACTAGGTTGTCTCGGTAAAGGAGGAACGGAGATCTGACAGTTTCGCTTCAGAGAGACAGACATAATGCTGCAATTTCTCTTAAAGAAATGTCCAAGAAGCAAAGCCATTATTAAGTTTTACTTACGTTTAAGAGGACGTGAGTTTTATGTATTAGTTTAAGAGGACGCGAGTGTATAGTTGCACATTGACAAGTGTCTACACACCATCAGCAGTGTCTGGTGGTGCTTTCAGACCGGATCATGCGTTGCGTCGGGTTTCACACCATCAGCAGTGTGTGACACCATCAGCTGTCACTGTCACTCCGACTTTGGCCTCACGCAATAACTCCGCTATCTCACGCTTTGTCCTTTATAAGACGTGGGAAATCACTGACCGAATAAAAGCCTCTACATTCGCCATGTTAAACACCCGTATTTACAGGTGATGTTTGATTTCTTCGGATAGTTTTATGTCCAACCTCTGAAGCGATCCCTCCGGAAACATTTCTGCACTAATAGTTCCGCCTTCTGATTGGGTAAATTCTTTCTTGTCTTTAGTACTTTTTTTGTTACCATTTCAACGGACACACACACGCAATGCAGAATTACATAGAAAATATTTTTATTGATAATTTTTAATAGCCAATAAAAACAAAACTTGTCTAAAACACTAACATTGTACTCAACGTCAGCCTGAATTTGAATAATACTAGTAATACAACTCTCTGGTTATAAATGCACATGCTAAAATGGAATAAAATAAAAATAATCACAATAAATAGTCATGTTCAGTGGGCAGCACAGAGCCCAAATGTAGCACTACCTTCTCTTCTGCTTCAGTGTGATCCGGTTTAGGCTCCTGACTGGCATCTCCAGTTTGGGACATTTGGTCAATATCAGAGTCCAATGGTTCGGTTGCGGTATTCCAAGTTTCCCCTGTGTTTTGGTCAAATGCTCGTTGATTTGGAATGAATTCTGATTGGAAAAGTGCCTGGATCTGAACAAGAAAATGGTCTCCTTCCTCATCTGGCAGGGGTTCCAGGTACTTTGCCAAAGAGGACAGCATCTACAAAGACACAATGTCACAGGGCAATGGGAAAATGTGAATAAATCAAGCTATTAGGTTCCACTAATTTCAACACACCTTCTCGAGGCAGGTAAGATGTGAGTCTCTCCTGAAAAATCGATTCATTTGCACACTTCTGGAAAAGACATGAATATCTATATGTATAATCTGCACTCAAATCAGTCATAAAAAGCACATACAGCTCAAAACCTATGCTAAATATTCACAATAGCTGTGTACATTTGAGGTAGGATGAGTAGTGACCATCAGAACACTTACCCTGGTGTAAGGGAATACTTCTGGATTATCCAATGCGCCCTTCGCGTGGTCTGATCCCAGTCTGGAATGTCTTGTGATGGGAGAAAGTCAAATTTGTAGGGAATCTCTAAACAAAATTCATAAAACATGTAATCATACACTTTTAAATTTTCCAACACCCTTTACAAACGTTTGTAACATACTCTGTAATTCTGTTTCGTTACCGGTTGCTTTGACCAACAAACAGGTGGTTTGTGAGTGAGGGGATGGATTTGCAGGGTCATATGGACTCACAATCATTCCAATAAATGGAGCTCCACCTCTTGAAAAATAACTCTAAAATGACATAAAAACAGACAATATTGCATTGAGTAAAACATGTCTACCATTAGTTTCAACCAGTCAAGGTTATTTCAGGAAATGTTTTGACAAAGGACACAACAATAGTTTTGAACTACAGCCATCTCACTGTCACACTTTGTATTCTCTGCAGTCCCTCATCCAAGTACTAATCAGGCCTCGTCTTACTAAGCCTACAGGTGCTTGATTAACATCAGATTCATGTAAATATGTTACTTTTTAACTTGTTGGGACAACATACAAAGGATGTTTTACCTGGAACTGGTCCTGCGTGTGTATGTCCCGTACAGAGGGGTTAGGGTGAAAGGAGGGGTGAGAATGATACCAGCCCACCACACTGTACCCCAGAGACGACAGAGTGTCACAGGCCAAAGTCTGAGAAACAGGGTCCATCTCACACTGCATGCCTGTGCTCACACTGTTACAAGGTTCAGCCGCACACACCTAAAGAATAACCATAATAAATCACTTAACACATCTCATATATGTAATTCAAGTTCCACTGCATCAAAGTTGCAGGATGTAGTTGTCATTGGGAGGATCTGAAATATTATTTTCTCCATGGAAATTATTTTGTTTTTGCCTAGAAATAGCATAAAACTAAAAAGGAAGGATTTTTGTCCACAATGTGATAGTACGGAGGTCTTATTTCTATTTACAAAACCTCCAAGTCAAGTCATTGTAAATGGCTTTAAGAATGAGCGACTCAAGTCTAAGTCACAACATGACGTTCTTTATACCTTTAATATTTTATTTTGCTCGTTGTAAGTTCCACCAAGAAGGCCGATGACTTCCCCACGAGACACATGCGCATGCTGTGAAGACCACATCTAATTAGTGCTTCAAACAAGAATAGCAAATGTATAAAAAATATAAGAATCTAACCAAGTCCATAATCAGAAGCGTCTCTGCACAGACGATGATCTGGAATGGTTCCTGTAATAAATACATAAAAACAGAATGCACAAGGCTTATATATGCTACATTTACTTAAGTCATTATTATTATTTAATCATTCTCTCTTGGTAATACAATAAAATATAATATATTGTATTTTAAAAAGCCACTAACCTGAACATCATCTCCAAATGATTGACAAGGAATTAGCTTGAAGGGGTCGATTAACCCTTTTCTGGACATCTTGGACGGTTTGGGCATATTTTTCATCTCCTCTCTCCTCTTTGCGAGTTCTTCTGCACTTAAATGCTGATTAAATCCAAAACACAAAAGTCAACCATAATTTAAATTGTATAATAGTCATATCTGCCAACAAACCTCGTATGTCTGTCCTTCCAAGTCTTTAGCATCGCACCAGTTTCCCCAAATGTCCCTCACGCGCCGCTTCCTCGTCCGCTTCAGTGTTTGAACAACAGTCAAATGTAAAAAAACAAATGTACAAAGAACTTGTGTGTCTTGTGGCTCACCATGCTCTGCAGCCTCTGAGCCAGCTGATAGGCCTCCAGAACATCCTTGCCCTCCTTTTGCCTGCTCCGGTCCAAAACTCGTGGACGATTATACACTGCCTGCTCTAAAAACGGTAAGCAGGATATTTTTATTTTGAGTGCAAAATTCTTTGCACACTGTATACCGACAAAGCAATTATTAAGATGCAATTTGAGTGTTTATCTAACGATCGCAAAATGCACCTTTGTTATAAAAATAACAAATAATAAGAATCCAACCAAATTGTTAATTGCCAAATCTTATAACTTATAACTTGGGTGATCCACCCTGATTACATTTTGTGTTTGAAAAAGATGCTCTATAACTGTGTTGTTGACCACACATTCATGCATGTGAATACCAATAATGTATCAAAGAAGGGAAAAGTTACATTATTTCTACTCTTAAGCTTTAATTATTATTTTTTTCATCATTTTTAATCATTCAAAATGAAAAGCAGTGTCTGCAACCCTGATTGAAAAACATTGATTTCAATGCAATGTTCTATTTGAGTGTTAAAAGTTTACTTGCCACAGTTAAAGTTAATGGCTCCTATAAGCTCCAGGTACGTGTGGATTCTGCCAATGCAGTTCACGTCGCCACAGTTTTTCAGCCCTGGTCGGACGGACGTCTTGTTGAGGTATTTGGGTTTACTCTTGGACCTGTAACATTAATATACTCAGACCAGTTCAAAGAAACAAAAATTTTAAACTAAAGATTGACAAACAAACCACTGATCCAGGATGTAGTTCCGGATCTTTAAATATCTCTCCGGGGTTTTGGACGGACGTCCCTCAAAGAATTCTGGGATGGCTTGTTTTTCATCTTCGGTGATGACCTCTGGGTCCATGTCAATTTCCTGATCAGGAGGCTTCAACTCTTCCTCTTCATCATCTTCATCTGGGTTATCTTCAGGTCCCATATTTCTCTCTTATAAAAAAAAAAAACACTACTATTATTTTGAAAGTTAAAACTTCAAGCCACCAGCAAAATATACACTTAATTTACTTCCCATTATAAGAGCTTCAAAAAGTGGTTCACGACATGTTTAAATTTATATAAATAAATAAAAAAGAAACGTGAGTAAGAGTAGACAAAGGGTGAAAAGGACTATGCATGTGGGGTTAAATGCCGCTGATGATTACATGAGCCAACAATCAACGAACCTGTATCTTTGCCAAGGCAATTTTCAACTGTGTTTTAAGCTATTTAAGTAAGATTATAAAATACAGTTATTTTCAGTTGTATCGTTTACAAATTTGGATGTAGATTTAAATGGAATACTGTGAATTACTATGAGGTTTTTTTTAGTGGGTCCATATAGATCCACCAGGGGGCGCAGTGGTTCAGATTTTGTGAAGGGTTGGATTGTTTCTCTGTTGTATTTCAAATATTGTGCTTGTCGTGATTTTTGTTTTTGATGTCAAAATCTGCAAATTAGTTTTGTCAATAAGATCCAAAAGACTACAGTTTGTCATTCATAGCTGTTTTTGGTCTTACCTTCTTCATTGCATTCATCTTGATGATCCAATCCTGAGTCGTATGTCTGGAAGAACTGGTTTTCTTGTTTTGTTGCTGAGATTTTGTCAGAAAAGGATTCATTTTGTTCAATACCATCTTGCTGCTCAGTGAAAAGCGAGGAGGAGGTGATTGTGGGGCCTTCAGAAGACATGAGGCTACAACTGGGTTCATCTTCACTCTCATCCTCTGTTGGGAAGTGTAAATCTTCTTCCTCTGCTCTTGCAACATTGATTTGAGTTTCTGTGGCTTCAGATTTCACTTGGGCGTCCTGTGGTTTGCCTTTTGTAGGTTCACAGTCATCATCTGTAATGTCTATTTCTTCATCTTCGTCATCAGAAAGCTTCTCTATGCGCACAGCGTTGTCCAGAGTGTGTGGGTGACCGGAAAGAGACTGAGGATGCATTGGTGGCAATGGAACAGGAGCTTTGACTTTTGTTTTGGCCTGAAAATGTAATTAAGAGTTTTCATGTTCATTATTACATTATTTTAACATTAGATAATTAAAGCTTTTGTAGTTTGCTTCAGAATAACAAACAATAACTTGTGTTAGTGTTCAAATGTATTGACAGTCAGATTGCTGAATTGATTTTACCAGGGTAACGAAGTGTCCCAACAAATGTATCTACATTTTTTTCAGCATAAGTCCTGATTTTTGACCAATTTTGCGCCAACCAGCAGCAGTAGAGAGAATATAATGTAATTCTCTGTGTAAAAAAACTGCAATAATCTCCTAATGCAAATAAAGAAGATATTTTACTTTTTCATATTGAAAAGAGACTCAACTTAACTCCAGTTTATATAATGTAAAATGCGTACCCTAACCTTAACAGAAGACATTACCTCTTGCTTTAAGTACTGCCGGGCATAGCTTTTGACCTGAAGAACACTACGGCTTCCCATCAGTTTGGCAATTTTAGTCCAACGTCGACCATACTGGGCCTGTGGGATTATACATATTTAACAATAAAGGTTCATAATATCTTGTTGAGTTAAAATGTTTTTATGGTTCTTTGGAAAGATGTCTAACTTGTCTTTCAAAACAACCAAAAACAAAAAACATTTTAGCGGTTTAAAGTTATACCAGTCCTTCTTCAAAGAGCTTTTTTTCTTCAGCAGACCAACGAGATGAAGAGGCAGAAGATGCTTTGGTTGGAGACCTAAAAATGAAAAGTTAAATTATAACCATAAATCACAAAAATATACACTTTCTACAACATCTAAATGAACTGCTGTTTTTTCCCTGCTTACCTTCTGACTTTAGGTTTGTTTGATTCATTCTGCCAACATGTTTTGGGGATTTCCTGACCGGTCAAGTAGTATCAATGCATAATTAAGGTTTCAAACTGTAATATTTACTTCTTTAAAACTATGATTATAACAGAATATAACAGTCTTTTATGGATTTGTGTAAACAATAAGGAAT
Organism: Knipowitschia caucasica; assembly: GCA_964034765.1. Lineage (NCBI taxonomy): Eukaryota > Metazoa > Chordata > Actinopteri > Gobiiformes > Gobiidae > Knipowitschia > Knipowitschia caucasica. The sequence continues at coordinate 28,710,295 of OZ035824.1, read as the reverse complement.
TGTAGCAGAAAGATTATAGAAAAGTATTCAGTTTTAAGTATTAAGTCTACAAACTTTCTATACTTGCATAATAACTACTGCACTAGAACACTTGAAAATGTTAACTCCACTTGTGAATCAGAAGGCAAGGAAAGTTTATTTGAACATTTTCTATAAATCCTTGTAATTCAAATATAATGACTAGTTGATGATTACATACTTTGGTTAATCAGAGAACACCAATATTCCAATAACAGTTATATGGAGTTAACAGTTAAATATTAAAGCCTGAACATCTTAACTCCCTTTGGAAAATAATTTTAATACTTTTATTGTTTTTGCTTTTCCCCATGAACTACATATATGACGTGTAAATGACGACATATGTTCAAAACAAATAAATACATAATCCATTTTCATACAACATGGTACAAGTTATATTTTGGAGATGCCCGCTCAACTTTTCTCAGCGCCAGGAAAACAACCAAAACGCTGACTGAAAAGTGGTTCTGAAAATACAACGCCGATTTTGTGCAACATTATGTCGTTTATGAAGGATACTGTTCTTCCAGGAGCATCTTCTCTATGACGTCTCTGTTTTCTGCGCTGATGGAGTTGTCCAGTTCCCACGGCTGCTCAAGAGAGGAGGAAACACATCGAAATACAGCCTTTATCTTTATGGACGAAAGGGGCTAATACTGTTTACAGTCGTTTACCAGTATCCCCGCGCTGCTTTTCCATGTCGACTGTAAAAACTGCTCCTGAATCATGCCTCTGTCGCTCTCACTAAAAACACAATCAGCTGTCAGACACAAACACGTCTTTATTTAGAAGTACAACAGACCGCAGCTAACGCTACTTTCAACCGGAAGACTTTATACCACATACAAAACGACATATTCTTGACAAATTAGTTATCAAATGCTTAAATAAAGAGAAAAATGAACCTAAAGCTGCTGTCTAATGTATCTCCTTCGATGTCAACATCCACCTCGTCCTCCATGTTGTTTTTCTGGCTCCTTCTGCGCGTGGTCAGAACTCGGCACTCCTCTCTGCTGCCCCCTGTGGCGCTGCATTGAACCATGATATTGAAATTAATATACAGTCTATGGTTGAAATGGACTTGGCTGGGTCGTGAGAGATTTAACTATTTTCACATTGACACAGAATGGGGAGTGCGTGTCATTGCCACGGTAACACTATGGACTGGGATGCCAAAACAACCAAAACGTGCAAAATTCCAAACATTTTGAAAGAATTAAATTTTTCACTCTACACGTAATTATTTGGTTCATAGGGGATGCTAATGCTTCAATTTAATGTTTTTCCTATTCAGCTGACCTGAGAAAAACTGTTTCAAGTTTGGTGCAAATCAGACTTTGTATGAGCAAACAGGAGACAGTTTAAATCTGTTGCTCCCATAGGCGCAATGTAAATTGACTTTTGTCGAGGGCACTGTCCACTGACCCGCTTGTCAATGCCTCGGCATTTCACATTGGAAAAGCAGTAGGTAGTGATGGCAATATGAAGCCCCATGAAGCCTTGAGGGATAGCAGCCGACTGCGCCACACAGCTGTTGTGAAATGTATCATCCAGCGTATTATTACTAATAACTTGAAGCCTTGATATATTAGGTTTTACTTAAGTGAAACGTTTTTAATTGTATTTCATATGAAGTAGTTTCTCTATACTTAGTACAGGACTGCTCCACATCACGCACACACACACGTACGCACACACACGTACGCACACAGAGGCAGACGGGGACAGCCAATACAGTCTATGGTACAGCCGCGGATCACAAAGCACCTGTCAAAGCAATGCACTCTCCGAACTATATGAAGCACTATATGAACCGTCACGTGGTGCGGGCGCTACGCGAGGCTTCGAACGTCACCACATACGTCACCAACACACGCCTCGAACCACGCTTCAAAAAATACGCCCCTTTTTTACTCGGTACACGCTTCGAAGACCAGGTGTAACGCCGAGATACACTGTCTTGAAGAGATGCACTGCCTCAGCTGTTTATGATGTAATGCAAACCTGCGCATGCGCGTCTCACGGCAGCCGAAGCATACCAAGCATTAACTTGCTAAAAGTTGAAATACGAACGAATTAAGACACGAATGTCACTTTTAATGCAATTTGAGGCGAGATGTTGATGGTCCCGTTTTGTCACATGTGGGTTTTAAGAGTCAATGTTTCGTGCAAAGTTTAGTTTAAGCAGTCAACTGCGCCTGTGAAACCACAAAGCTAATGTTTTCATAGCAGTCCGCGGCTGCTGACGTAGGCTGATGACGCGTCCTGTGGCCACTCTACACTGGTCTGTCGGGTTGATAATGGAAAATGGGGAAAAAAAATCAATCTAATTAAATATTTTGTTTGAACACACTATTGTTAATCATATTAAATACAGTACGATACATGTATTGAATGAAATTTATTATTTCCATTATCAACCCGACAGACCAGTGTAGAGTGGCCACAGGACGCGTCATCAGCCTACGTCATCAGCCTACGTCAGCAGCCGCGGACTGCTATGAAAACATTAGCTTTGTGGTTTCACAGGCGCAGTTGACTGCTTAAACTAAACTTTGCACAAAACTTTGACTCTTAAAACCCACATGTGACAAAACGGAACCATCAACATCTCGCCTCAAATTGCATTAAAAGTGACATTCGTGTCTTAATTCGTTCGTATTTCAACTTTTAAAGCAATTCACGGTCCGCCATCTTGGTATGCTTCGGTTGCCGTGAGACGCGCATGCGCAGGTTTGCATTACATCATAAACAGCTGAGGCAGTGCATCTCTTCAAGACAGTGTATCACGGCGTTACACCTGTACGCTCAGCACATCACTAGCAGTAGGCCCTACTCCTATTTGTGGCTTCAGAGCCACCTAAACTGGCTCCTCTCAAGGTGGAGAAGAAGGGTCTCTGCTCTGTGCTCCTCTCATGCGACTGAGCTCCTATCTCTAGCGTCAAACCCATGGATCTATTATAATAAGGTCCAACCCCACTGTGGAGGAAATTAATTTCAACCGCTTGTATTTGCGATCTAATCCTTTTGGTCATTCCCCAAAGCTCATGGCCAAAGGTGAGTTTGGCTACAGTGGCTCAGTTGGTAGAGCATTGACCTTTGAGCCTGAAGGTCGTGGGTTTGAGCCAACCAGAGACCTACTTTACAACTCCCACTGATGTTTGCTGTCGTTGAGTCCTTGGGCAAGACACTTGACCCAACTTTGCCTGAAGCCCCCGCTGAAAGATCAAGACTCCTATGGACTCACCACCTGCAGGAGGATCAGTGAGGGGCTGGTGCTACGTGCACTGGGTGCAGCTCTGACTGCCACCCCCCCGGCCCAGAAATGGATTAAGGGGAAGACATTTTTTTTGTAGCATGATTATATACATATGTCACACCAGGTGTCAAGTTCTTTTGACCTGATTTAAAACCACTGTATAAAAAAATAAAGACTGGAATAAAAGCAGGTGTACAAGCTTTAATAACCCTATCCCTAAAACATGGAGATAATAGTAGGATTAAAAAGTGGGGGCTAAAAACATTGGCTAAAATAGCGGCCGCCAGGGAAATACAAAGTCTCAGACAGTGGATTGGAAGTAGAGTATATAGTTTGTACAACGGGCGGTGTGCGGTGTGAGCCAGATTAGGAATGGCCCCCAAAAAGTATTATTCATTAATAGTAATGATAGTAATCATTCAATATGTAGGCTTCACCTCACAGATGGACGCACACCAACTTCTCCTGGTTTTCACTGCTGGAAGTTTAAAGTTACAACATCCTCTGAAATCATACCCATTCTTTTTTACTAGATTTTGAAAATTGGCTGGTAGACTTTGTGAATTAAAACTTTGGCTCTAAAATCAACTGAACAGTGTAGTTTAAACAAGTCTTGCAATTTCAATAATTTGGATTTAAAAAATAAAGTATTGTTGAAGTAAACCCACTTCAATTGTTTTATTGTTATTATACGTTGATTTGATGTAGTGGACCGTATTCATAATAAACTGTTTATGGGGCCACTACAATACATCATATCCATGCTTTAAAAGGTCTGAATGCAGTTTAGGACACCTTTATCAACTGAAACTAACTTTGATACATGACCAAGAAAATATCTAACATTATTTTTGAAGGTTACAAAATGAGTTCCCTACTTTCCAGCTTTTTAAATAAGGGACAAGACTAGAAGGACAACACAAAAAGGTTTTTATTGAGAAATTCACAGTTTATAATGGCACTACATTTTTCGTAGTAACTCACTCGTGCTCAAATACTGTGCCGCTCTTAAAAAATAGAAATAAAATGCAAACATAAGAAGACTGAAATCACAGACAGAAATTTTAGCACTTGAGTTTTTAAAACAAAATAAAAAAGGCATGGGGAGTCATACAAAGTGGCAAAGAGCTCCTAAAATCCCTCTCCAAAAAGGTTTTTCCAATTGAGAACAATTGAGTAGTCCTTCTCTTGACATAAACACACACACAGTGACACACATTCCTCAGACAAGCAATCTTGAACATACAAAAATAAGATCATCAACAAGTAAAACATTTGTGTTTAAGGTCATAAAATCATGTTAATATTGTTCCTAATTAATCTCAATCTTTCCCTTTGTCTAAGAACGTAGCATTTCATTTGAGGTGGGGCAGGCGCATAAGTGAAGGGCAATAGAGTTTAGAGGAGTCAGAAGCTAAAACAGTGGTTTTAAAAGCACATTGGTTAAAATGTTTCACAGTTATGGAAAACGTCATGCAATGGACTTTAGCTGTGATTGATAGGTACATGAAGATATGTCTAAAAGAATAAAGATGATAAAAGACCAGAAGAGTACTAGAGGCCAAAGAAAAAGTCTGCACAATAGAGAATTGCATCCAACCAAAACGAGCAATCAGAAAATCAATTTACAAAGAGAAAAAAAATGTACAATTATTATATAAAGTAGTACTCCTAGGGTCACCTTACTGTATTAAACTAATGTTACAGTAAAAATGCCAAGGACTACAGATTTTAAATGACACACACACATTTTCTTCTGTAGTCAAGAGACAGCAAGGTTAACAAACCACTCACCTTCACATTGTCCAAGTACCATATACTGTTATGCATACTGTTAAACTACTGTGACCCGGCAGATCTGGGAGACTGGCAAGCCAGTGCCTATTTTATGTGTATATATGTGTATATAAACTATATATATATATATATAGTATATACCTCTATTTCAAATAAATAAATAAATAACTGGTCTCATGAGCTCATCTGCTGGGTCCCAGTAGCTTTTCTGTGGTTAAAAACATTACATTATTATTTAAGTGCTGTAATAGTGTGCGATCACATTTCATTTCACCCAAGTAACAATGACTTAGAAAAGGAAAATAGAAACAATTATACTTTGCCTTCCTTTATAGTGAATAATTATCTCAACTACATAACCGTGCTAACCGCTGCTGAGCTAAACTACAAGTGCAAAGACATTCACACACAGATTATTTTCTTCATTTAGCTCTAATGGTTGGTTTGAACAAGACTGAAAGAGAGAGAGACATGACACTGTGGTCCCATACCTCCCTGGAGCAGAGCCAGGAGGCAACACTAAAATAAAGAAAGAGCCAGAAAGAGAAGAGTTGTTTCACAAGTTCAGCGCCATGCAACTGTACGACACATTTCATCTAAAAAGATCATTGCTTCTAAACCCCCCGATGTATGAAGGAATGACATATCTGTGTGCAGAGCCCCTCATATTTAGCTTTTGCGGATGCCAATGGTCTGACCACATGTTCTCCCCACCACTTATTCCATGTTTCAGCTTTAAAAAGACTGGGTAGATATAAAGGCACGTAACCACTGACATAATTTGGCCAAAATAATGTTGCCACAGTTTTGTCTGATGTCTGTGGGAGCTGTGGGTCTTTGGTTGCACTCAGATCTTTGTCTCCTGACTGCTACCGTACAGTGTTTGTATTTTCATCTAAAGAATGTGTGAAGAGGTCTCAGACACGTCCTGTGACAGCCGCTACTCCGATGGTCCCGACACTAATGTCCTTGTTTCCTTTCATGAGAGTCTGCAGACGGGGCAGTGATGATGGAAAAGGAAGCTCAGTTTGCTTGGATTTTTGCCTTTTCAATGAGCGCTTCTCCTGCCGAGTCTTAAGGGGCTGCTGAAGGGAGAAGGGAAGGCTGTGGCCATTACAGAGGCCATTAGGGGGCAGCACAGGGGAGGGAGGGGGCAGACGACTGGTGTAGGACTCGCCTGACTGGGACGAGCTGCAGCTGCTGCTCTCAGACGGGCTCTCAGTGGTGGGACACAGGGGCAGTAACAGGACCTCCTCCATTGAGGGGGGCAGTGCCAGAGGGGGAGGGGGCGGCGCAGGAAGAGCAGGAGGCGCCACAGGGGCAGGTAGAGCTGGTTGAAAGCCATTACAGCTAATAATTCCATTAGTCAGAGGGACAGGAGGATCTGCATTTAGTGTCTCCACTTTGTCCAAAGACTTGGTCTTGTTTCGCTTTTTCTGTAAAAAAATAAAAATAAAATAAAATAAAAATTATTTTATATTTTGTCTGCTTTTCCTTGTATCGTCTTAACAACTTTTACAGGATACAGAATTAGAGTACGTGTCAAGACTGGTAGGACTGACAAGAGTAACATGCCTCGGTTGTACATAGTCAGAACTTTTGTTTGATCAGCAAAACCCTCACAAACAATGAACAAGCTTTGCCTTACTTACAGGTTTTTGTCAAAAATCAAAGTTCTATTAAATGAAAACACGAGGCAATGTTCAACAGCAGCAGTAAGCACTGTACCTTTTTCTCTGGAGAAAACCTTAGAGGTTCAACTATGTACAAGTCATCTGGACCTACTGGGGAGGGCAGAGAGGGGCAGGTTAATGATGAAATGGAGAAACAGAAGAACACACAAGCATGAAGGGATTTTGCAAATAGTAAGCTCCCAGTAATTATACCAGTTATAAACAAGACAAAAAACACACTTTTCTTTAAAGACTACTTGCGAACGTCTGCTACAGACCTGGAAAGCTCTGAGCGCTATTATTATGCTCCTTATAAGGGCCCATGTGGTCACAATCTGGCAATGACAGCCATTCAGTCTGAAGGACAAACTCACAGAGGCACACACCATGCTGATAAATAATGGAGAGTAGGGAGAGTTTCAGCTTTATCAGTTTAATTAGTTTTTTTGTAGAATAACCTCCTTACTCTAAATACTGTAATGACATACATACTACTTTCCAAAAAAAAAGATAAGGAAAAAGAAATCTCTAACAACAAGTGGAAGAATAAACAGAATGTAGTGCAAACAGGGAAAAGACAGAAGGAAAAGTCAGGTTGCATAAGGTTTGAATGGTTCCAGTTTGTACCTTCTGTTGTGGATAAGTGAAACGACTTTGATCGGACAAGTGGACAAGTCACTCTCCGTTTTATACTCATGTCATCATAGGAGGAAAAGCACCTGGCAATGAGAACATATTTAGGAATTTAAACAAGTTCATTATATCACAAACACCTCAAAAGGTTTCTTCTCTGTCTACTTCTCCTGATTCTCACTTATGCACCATGAAGTAGTAACCAGGATTCTCATCAGGATGTTTTTGCTTCGTAGGGCGAGCAGAGCAAGAGTGATTTTGACATTAGCAGCCGTGAGCACTGGGCTAAAGTTCCGTCAGCCCTGGTAGCATGGCCCACATTCCACACTCAGGGGCGTGCAGTGACGCGGCTCAAAATGCAAAATGAGAATAGTGGAGGAGGAGCCTCGATGTGACTGTTATTAACATCGTTGATAATTAGAAAAGTGGTCAATTGATCAGAGAAACTTGGGATAAACAACAACAGCGCTGGTGAGAACCCTGAAAGCCATATATACAGTAACTACACTACACACATTCTGAACCTTATTAAATAATCGGTTTACATCACTGACTACGTTTTTAACACTCAGTGTTTGTAGCAGGCGTGTGAGGAAGCTTACCTCTTGGGGCTGGGGTAGTGGTTGCTCTTGGGCCTGTCCACAGTGCTGCTGTTGGGGTTTGGAGAAGAGCCTCTGCAGCACTGCAGACACAACAGAAGCCCCAGAAACAAACACAGAACCAGAGACACCACCAGGTAACTCTGTCGGTCTGACACCTGGAAGCAAATGAAAGCAATTATTTTCAGCACATTTCAATGGAACAATATAAAAACAGTAAAGCTGGGGTACCCAACTTAAAAAAGAACTATTTAATCAAATCCATGTTAGTTCCTTGCTCTAAAACAGTTTCAATCAATAGTACTCACATGTATTTGTGACCTCCGTCACATCTTTAGATTATGTTTGTCAGACAGAAAAGTGAAAAAGAAGAGACGAAACCACCCTCACCCTAATCCAGTCTGCTCTCAGCATAAAGAGTAAAATAGTGATTTACAGGGCAAATATTTAAAAGATTGATAGTTTTATAATCTGATGATCGAAAGCATGTTGTGGTCTGATTTGTTCACAACATTCTTCTTTAACAAGACTCTCTGTTGGGACAAACTACATGTGCTACTTTGTAAAAATAAAGCTAGGTACCCCAGCTTTAACCTGTTTGTGCTTGTATGTGTTACCTCTCTCTGCAGAAGACTGACAGTGGTCGTCAGGTTGAGCATGAGTTTAGTCACATTTTCTAGTTGGTTCTGCAGAATCTGGATAGACTCAGTCTGCTTCTGATCCTGGTGGTGACAATCAAACAGTTTAAAAACTCCAAAACCATTTTTACAATCATTTCATTTGAGGTCAGTGAAACAGTAAACTACCAACCTGCTCTTCTGCTATACGTGAAGTGTTCTGCAGTTTGATGATAGTCTTATTGAAAGCTCTTTGCATTTCTTCCATCTGTTTACGATATCTTTAAATGTACAGAAATAAAATTAGTATGAATAAGAAACACACCCAGTACTACAATAATAAAAGCACCATATATTTTACCTTTGACTGAGCTCCTCCAAGTATCTGCTGGATAAACTCATGTTCATCTCCAGAGCTTTGATGCGGTTATTGAGCCTCATAAAGACGCTTTCTTTTTGACTGGTACCGTGAACCGCTCCTCCAGTTCCGCTCACCGTCCCACCGTTATAATCGCCTCCGTTCTGCAACTCTGCGTAGAAGTCGGTGGCAGTCCGGTGGCCGTTTCCACTCAGCAACTCATCCTCGGCTGCTTGTTCGCCGTGATGTCCTTCTAAATGCATCGAGTCTGGGTGCTCCCCTTGGCTCTGAGAGGACTGGTCTGTGGTGTCTGCGTCTGGGTCTGCCGTGAGAGCGGGAGCGGGTAGTTCAGTGGGAGGAGCGATCATGTCCTCGGGGTGTGACGCAGTGGGCAAAGGCTGCACCGGCTGCTCTTTCACCGAAGGCACGAAAGCCGACAAGGGCGGTGCTGATGACACCGAAAGAGGCGTGGAGTTGAGAACGGGAGTTGGGGTGGCTCTGCTGGCCTGCTGCTGCGTCTCTGGGATGGACGCAGCCTGGAGGGGGGCGGTGGGGAGAGAATCCATTGCGGAGTCCTTGACCGGCGGTAGCAGCTTATCCTCGTTGGTGGGGGTGGGGCGTGAGTTTTGGCCGTGACTGTCTGAAAAACTGTGCGGCGGAATGGAAGAGGTCTGACTGGGTTCGAGGAGGAGGTTGAGATCTGAGGTGAGCGTGCCGTTGGTTTCCGCCGCCAGCCCGTCGTTCGCACCTCTGCTTTCTTGTATCTCCGGCTCTGGGATGATATCGGTGACCGGGAGGATCTCTTGCGAAGGGCTGGGGGAGGGGGCGATGGCGGGGGTGTTTCCGAGGGAAGAAGAGCTGGGAGTTTGCGCGTGGTTTCGTCGGCGCACGCTGCGGAGTCTCTCTTTTGCCATTCGGGCCGAACACCAGCGGTGCAGCAGCTCTGGCAGCGTGGCCATACACGACAGAGAGAGGGAGGTGAAGGAGGAGAAGGGACAGTAGGCCTGGCTCTCCCACTGGTTGCGATCAGCTTCCTTCCTGCCCTGCTCCTTCCTCGCCTCCTCCTCTTCCTCAGTCTCCTCCTCCATCAGCGTCACGGTGGATCTCTGTGGCTCTTCCTCCTCCTCCTCCTCCTCTTCCTCCACGAGAGTTACGATCTGCCTCTCCTCCGTGGGCTCTGGAGGGGCCAGCGGGGGAGTGGAGGACTGAGTCGCCTCTTCCTCGGCGTGGTCAGAGTGTTCAGGATACACACTAGAAATAAAAAGAAGTCACTTTGTTTGTTTTGAGAGCGATTGGTCATGAATGAGTTCACTTTAGGGCTGCGTGATTAACTGCAATGAAAGGTCAATAAAAGGGCCATGAAACCACATTTCTCTTGTCTTGCAAAAACCATGTATTATATCAGTTATGATTATATCCGTCCCTCATCCTTTATCATAATTTGAATAAGGCTAAACTGTCGAACATATAAAAACTACCAAATTCAAGCGATTATATGAATATTCATCATTTTTGCAGTGAATCTGATTTTTCTATTAGAAAAGAATGGTAGTACAATGAGAAGTGAAATGTGTGGGAATTGCATAATAGGTAATTGCTTCACATCTCTTGAAGTTGTCATTTTAAGAAAATAGACTTATTTAAAAAGATACAAAATATCAAATATTACATTGTAATTGTAATGCCGGTCAGAAATATTCCAACTAGATTTTTTGCCAGAATCGTCGAGCCCTAATTAACATGTTATAATAATTATGAGAACGTACATTGCAGAGGGTTGGATGCTTTCAATTGGTTGAGAGGCATCTTCTTTACTATCAGCTTCAGCCAGTGTCTCAATCGAAGCATTACCTGAAAATGATATAAATATCATTAGCCAAATACACAGAACAAGCAACACAATTATACAAAAGTTACATTTGGCTTCTCTTTAACTTAAAACATATCAAGTTAAATCATAAAACAGACAAGACAACATACTTTTCTAATCTCAAGTAGCTACAGGAGGTAGGTTATAATGGATACTTGGAACCCCATGTTTAGATATGGGAAAACTAAACTAAAACCAGTCTGATCCAGTTTGAACCGATTTCTTTACTTCAGTTCACCCCCTTCGTCCCTCAACAGAGTGCCTGTGAGGTAACTTTTTTTTTTCATCACCACCAAACCCCAGGACGGGCTGCGCCTGCCAAGATTCACAAAAACATCATGCTTTCTCAGAATGTCTGTGTAGTACGTATGGCTCTGGGGTTTGACTGTGAGTATGCAAACATTTTAAAGGGAAAAAAATGACCTACATTCAGAGCTGGATAATCTAAACCTTATGTGCAGAGGAGGTTTTAAAAAGCATTCAAGATAGTTTCACATTGGACTAGCTACAATCCGTTTTTCTCAATAATGTATAATGTGGAACAGGAGAATGCACTTGGGAAATACAGTACATCCAAATCTGGCATCAGTTTTAGAACGAGTTGTTACAAGACCTTACACTTTATGTTGATACCTAGAAAATAGCTTTCACTTTTTAACCATGAATCCTGTTTGATGTCACCAAGTGTATTTACTGTGTGTAATGGTGACAAAGATACTCAGAAACGTCAGAGTTTTTTCATGTACGTAAAAGGCTTGGCTCTAATAATACGCGACAAGGCCTAGGAATTCCTTACCGTATAAAAGAATGAATTAAAATAGACTCATTGCAAACTGGATCAATGCCAGGGTATACTCGTGGCATATTTTTTGTTTTTATTGTATCATGAGAAACCTACCCTTTTCTGCTCCACCCTCCATCTCTGGTCCTCCACCCAGCACGTTAGCAGCAATGTTGTTCACCATGTTTAAAATGGCATCTATAAAAGAATACAATAGTATTTGACATTTGTTGTGTTGGTATAATTGCAGGTTGTGTGCCATCCTTGTGTCCGTAGTTTTTTCTACAATGAAGTAAATTTTAAGTCAATTCCTTGCACTCGCCACTGTGTGCGTGCTTGTTAGATTTATCACTACTGTTCTTTTTAGTGGTTATCAAGCATATTTTTTTAAGACAACCATCACAGAGTAACAAAATCTACGCTGTGATGCTTGTGCTATGTTGTGGGATGCTTGTTGTGTAAACAAATATATGTAATGTTATGGGCTCGAAAGAAATAAACAAAATGAAAAAAAAATGAAATGTCTCTGCGTTTAAAATGATGATATATACATTTTTGGAGTTAAAGGTGGTGTACCAAACTTCATTATAAATGCGTTGTCTTTCCTTGCAGAACTGGAAAGAATAAGCCCTGTCTCTGTGTGTCTCGGCTGATTGGCTGACTGAGGGTGATAGAACCAATATGAGAGTGGATTTGATAAACAATGGCGCTGTATTCAAATGCTTTCTTCGTAGCGTTGACTCATTTGGGAATTAAATGAGAATTTGAAGTGACAACCACAGGCAGCTTTTTTTTTTTTTACTACAGATAATGAGTATTTAAATCATCTTGCCGTTGCACAATGTTCTGTTATGTAAGGCCAAGGCATATGACAAAGTTGTGTAAACTACAATTGTGGTTATGTTTATGACTTTGCATGTGTCGCATGCTTGTCTACATACTGGTAGCTGATCCCAAAAGATTCTTAGAGTCTTTGTCCTCTGATGGTTGATAGCCTGGAGGATAATCTGATAAAACAAAATACACAAAGGGAAATTATGTCAATTAAAAATGTATTAAATCATGTTTTTGTTTGTGTAATAAATGCAGAATTATACAGGAAACAAGGAGAAAAGGGTAATGGTGGAGCAAGTATTTATAGTCAACCCTGGCCCTGGGCAGCAACTGAAACATGACTCCACTGGATCTGCAGGGGAGATAGACTGTGCATGCATTGTTCTTCCAATTGATGCATAAAGGCACTTTGACATTGATGTACGAGACATGAAAACCATTTACAAGACAACCCATGCTTCTATTGAAACATACAACACAGTGCTCATTTATTTGACATAAACTTTTCTCACCATAGTCTTCATCTGGAAAATCTACTCTTTCAGATAGGTCCTGTGAATCAGCAATCTCTTCATACTCCTCCACCATGCTGGTACCAAATACCCTACAAAAACACCATATTACTGAGGTCTGTCTTTTGTTTCTGCAGGTTTAAAAGAAATGGCCAAGTTGTACAGTTGTATAGAGCAGTTTGTTTTGTTTAGGGGGGCAGAAAGCCCCGTTCCCCCAAGAGAACATCGTAGATCGTAGATGAGTGAACTGACGTCGCCCATAGTGTTTGCCTTACTGTGGAAGATGCCAATCAGAGCCAACTCTAACAGGTTATGTGAGCGGGATTGTGGAGCCAAAATGTGTGCAAATTTGCTGAAATCAGGAGCGGTGCCGGTCTCGGTTTGTTGTTATTTGGATTTACAAAGACAATAAAAGCATGTACCAGGTATCGCAGAGCGTGAAGTAGTATGGCACAAACTGTTAATGAGCTAGAAGAGTTTACTTTAATTTCAAGTCAAAAGGAACCAAAACGAGTTAGAGCAAAACTTCCATGAGCACTTCCCCATAAAGGCTTCAGTGAGTTAGTGGGTTAACATTGTCCATCAATAAACAGTCTATGCTATGAGAGTGACGGTTCCAGAACTTTCATCTTGGGGCCATAAGCAAAATGTACTGTGGGAGAATGCCACAAACAAGATTTGCCAATTAAAAGAAATCTTATTTGGAATGAGAGAGAAAAAAAGAGGGGGCTTTTAGCAACCCATGACCAGCGTGAAATCGATCATTTCTCTGTCCCAAATGAATATTGAACAGTTTTGGCTAGTCTCTTAATGACACAGTAAAAAAAACGTAAAATCTAGTGCAAATTTTAACTAATTTTGAATTAAATAAAAAGCTAAATATTATATTCAAGTCAGATAATGATAAAACAAGCCTAATTAAATTCATTGACTAAATGTTAATGTACTAATTGTAACTAATCCACACTAATCCGCGTTTTCAGAGCCTGTTGCACTTCAACACTAGTTTATCTGGCACATTCCTAACTCCTCTGACAGTAGACTGATGTAAACTATTCCAACACTGTACAAACACAGAGAAGCCTGTATATAAAGTGCTTTAGGCAAACGTGTCCCAACAGTTTGCGGTACATCAATCATGTAAATTATGAAGCAATGTTTCACTTTATATCACTGAACACGGCATGAAGAAAAAGGGAGAGACAATCGAAACTTACCGAAAGAGGCTGAGAGGGCAGAAGTGTTCAGATCCAAAATGAGAGAGAAGTTCCACCTACAAAAGGTCAAAAACGTATGGACCACATTAATCCAAAACACAAATCGATAGAAATAATAGTGTGGAAAATGTGGTCACCCGTTTCAAATGCATTTATAGATTTAGCACACAGGCAAAATATGTATAGTACTTTTAACGTTACAGTAGAAGCATTTTAACCAAAAAACTATACAATAACACAATTTAGTTCCTTCACAATAAAACAAATCTATACATATTTTAAAGTGTGTACTAATCCGATATATGCAACAGTTCTAAGTCAGTAATATGTGCCAGCAGTTCCACTCCCAAAAATATTTCCCAATGAAGATAACATACACACTGTGCTTAACCCACAATCCACCACATGTGAAAATTGCTGAGTGGCAAAACTTTGTTAATAATTGTCTTTTTGTTAATAAGTTTCTTCATGCATTAAGAATGAATAACTTGTCCATTTAGAATACGTTTCTGGAAGCCCTCTGACAGAAAGAAGAGTGCTAACCTTTATGTACTTGATGAACATCTGAGGCAACAAAAAGGAGACAGGAGAGGGACAGGAGGCAAGAGAAAACAGAAATCAGTAAAGATCAAATTTTAGATCTACAAGAAAAGAACATTCATCAATTGTGATTCATTATGCAAATGTATGTTTCAGAAGTAAACTATGACAGGAAAAGTCAAAACACACTTCAATGTAATTATGGCATTTCATAATTACGCAAAAATATTGTCTATAAATGATAATAAACCGAGTGAGCCAGTCTGAAGCGAACAGTAGTTTAGAAAAGGACAGCAACATTTGAGCTCGATACATAAAAGAGGTGAAGGAGGTTCAAGCCGAATAAATAGGAAAACTTTGTTGCTGATTCGAAGACAGTAATTAAACGCTTAAATGAAGAATCTTAAAAACAGTCCGTCAAGTCGGCTCCAAAAGAGAAATGGTTTGAGGCTGAGCATAACTCTCCGTGAAGTCACAAGTGGGTCCCTCTGTGACGCACGGCTACAAAAAAAGACGGCTGTTGTTGGACACTATAGAGAGGAGTTAGTTTTACCTTCACATATTTTGCATAAAGTTGCTCATCTAAAGGGAAACTCTGGACTGTGCGCTTGTCGTGAGCGTGGAAAGTGCCGAGCTTCACCCACTTGTTGGTAGGATATCTGCACACATAGAAATGTCAAGTTAATATAAAAAGACTGTGCCCCTTTGAGCTGAATATAATCTAATCATTTTAATGAGGCGCAGTAGTACCGGTCACTGAGGGAAACCAGGAAGTCTTTAGGGGTCGAGGAAAAAAGCTCAAAGTTGGCGATGTCCAGTTGTTTGACTTGAATGGGCTCACAGAGCTCAATCACAAACCTGTAACAGGAAAAGGCACATGAAAACTCCAATTCCATGGTTGATAAGAAGAACGTACTTCATACTTACCATATTTTAGTGCTGCAGGGGTTAAGCATGTACAGATCCATATTCTCTTTGAGAATAGCTGAAGTGCTCTAAATGATAAAAATATAAAAATCGTAAATCTGTCAATACCGTCCGCAAGCTAACCTCATATTTCATGCAATAATGACCATAATTGTCATGTGATAATTATACCAACCTTGGCCTCAATGTTTGCAGAAAGGATCTTGGCACCACACTCCACAGAGGCATAATTATTCTTAAATTTGCTTTGCACTTTCTTCACTGGGTGAGAACCGCTACTGGTCGATGTATGAAGAGACTGACCTGAGGAGAGATTCAAAGTTTAAATGTTTAGTAACACATCCTGTGCAATTTCCTCATCGAGGTCATTGGTTACAAGAGTCCTTACTTTTTTCCTTCTCTACTTCCATGACCTGTTTCTTCCACTCGTCAAATGTCGGGATGTCTTCTTTGGTGGGCACAGAGGGATCCGTTTCCTTGGCAACACTGGCATCTCCAACCTAAAAAATATGCAATTTAGCCAGAACTGCTCTGGCTTTTGTTACAATTGCCCAATGTGCAAGCATTTATACATGCAGACCTTCTGTTGTGTGGCGGGTTGTGATGTGTTGGCCTCCAGCTTGTGGTCTGGGATGTCTGTGGAGGACTCCAGCTGTGGTTCTGCCTCCTCTGGCTGTGGAGCAGGCGGCAGCTCAGATTCGGTCTCCGACGTCTGCTCATGGTCGTCTTCTAATCCAGCTTCATCAACACTGTACAGAGAAAGAGCATGACATTAAGATATATTTATGATCTTGAGTTGGAACAAATACAATTATGGAGACAAATTAAAAATGATGAACGGTAATTGACAAACAAGGCTGGTTGATGCAATCTGAGAATAGTTGTTGCTTGGATTTACCTTTCATTTACCTCTGTACTTTTGATTGGCTTTTCCTGGTGTTAAGATACTCACCTGAGGGTAGGGCTGCCAAAAGGGAGGTTTTCACAGGTTGCCAGTTTGGGGGCAATGACCTTGCACTGTGATTCAGAGAGATCTGCAAACACAAAGCTGTCTACTGGGAGATCATCTCCTTCACTGGCAACCCGCTCTGCACTGAGAGAAAGAAAGGACATGGCATTTACCACACCTGCACATTTGAGCGGGCAAGTGAGTTGGGGGGAGTGGAGATTTAGGAGAAGGAAGAAAGAAAGAGGAGACAAAGAAAAGGGTAGAATGGCCATGTAGGCAAAGCTGAATGTGTCCTTGTATGTAGATTGTCCATAAAATGTCCATAAAATGTCCGCTTCTTCTCATTTTTACAACAAATTTACGTTGAGTCCCCAAGATGATCTTCCAGATGATGATTCCATCAGATGACCAGATGTCCATTTGGTCAATTTTTTCCAGGTCGGGTAAGCAAGTTATTCCGACTTTTCCAATGCAATAGTGCAGGGCAAGCCGAAAAGCCACCAAGCCCCCCCCCCCAGAACAGAAAGGTAAACAATACAATATAGAAAAGGACAATCACAATATCACATATTATCAATATGTGAACAAAAAATACATCTAAACAAAACAAAAGAAACACACACAAACACACATTTATTATGGAGAGATGGAAATTGCAAATTAGGTTTAACCAAAGGAAATAAACAGAATGAAGTTTTGATTTCCTGATGGATGCTGTGGTCTTACCTGGCAGGTGGAGGCGGGCTGATGGTCTCTGAGGTAGCAGTGTTTTCAGCTTCATGTGGGGGTGGGCTCTGGGGGGTGCTCAGGGGCGTGTCCGGGCCAGGGAGGTCTTTGAGCTCACTGTCACCGTCACTCTCTGATGCAGGAGCTTCTGGGAGCACGTGGACAGGAACCAGGCCTGGATCTGCAGTGGGGGGTGCCGGGACCTCCTCAGGCTCTTCCTGGACCACAGACCCTGGAGCTGGATTGTTCTGGGGGTCTGGTACAGGTTCATGGTCAGCAGCGATAGGTTGAGGGTCTACCTCTGGTTCAGACTTGGCCTCCTCCAACTCTACTCCAATATTCACATTCTGGAGGAAGCACAACATGTATTAAACAATATGAATATGAAGTATGTAATGCATCATGCTTAATATTTCATTTTAAATGTTGGCTGACATGTTGTCTGGGAACAATCCATTTCCATCCATAAAATGTATTCATATGCATCTGCAAAAATGCCCCTACTATATCAATCCAACCCTAAAGCCGCGTGAAAAATATTTGTCAAGAAGGAAAGCGGTGAAAAATACTAATAATGTTACACATTGTAGTCGAGTGGTTACTGCCATTTGCGCAAGTTAAAAACAGGAGATAGATGCATGTTGGATCTGTAATAAACTACAAGCATCCGTCTGTCGAATAGTGCGTCATCGTCCTGCTGTCCCTCCACGTTCTGTCATGTAAGCGTTGGCATACATTTGTGCACATAGCAGCATGGGTATTCCCAGGCTACTGTTAGACTTGCATACAAATCTTACTTTATTTATCTCAACTGGAATCTATTTCACATGAGAGGCAAGAACATGAAGCATAAGTAGATATATTAAGTCTTTGATACGCCTCACCTCGCTCGGGGTTTGTTCATGTTCTGATGGCGCCTCTAGTGCTGCTCTCTCCATCTCCAGTCCCACTTCATATGATGTGTGTATTGTCCTTTCATCTTCCACCTTTAAAATCAGTCAAAACACAAGACACGTATGACATTTAAGACAAGATCTAACTTAAGTTGAAACCCCAATGTTACATTTATATAGTAAAAAAACCTTTTTGTTGGCAGCATAAAGTTCTACAAGTTTGAGAGAGTCTTTTGTTTGTGGACAAAGAGCGTGTTATACACTGCTGACAGATTGCTCGGCCTGTTCGACTGCCTCGGCAGGCCCATTTGTAGCACAAAGATTTTCCTTCATTAGACACTTGCATCCATGCAAACACATTTCAAGCTCATTCACAAACAACATCTGACCACAGTTCTCTGCTCTGTGAATGAATGTAGGGCCTGGTACTAATATGTAGATCACTGAAGCATCACTAAAGTCAAGTATCAGAAGTAGCAGCAGAGAAGAAAAAGTAAAAACATACCAAATTCTCACAGTCACCATTTACTTTATGAAAACCATCAATCTCAAAGTTTTTTTTTGTTATTAATGAAATAAAAAAAGAACTAACCAGACTTAAAATAAAAAAAATAAATAATAAAGTAATAAACATTTTAAGCACAAAAATATGCTACATTAACTGTTGCTTGTTTGAGTCATGTGATGTGTCATCTGACCTCATTTCTCTAAAAAAAATTGTCTAAAAAAACCTAAAACCTTATCTCACGACCCCTAGTTTTAGTCTGGCAACCCCCCAATGTTAGGAACCACTGCCGTGTTGTGCATTTTGAATCGAATGTAGAGAAAGAAGGAAGTATCTGCTGCTCGTAAACATGATCTGCTAAAGAGAAAGGCCTGTGAGAGCTTGTTTATCAGGGTGTTGCGAAAAGGGAAAGGAGAAAATCGATCACATGTTTAAAATACATAATAAAAGTGTGTATTATTATTTTTAGATATTTTTTATTATTTTTTTTTTATTATTGTGTGCATTATTTTTCAACAGCGAGTGTAAATGTTCAGTCTTGATATTCATACAGACACCACTGCTAAAAAAAAGGTACATTTTACTGGAATCTTCCCTCATTTAAAATCAATGTTTTGTTTGTGAAGTGCAAATAAACATTGGTAACACACTACTTTAGGTAATTTCCCCTCTTCAGTGCTGAGCTGGAACCTGTTGAAAGCACTTTGACCTCTTTATCTTCAGCTCCTCTATGAATCATGATAGTTTGTCTTTTGTCTGTGACCAGTTGCATGTTCACTAATCTCACTAATGACAGCATTTAACAGCATGCATATTGATTATGGTGACTCAGTTGTTAAAATATTTTAACTCCTTCACAATGCCACTGACCATTCATCTTACTTCTTTACATGTGCTTAGACCATGCCACCGAGGTCAAAAGGGCACTTCTGACTCACCCCAGTCCAGTTTTAGGCTATAGGACATAACCCAAGTCCCACGTCCTTTACCATGTGCGGTGTGTCTAATATTCCCACGCAGAATGCTTTCTGTACAATCTGACATGTTAAATACAATATGAAGATTTTTGAAGTAATTCATGTCATGTATGTGGTTTTATAAATATGCAAAAAACACACAGCCGGGGTACCTGTTTGTAACAGCCTAAAGTGAAACCACATTTAAAACTGTCTGACAAGATGGATAAGTGAACTAGGGGTGACTATCCATGTTCAGCAAATCACCTCTCAGCCCAAAGTGTTGCAGACTGACTCACACTGATAATTATTACAAGTTTGCAATAGAAGGTGCTTTTATGAACAATTTAAGATGTATAAAATGGTAATTTCTTTTTTTCAGAGTAGGTTTAGCCCTTACAAGGTTGTGACAAAAACAAAATGCATAAAAATACAATGCAACAAAATATTTCAATGTTTAGAGCAGTGCTTATAATCACTGTGGGCTTTCATAGTCTTAATAATTAATGAAAAACATATTAGTAAAGCACTTCACAATGGCATAAATAAATAATACTATCATTGTGCCTCTGAGTGTGCAGCGGCGCTGGGCTCGACTCACCTTCTGTTGTGTGAACTCCTGATCCTTTTCTTGGGCGTCCGGGTCTGTGTTCCCAGCAGACTGACCCGAGCCAGACACGATCTGCTCCGAACAATACACATGATGACTGGGGTTCCTACAACATAAGAACAACATAGTCAAAAAAAGAGGTCACAGATCTTAAGTATCTAAAGTACACGGATGAATGTGAGAGGAGTTATGTAATAAAACAAAACAAAGAATGTCCTATATGCTTTTGATGTTCTAACTGACGTAATGGAGCGAGATGATCCTTAGTGGGAGAGTGCCTCGAGCACAGGCCGAGCATTACCACCTATAAAATAGAGCTGAAAGTCCCACTATCGGCTATTCACCATTTGTGAAACCAAATCACTGTGTCAAAAATCAGACCTCAGTGGCACAATATGCAATTTACACTGTCGATTCTAAATAATGAATTAAGAAAAAGCTAAATTTCTACACAAGAATAAGCAAAAAACTGGACCCTAACAGCTAAATGAAACCTATGGAAGCAGAAAGAGGCAGGCATCTGAATAAACTTGAATAATGTATGTGGTCTTTAAAAGATAGCGCAGTTCTAAATAATACATGGCACAACAAGAAAAAGTAAAGGCTCAACCAGACACGCAGTTTACTGATAATGGAGAGATAGCTTGTTCAGGGTTAGTTTTTATCAGTTCTGTGAAATAACCATAAATGGAAAGTAGTGGAAACTGGCCAAAGTACTGAAACTTTACCTATACATACTATAAATGGCACAGTTTGCAGATAGATTAAATATTGGATTTTAGCTGGCAACAACCAGATAATCAACTGTCTGGCTATCAGGATTGATATCTAAATTATGTGCAGACAAAAATCCAATAATATTTGTCAAGGAATACTACATTGGGACTCACTGATATTGGGTGATTATAAATGTACCCAACTCCATGAAGCTGCCTCAAATTCACTTTTCCACTTTCCAGTCATAAACATAACCATAACATGCACAGACTATATATTTAACCCTTGTTTGTAGGGGTGTGACAATATATCGATATATTGCGATACTTTCTCCCACGATTTGATTATCAATATGCATTTGCCAAGAATCGATATCGATTTTGAATTTTTTTTATATTATATATATATATATATAATTTTTTTAACAGTAAAATAAAAATAAGTATCAATACTTAATATATGGCTACATTACGCATCTCCATTCCATTGATCATGAAATCAAGTGTATTTTTTCTTTTATTTATGCCATTAATTGGCATATTGTATATTTCTGACCAATATATCGTCATATCGTGATATCGTTATCGTGATAACATCGTTATCGTGAGCTTTGTATCGTATCGTATCGTGAGGTACCCTTAGGTTCCCACCCCTACTTGTTTGCACACTTCTGCCTTTAGCACAATCTGAGTGATTCTATCCGTGCCAAATGTGACATGTACATTTCTCCAATGTTAGATCAATAAAGTCTTATCTTATGCAAATGTACTATCATCATTGTCAAGATTCAAGAAGCTGGATTTGTGTGCTATTATTAGTTGTGATGCAAGATTAAAAACCATTATGCTCAAATGGCCGAAGAGACAAGACTAGAGTAAAGAAAAGCAGTTCAGAGAGCGTCTTTCACTCTTGCTTCTGGGACAGGACATAAAGGCCCAAACACGACGGCAGATGAAAGAGTGTTGTAAAAGCTTCCTTAAGGCAATACAAGCAAAGACACAGGAGCTCATAGATCCGGGAAACCCCACACACTGTGGAGGACATCGTACAACCAACCATCTCCCAGTGTCCTTTAGGTGCAAAGACTTCACCCATGAGTGTCATGCGATTGAGAAACCGGAGGTGCAGACACATGGAGAAGCATAAGCGCTCTGTTAGAGGAAGTGCCGAGGACGCAAATACTCTGTATTTGCATCTGTGAAAATTACCCAGCTGTCAATCATTCCCATTATCAAGGTAAATGCTTGGGTAACAATCTTCATATCATTTTAATAAACTATAAGATAGACGTTATATGGATATTGAACGTCAACTTGAAATTCATTAGGGCTGTGACAAGCTCATTGATTATTGAACTATTTGTTAAGTCATTTATGGATTAATTAACTGCTTAAAACCATACATTAGACTTAAAAATTAAGAGGTTTTATGACTCTGGTAATTCTATAATGACTGCAGAATGAAATTAATAGGTATTTACCATGTATTTTTAATAAAACAACCCAAATTACCCAATGTCATCTTTCTCAAGGTTTGTATGTATATTATAATATATATTTAAAAAAAAATCCATTCCATATTCACTGACAAATTGATTAATCAAAATGAATAAATCGACCAACTTATTGATTATCGAAATAACCATTGATTACTAGTCCTAATGTCCATAAAGTTGAAGGGTGTTGTTCTAAACCCCTGCTGCTGACACTGATACTTATGTCCCCCAAGTTGTTAACGCACTGGGATAAATGCTGCAGAAAATATTTCTGGGGACAAGGGTGGTGAAGGACACCCAAGACCCAGGCAGGGTGAGCCAGTATAGGACCGCCGCTAAACTTAGATCCATAGCTTCGGACTACGTAGTGGTTCTCATGCCTAATTAATCATTCTGACAGTGTGTGAAGAAGAGGATATACTGGGCATAACTAATTCTGTAATTACGGATGAGACAAAGTTGCATAATACAATACAAGACGGAAATAAATCATACAAAACTGGACACATGCGTTAGATGAATTTGAAGTTTCACAAGTCTTCATAATGTAGGTACAGTTACCAGCGCAAGACTTGAAACATTAGTGCTAAGTACAGGTTTAGCACAAGACACTGTTCCACTTCACGTTAATTTGCACACAAGTAAAAAGACTCAATGCAAATATTGACTCAACGACAAAAAACATATTGAAGAAGCAATTGTACAACTACCCCCACACTAATTTACTTCCACACAGCCCTTAGCATTAACTCTTGAGGCATTAGACATTTGGTAAAAAAACAAAACTCCAATGCCACAGACTTTTTTTTTTCCAAACTATTTAGAGTAAATATTGATACAAAACCTGGCCTTTTATCAAACCATCAATAGAAAAGTTATCTGCCCCTTATGGACCAATACCCATGTGTTTTTATTCAATTGCTTGTGCTTGAATGGTTTGGTTCTCTGATCTGTGTTGGCGAATTCAACGGCTGTGTAAAGTCCTCTGAGATAACTACTGTTGTGATTAAGGGCAATACAAGAATTAATGAAATGGAAATGATTAAAAAGTAATGTTTTTTCATGCTCAATATCCTTCACCTTCAACCTTCACTTGAAGCGTGGAGCAAAAGGTTCCAACATCATATAAATTTCCTTCAAGATGAATAAAGTAACATAGGCCAAAATGCTGAAGGTTTTAAACAGACAGCCAATCTGAGAGGAGCAGGAGAGGGGTGTGTTCTGACCCACATACGAGTTCAATCATTCTGCAGTGAAAGGGAGGCACTTACAGTCCCTTGAAGACAACATTTACTACAAAAAGTTAGTTCTTGCAACTAAATACCAGTAGTACACAATGTTGTAGCATAAAATCTGGATGGATATTGAGTCAGAATGTCAACTGGATTATAAAGTTAACCCTTAAACATTCACCCCTTGAAGAAAGCAATGTATTTTTTCAGTTTTTTCTTTAATTATAGGCCTTTACTAAATGGTTGAGATGTAGTTTGATGGTAAACGTGCCTAAAACCAAGTGAGATGCCCCAAAGAGGTAGGTTCAATTAAGATTACATAAAGTAGATATATTGACTCAAAGGTGATCTACCAAATACTTTAAACATAGTCAAATCCACATTAAGCTCAATTGCTAAGCTCTTTTGTCATGATTTAACTAAAACTGGCAAGTTGGCATAATGTCTAGACTGGCACAAGAATGAATAACACACTGTAGTCTGAGAAAGCTCTGTGTTGCCCGGCGAAAGGCTGAACACAATGAGCTGCAGACACCAAATCCTCAGTATGTCCTGTTGGCTTTGGCCTGGTCCACCATCACTGGACAGCACATAAACCAGCCTACAGTACTATAAAAACATCTCGGTGAAAGACTTTACAGGTTGAACATCCAGCCAAAATGTCCAGACCCGTTTTGACCTGCTTGGCCATCCCATGACGTGAGTAATTCACCTGCGCCTCAAAGCCTGATTAGCTTGTTAGCGTTAGTTATCTGCAGGTCCTTACATGCAGCTTCGGATCATAGGAACTGTAAAGGGCTTAGTCACCCTAAACTGTGCCACTGTGTCAAGACTGAAACGAGGAAAGGGAAACATACGTGAATGCTGCATGGGAAGTGGGAGTATTGGTGCTCACAGTATTCAAAATCAACTTTAAAGGAATAGTTCACCGTTTGTACATACTGACATATGTTCTTACCTTACCTTAGACTAGTTAATACGTACCTGTGTGATCTTAGTCCGTGCGCTCTGTCATGCAAACGGAGCAAAAACGGGAGCACAAATGCAGCCTCCTTTGGTCACTGTATAGTACCCAAAAGGTAGCTCCCGCTAGAAGCTACCAAACTCTTCCAAGTGTTCCCTATTAAATGTATATAGTTACGTGACGTGTTACACTGCAAAGTATAGTAACACAGAAATGTAACAGTCGATTTTCTCAGCGGATAAAACGGGTACTATATTGTGAGGCGTAGTAATCTGAGGTGCGCTACGTCCGCGCACTAACTTCTCTCCGGAGACTTCTCTCTCGCTCACTTCCGTCAATAGAAGCAGCGTGACTTGTAATACACACAGTAGCAGCGAGAGAGAAGTCTCTGGAGAGAAGTTAGTGCGCAGAGAAGTTAGGAGCGCTACGTCCGCGCACTAACTTCTCTCCAGAGACTTCTCTCTCGCTGCTACTGTGTGTATTACAAGTCACGCTGCTTCTATTGACGGAAGTGAGCGAGAGAGAAGTCTCCGGAGAGAAGTTAGTGCGCGGACGTAGCGCACCTCAGATTACTACGCCTCACAATATAGTACCCGTTTTATCCGCTGAGAAAATCGACTGTTACATTTCTGTGTTACTATACTTTGCAGTGTAACACGTCACGTAACTATATACATTTAATAGGGAACACTTGGAAGAGTTTGGTAGCTTCTAGCGGGAGCTACCTTTTGGGTACTATACAGTGACCAGAGGAGGCTGCATTTGTCCTCCCGTTTTTGCTCCGTTTGCATGACAGAGCGCACGGACTAAGATCACACAGGTACGTATTAACTAGTCTAAGGTAAGGTAAGAACATATGTCAGTATGTACAAACGGTGAACTATTCCTTTAAAGAGGACATGACATGCTTCTGTCTGATAAGTTATGGTCTTCTATGACACCTGTGGCTCATTCTTATTTAGTACATAGGGCTAGGGTTAAATCTACATATAGACAATGATAAAAAATCCAGTAAGCCAATGTCAGTAAAACATGGTCCCATCACTGTAGGCCTAGACAATCCTGAACCATCGCAACCTTTGATTTGATCATTTTTCTTGAAATTTAAACAAGAAACTACAGATATGAGAAATACATTATTGTTCAAGAATTCAAAACGAACTGTATCAAGAAATGGACACAATCCATAAGTGACAAAATAAATAAACATAAGGTACATTTTGTTTTATGTATGAGGCAAAGAAGGTTCTTTTAGCAGGACATAGTGTAAAGAAGCTAGTACTGCTTAGTTACATGTTTCCGCAAATAATGTAATTGTCTTAAATGATCAAAAGTAACCTAAGCCTTAAAAACCTGTATAAAACAAAAATAAGATTGCTGCTTCCTGAATACTATTGCTGCTTTCTGAAACGCTCCTTGGCATTACAATTGAGATTGCAATCTTTTGACACAGTCAAACATCAAAGGCTCAATCTCAAGTTGAGATGTGCACCACGCAAGGCTGGACGTCATCTGCATATTATTAGAATTCCAAAAGAAAATGGCAAAGAACAGTGGGAGGGGCTAGGTGGCCCTGGTCAGAGTATGTGTATGAGAGAATATAGATTAAACACACACATGTGTATACAAGGAAAAACAACTAAACATGGGAAAAAGCATCTAAACTATTTCATGTTAAAGCTCCATGTATTCTTCAGGCTGCCGCTTATATGGTTCTTTTAAGAATCTTGAAATCAATTAACATAAAAAAGAATGAACATTTTAGCATATGGTTGGACAAAAGAAAAATACTTCTTTAGTGCCACTGAACATTCCCCACAGCCACAAGCAGGACATCCTGAACCAGGTTTAATAACCAGGTGCAATGAAAAGGTTTATTTAAAACAGAAAATAATGAATCATGCAGGACGTTTGTTAGCGTCAAGTCAACAACAAATTAAAGCAAGATGTCGTACTCAATTTTGCCTTTTTATGGCAATAAAGATAAGAGGAGAGCAAACAGTAGCAAACATGTTTACTTAGCCAAGATGAATGGCAAATAACCAGGGATGTCTACCTATTTACTTTTACAGCAATGTTAAGTACGGATAACAGTTGTTTATCTAGTCTAGTCTCAGTCAAACAGGAAATAAATTGTTTAATCCTTCTAATACTTTGTAAATATCAACATTTATTTACTGGGAAGCTACTATAGATACTGAAGCCCTGGGCCATGGACCCTCCGGCCTCCACCAATAATCTTGTTGTTTCTTTTAGTCAACAGTGACCATTTGCACAGAGCCATAGCCGTTCCACCAACATAGCACTATCTCGTTTCTGAGATGTGATTAGGTGTTAATAATGTGTCTAATTCCGGCATCAAAGGAAGCTGCTGAACTACTTTCTTACATGATGCTATCACTGCACCAGCCCTGCATGAAAATGTTTAACAAAATAACTAGGAGTTTTTTTTCCTGCTTAACCACAAGTTTCATCAGAACTGCAATGATTTGTTTTCCCCAAGAATGAACCAAAATTGGCAATTACTAGGTCTATTAACGACTATTTTTATAATAAAAATAATCATTTAAAAATTAAGCAAAGAATTTTTTTTTTTTGAAGAAAAGCCAGTGCATTCAATACTAAAGAAAACAAAATTGGTGGTTTGAAGTTTTTGTTTTACACGACAGCTTCAGAGCTCAAAATGCAAAACTTCTTCACGTCATGTTTTAATCTGTTTAATCCTAGTTAAAATATAATAATTAAGTACTTTTATTATCCAGCCCTTTATCAAAACATGTAAAATCTAAAAGGGATTTTTGGCCTGAGATACTCATGTGATGTTTTTTTAGTTTAACTAACTAAAATGTCATTACTGTGATGTGAAACGTGTGATGGAGTAAGCGAATAAGGACGCATTTTAGTTTCCCTTTTTACATGTTATTGAACGTGTAATCTGGAGTAAACATGTAAACAAAATACTGCAAAGTTGTATAAATGTGAAAACAACAGACTCATGATAAGGGAAGAGTGTGGACAAGAGTGTGTAAAGAGGAGCTCCACGTGGCCTGCAGAGTGTGGGCCAGGGCGATGTGCCAGGCCTCGTCTGTAAAACTAGGCCACTGCATGGTCTAACTCACAGAACACAGGCAGCCTATGAGCGGGGACTATAATCTATATTAGAAGCATCATGGTATTTTGGAACATTCAATGATGATAACGCAGCTTAACTAGTAATGGTACACCTTTTATTGATCTCTGTAGAGCAGTGTATAGAACCCAGGAAACCATCTGAAGCCCCGGATTGGTCAGGAGTTGTCTACCAGAGACAGAATTGCTAGTTTTTAGAAGATGGTAAACGCAACTAGAAAAAACAACAATTATTTAACAGGATATGTTACCCCACACTGAGTTTGGATCCTTACTTGGTTATTTTAGATTTTGAATAACGCTTGGTGACAAGGCTCAATGACAAAAATCCATGAGTCACTATTTGAGATCAAAGCATGTTTGTATTTGACGTCAAACATCCTCCTGCCAATGCTGACTTGAATTGTAATAAAGAGAATGGAAGTTTTCCTAAACTGGATTACTGCGGATAAAAGAAGATGGGCAGGAAAAGTATGCAAGAAAGACTTTGAAAGGTCATATGACACGGATATTTTTCAAGTGACAATGTAAAGAGTGATTATAATCTCCACCCACGCTTCTATTTAAACAGCTATGATGGTTGTCAGAAACAGAACTTTAAAATACATACCATTTATTTATATGCTGTGATATTAGCATCTGGGTCGGGGGGATGGCTCTGACTGCCACCCCACTGACCCAGAAATGGATTAAAGTGATAGTCTGTAAATCTAAATGAATTACAAATTTTAGGAAATGTGTTAAATTGACCTCCTGGCCTTAAATATTGATATAAAATAAGTAATTTTATTCATTATAATATTACGGGCAAGTTCCGCCTTCCCTTCTCTTAGCTATAGCTCAGAATCCATGGTGTTGTCGAGGTTAACCAATCGAGTCATGCCAAGGGCTGTCAATCATTGCGCTGATGCTCGTAGCTCTGCGCATGCTCAGTTGTTTGTTTTTGCGGAGCCTCCGAATCAAGCCTCTATTAGGCTCTGGAACTACATGAAAACAGAACAAAGAATTCTGAACATCTGCGCTGAGTTACTCATTTATATACTGAACCTATATCCATCATCAGATCCTCTGCAGATGTGTCCTATAGTGTGCAATTCATGATAATAGCCTCTTCCGGGTTTGCCGCGATCGTTTTTTTGTGTGCATAAAAACATTATTTTTTTCATTAAAACGTCAACAAATAATTCTGAAAACCTCTGTGCATGGTATGGTATGGTATGGTTTTTATTTTTACAGGGACAGTGTACAATAAACATTAGCCAAAAGGAGAGATGCTTTGTACCAGGTTGTAGCAGCAGTGCTAATTTACACCTGTAGTCCCTGAGCATGTGTGTTAATAATGTATATGTATAATGTGTTCTCAGATTAACATTTCAAAGTGTTACGGAAACGTAGGTGTAGACCAATCAGAAAGGAAGGGGGAGGGAGCTTGCGTCGTTTTTTTTTTCAAATCAAGTACCTCTCTGTCTCTCTTTCTGACAAACTCCAGACAATCACTTTAAGGGGAAGAAGATGGATCGATGGATATTAGAACACGCGTCATCTTCTACTGTAGGGCTGGTGCTCTCTTTGGCACTGCAAACGCTGATCTAAAAAGACAGAGGGCAACATTACATGCATAATGAAAACTAATGATAGAACCCAACTGTTGAGAGCAAGAAATTAGTTACATGAACATTTTTTGCAGTTTCAAAGTTAGGTATTCCAGCTTTAATAACTCTGACCAGTGCATCCTGGGGGCAGAACGCAGTGACTCGGCACGCCTAAACAAACACGCACAAACATGTTCTACACCATTGCTTGTTTAACCAAACACAAAAAAAGCCAATTAGTGAAGTTGTTTCGGGCATGACAGTCGCTTGCTTAGTGCGTAGTTTCCTGATGCAAGCCATTTGTCAAACAGCGCTCCCTCCCCTCAAGCGTAAATACTATTTTGAAATCGAAAAACAAAAGTTACAGAAAGTATAATGAAAAACCAGTTATTCTTTTCTGTTCACTGTGTGTGCCAAGTGTTTCTTGTTTAAGGAAGAGGAATTCATCAAATGCAAATGTTGTAAACCATGGATGAGGGGACAGGCAATATATCAGTGTATATGAATCCACAAATTAATCATGTATTTATTTTGATAGAAAAAAAAACGGACTCCCGGAAACACAAAAGGTTTTGGGTCTGAAAGTCAATGTTTTTTTTCAATGCTGTAACTGATAGGGTTAGATTTATCAAGGGTTTGCGTGTGTACAAAAGTGATTAGCAAACCAATTTATGTTTTATTATCTATTCTAACTTTTATCCACCATGAGCCAACACCAATTCCTAGTTTGTGGCTTCCTGTTTTAAACCAGGGAGTTTGCACGTGCCATTTTACTTTGCAACAGCAGTTCATAGACCCTTTAGAGTCTACAATGTACATAATGTAATAATAATAATAATAATGTTTTTTAATATTTAATATTATATGCTAAATATGCCTGGAATTAACATACACCCACCACTGTTACGAAATGCAAGCAGTAATATTTGACCAAAACAAGCCAAATGTGTTATTTGACACAAAATAAAGTGAAGAGTCAAATATTTGTTTCAAATAAATTTGTGAATAACAAAAGCTTTTAAATGTTGACCTTCAAATATTGATGGCAAGGTTTGGGTTGTGTCCAATTAATTGTAAACACTTAATTACTCACATCCTGGAAAAGTACATCCTGGTTAGTCTGAAACATACAATCCTTAAATCTGCATATAAATGTTAATGTAAACAAAACACACCAACTCTAAATATTTAAACACATTGTTTGTTCACCTATTTGTGACGCACAGCCTTCTCTGAAGGGAGTTTTTCATAAGATTATATTTGATGATTTTTAAAAAGTAATTTGATTAAAAGTACACTATCTTTATATGTAAACGTCCTTTAGCACTTCAGTCTCTACAGTGCAGTTAACATACAATTATCAACAGCATTTATTAGGATTAAACTTAAAACAAGTCCTTTCTGGTCCTGAAAGTTTTACATATTGTTGCCGTCACTTTTGATTTGTTTCTTTTTTCCCACTGAATCCTTATAGAATCAAAATACAAAGGGAACATTAGGTCTTTTGCATTTCCTTTGGATAAGATTGTTCTACAACCATGCAATAGATAAATACAAAGCAAAAGTGGTGTGTACAGTGCAGCACAGAGACAGACAGGGATCAAACTGGCTTTAGTTAAAAGGCATCATAACCAGCAGCTGGGACAATGGGGCAGACAAAGGAGGGTGAAGTGCCCAGCCATCTGATATAACGTTATTTGGTTAGGGATAGCTTTTTTGGTGTTGGTTGTGTCTGGGTATAGAGAGGGAGACCATACTGTACTCATCATTGGGCAAATGAGTCGGCAACATTAAAAAAAAAAAAACGCTGTCGGCTTCTCAGGACACAGTGTTCCCAAGTGCTCTGAGGTGGTGAAACATTTACATTCACTATAGGTCCTCCAGTGTAAACACTGACCTGCCCCAACCAGCAAGCCAACTTTGAAGAGAGTAACAGTCTTATCCTATGCAATACACAGTTAAAACTGAAGTGCATTTTTAATAGAATTAGGTCAAATTCATTTCAAGAAACATGCATTATTAAGTACAATGTGATTAAAATTCAGCTGGCGCTTGTATTAATCCTTTATGTAGAAAATGTAGTTTTAATGTCATATGTTATTGCATAAACAATACTAGATGGATGGATGGATGTAGCAACAGTACACAATGTTCTTTAGGATGTCTCTGTCAACCATCAACACGGGTCTGTACATTGTCTGGGCGGGTGCATACATTTAAAGCACAATTGCCACACTGTTGATGATTATACATCTATACAAGATAAAGAGAACGAATGCTAATGTCAAGTCACCAAACAAGCATGTAACAGTAACAACAGTCTCCACGGCGGCTTGGAGGAGAGCAGCAGGGGGGGAGGGGCACCACATTTTCAGGAAAGCAAAATAGTGTCTTTCTGTGCGGCTGGGCAAAGAAAGCTACTTTTGGATCAGCCAACATTTGCTTAAGTTTGGCCACTTCTGCCCATCAGTGAAATTTCAAGTGAAAAAGAGAAGCATTTTTACTCAGAAGTCAAAACTTGGCAGAACTTGAAAGTAGAAAGTAAAAATCCAGAATCCGTCAAATGAAATTGTATTAACAAACACACCTATTGGTCAATCACAACAATAAGAATAAGAAAGACTGTATCTGAAACAATCCAACACATTTCCACGCTGAGGAATTTAACTCATGTAATACATCGCTGGGGGCAGAGGAGAGGAGTTCATATTGAGATAGCAGCACTTTACTTTTGAAAGGGTTGAACTTGTGAGGCATGTGGGAAAAGTAGGGCATAACTTTACATTCACATAGTTTTTGGACTTAATCTGATTTTATTGGAAAGAGCAGTGCATTGAACAGGTATCCAAGCAGAAAGAAAACAGAGCGAGTAGGAGAGAGATCAATGTTTGTGTAAGATTTTGGCAATATTGTCCAAGTGCAGTGGGCAGAAACAATGTTTTTTTTAAAGCACTGGGGATTTCTCAGTTAGCGCAAAACAAAAACTGACAGAAGTGATATTCTTCAAAAGACGATCAGACCAGATATCGGAGGCCTCTTTTATCGCGTTAATTATCACAGATGCATATTTATATTCTGCACAGACTATATTTTTAACCTTTACCATGTTTGCACACTTCAGTCTTTTGTACAATCTGAGTGATTCAATCCGTGCCAAATGGGACATGTAAATTTCTCCGGTGTCAATAAAGTCAATCTTATCTTATCTTAATTATCTCATTTTAAATACTGGAAAAGTTTGACTGTCAACAAACATCAATACATACTAGTGATAAATATTAAAAGAAAAAAACCATAATAAATCCATTCTAACTTTCTTGTGTCCCATTTTATTTTGATGGTGTGAAAACATGCAGAATAAACCAATTTGAAAAGAAGGAGATCAGACCACAGCCTCAAATAGTTCTACTGTACATGCAGGGCGACGCGTGCTCCTACGACCTTTACACAAGCTTGTACTGTATACGTCAATGTCAATGTAAAGAAGGGAAGAGACATTTGTAAATCATTCATCCAATTCTATTTCCACTTATCAATGCACAGAAGTAGCATGCTGGAGCCAATGAGAGCCGACTGGGTGAGAGGTACTTTGTGTTCACCCCAAGCTGCATCATGGACAGGGCAGACGCGACAGAAGGCTCATGCATGGAAAAACAACCAGTGACGCAGGTCTGATCAAAAACAAGAGGGAACATGGGGAGATTATTCAGCACCTAATGAGGAGTTTAGGGTCAGAAAGGAATTACTAAAAGTATTGTTACAGTGGCGGCTGAAATGGGTGAAATTTGGGTTTTGATTAAGACAAATAAAATCAGGAGTAAAACAAAGATGAAAGAAAGCAGATTGGAACCTAAAAGGTAAAAGTGTAATCATCTTTCAAACAGAAGCCCCTTCACATTTCGGTGATCTAGTGACTGATACAGGCATTTATCACTTTAGATGGCTTGATTTTTAGGTTAAAACCAAATGGTATTTAAAAAATATTCCAACCAATAAGTTAAAAAAACACTACACCACAAAGAAGCCAAGACAGACTTTTGCTACATTTGTAAACTTAAGTTAATATTTTTCTGGTACACCGAGTCTGTAATGTGTTCATATTTCAAAGAGCTTGGTACAGCAGGTGCCAAAGAGAGTGCCTGGATATGTTATTAATATAAATGATTTTAAGAATAATGATAATAATAATTAATACAATAGAAGAAAGACTTTTTTCAATGAAGGCTGTAGATAAAAAGGATGATCACATGTGTTGTTTAGTATTATTAGTATCATTTTCACAATGGCTGGTGCATTCTCAAGCGTGGCCTTGAAAATGTTATGCCCTATATTTTCTAAGAAGCCTGACTTAGGAAATCAAGATCATGTACACCAGTGACACAGCAGGAGCCCTTGAATGAAGGAGTAGCATGACACAGATGCAAACCTGACACCAATAGAATCTGGAGATGAACCACGGACAAATTTCTCCATCATTACATAACCGTTTCGTCCAACCCTTATTCAAACTGTGGATTTCTACATATATTTGTATCTTGTTAAATGTGTATGCAAGTTTGAAACAAATGTATCTAAATGTATTTGATTTATTTGATTTTTCCTTGTTTAAAGCGGCACATGAGCAACAGCAGTGTGAAAATGATGAGTAGAACTGAAAGGAAACGTAATAACATTGTTTAGTGCGACAAAAAGCTATTTAATATGTTTAGGTCCACCCTCTTGTATTTCCACCGGGACGTGACAAAGTTGGCACGCGGTAGTGAAAAGCTCACAGTAGCATGCTAAAATGGGTTTGCATTTGTAATGAACATAGAAGTGTGTGTGTTTTTCATGGTCATTACTTTGTTGGTGAGAAAGTAAAAAGGTGTGCCAAGGTTTTAAATGCCAGAAAGCGCAAATCCCCTCTGCAGCTGTTACCATGGAGCAAAGGCCACTTCACCTGTAGTGTAGTCAAATAAGCAGCTTCTATGCCAGCATCATTGTTACATAATAGGAATTAGAAGAGATCAGATACAACATATTTACATACTGTGTAATTGTGCACTTGGTCTTTCAGAAAACATTAGCTTTCATCATGAAGTGAAAGGAGTGATAGAAACTATGAGACAAACACTTTTCTTTTAGCCTAATTAGCCTTCTTCAGAGTACAGTTTAGCAAGTACTATAAATAGTCTGCAGCTCATCACTTATCTTCAGAACCAGACAACAGGAATCTGGTACAAGTTATTAATTGGACAACTCTTCTCCTCTTCATATTGCAAAGTGTTGTGTCCAAACGTGAATAATACTGGATTATTATCAACTCATTTGGTAAAGGAGGAACAAGTATTGTTTATGCTTGTTCTCGTAATAAATTATTATTATTATTATGTGCTTCCAGCTCACTTTAATGTTGGCAACTGCCTCAATGAACCTGGCCTTATTCAATTAACGGTATTGACCAAAAGCTCTGAAACGTTTCACGGTACGATGAATAAATATACCAACTTATGATGCATCGTGAACAAGATCAACATAACATTCCAACAGCAGATGAATGCATACGATCAGACAATGTTGTTAGCTCTAGCATGCTACACCTTGGTGAATACTAATCAGGGGGTGCGACGTGCGTGCGTACACGATGCTTGATTGCTATGGTCAAATAAAAAACCCGGTTCTCTTTGACACCTATCCCAGTTTTGACCCAAGTCATCATAATAAAGAAAAATCAGATGTCAGTCTTACCAGCACAGGAGAGCTACAATGAGGCACACCAGGACAACACGCAGCCTCTTCATTATCTTCCCGCGGGGACCAACATCCTCGCTCTCTGGGTGTTATTCTTGTTTCCACCCAGTCACAAAACAGTAGTTCAACAAGCCTAGTTGTAAGTATTTAATAAATATGTAAGATTCTTCTTGTTCGGCTTAAAACGTACACTTAAAACGTGCCGTGACCATTGTACGGATCGGTTGTCCCCTTCTTCCTGCTGCTTGGGGTTCTACTGCTGTTGACGGGTTTCTGGCTCTCTGGTAGATTCAACCCCTCTGACAGCCGACCAATCAAATAACACTTTTCTAAACAACTATCCAATCAGAAGAGACTTCACTGTGAGGATGTCGAGAAACTCCTGCCCACTGATGTCAGAGATGAGTTGGTAGCGATCGAGCGAGACGCGTCAGCGCTTTTATGATAACAATCCATAAACGACGCAATACTTGGGATTGGGATGACATTTTATGGAATGGGCGTTTACAAACAAACAACAAACAAATGTATACAATTAAGTCTAATCGAGATGAGTAAAACTGAGTGAAGCTATTGAATGGCAAGAACACTGTGTACTTTTCGCCTTAACACAACCATACTACATTCTGAAGATTTGAAACATGTAGAATGGTATTATTTTATGAATATAGTACAATCTGTGTTTTGTAATATACATGGTAGTTTTGAAATGTATATATAGCACACGCTTATTCTTGTAAAGTCTATGGCTTTTTCCCGTTGTTAGAGAACTGTTCAACATAGAATGAACATAGAAGTGTGTGTGTTTTGCATGGTCATTACATGTGTGTTTTGCATGGTTAAAAAATACATGCGACACTACGATGGGACTTTTATTTTAAAGGTATATAGGAGGATTTTCTACTTTCGAGTGGATCATCAAGACTGTCCTCCCAATTGTCCATCATTCTGGTGATACTGCTCATCATGGATCAATAATAATATTGGTGCTTATCAAATGAGACCAGAGAGTTTCGAAAAGTGGAGAGCGTTTCTTCCCGAAAATTAAAACTTCCTATGTACCTTTAATATTGCTGTATCTAAAATGAGATGGACAGATACTTTATTGATCCCCCATAGGAGAAATTCAGTAGCAGCAGTAAAAATAAAATTGATCATTCTAAAAAGCTAACAATAGTAATAATAAGCAACCGCCCTTTAGGTCACAGCAGGAGCAGGACGGGTCACAGCAGCAGAGGTGGAGTAGCCTCTGGGTGGAGCAGGACGGGTCACAGCAGCAGAGGTGGAGTAGCCTCTGGGTGGAGCAGGACGGGTCACAGCAGCAGAAGTGGACCATCCGCTGGGTAGAGCAAGACGGGTCCCAAGGTGGAGTAGCCGCTTGGTTTGGACTAGTGATAGATTTGTGATTTGTTGTTTCATATAACATAGATAATAGCTATAGATATTTATTTATTTATAATAATAATGAAACATTTTCCTTTCTAGTGGCACACATAGATATAATTATGGCTCTATGATGCTGTAATACAAACTACATGTCCCACAATGCACTTAGAAAGGAACGCTTATTAATGCCTGCGTTTATTAAAAAAAAAAAAAAATTCTACCAAATGTGTGTTACTTAGTAACATAATACTAATGCTTTAGTGAACAAATACTGTGATGTAACAGCCAACTATAGTTGTTGTTTTTTTTATTTGTTTTTTTCCTAATAGTCACTTATATTAGACAGGCGGGGTCCACACGTAGATAGGTCGCGGTAGCATTGCAATGTAAGAATATTTTGAGATAGAGAAGTTTGATAAATTGTCTTGTTTGAGGATCGTTCTTTCGGCTTGTGTAGTGTTTTAGGACGTATATAGTTTTGTTTCCAATAATTCATAATGGGTATAACAAGGAGAAGTTGCTATGCTGTTGTCGTGCTGTGGGCTTTAGCCCTGGAGAAGTTTGTCATGGCTTCCTTCTCGCAGTCAATGGACAGTGACTTCACTTTCACACTCCCCCCTGGTAGAAAAGAGTGTTTTTTCCAAACCATGAAGAAAGATGCCTCTCTGGAGATCGAATACCAGGTGATGTATACAACCACCTTCACATTTTATTGAAAGATTAAAAAAAATCAATGTTGTACAAATTGATTTTTATGGTAGGCTACACTATGTTCGATTTATGTATAGTTGATTTGGACAACTAGTAAATACAAAGTGATTTTTATATTTTTATGACGCTAATAAAATCTCAGTGGTGGCATTTTGTGGTGGTGGTGTTGTTAACGCTGATAAACCCGTTTGGTGAGTTATATGGTTGATGAGTTGTGCTTTCAGTTAATAGTGTGTTGCATGCACTTAAAATACCAGAAAATGTTTCTATCAGTGGCAATAACATAAAAATGTTAAAAACTCGATACACGGTTGACTAAACTAACTTGTTTTCCAACTTCTCAGGTATTGGATGGGGCAGGTCTCGATGTGGATTTCTACATTGCCTCACCTACAGGTCAAGTATTGTTCAACGATTACCGCAAATCAGATGGCGTGCACACGTAAGTAAGGTTGATGGTGTGCTGTTCTATGTTTTTACATTTAGATCATCCTACTATATGATGTTTCACTAGTGTTGAGACTGAGGAAGGAGACTACATGTTCTGCTTTGACAACACATTCAGTGCTGTCTCTGAGAAGATTATTTTCTTTGAACTAATCCTCGACAATATGGAAACTGATGAAGACCCAGAAGACTGGAAGGAGTATGTCCACGGGACAGACATGCTGGACATGAAGCTGGAAGACATCATGGTGAGAGTTTCATTTATTTCAGATTGAAAGTGTACAGAAAGTGCAGTGGCTTAGTTGGTAGAGCAAATGGCCTTTGAGCCTGAAGGTTGTGGGTTCGAGCTGCAAGACTTTCTCCACCGATTCCCACTGATGCCTGCTGTCGACACTTACCAGGTGCCACAGTGGGCCTGCTGCGGCTGTAAAGTGCCAAACTGCCGTTGTGCCCTTAGGCAAGACACTTCACCCCCATTGCCTAGAATGAGTCTAGTGTGTGTGAAAGTTTGGTGATGGTCGGAAGGGCCAATGGCACTGGTTGTCTCGCTTCTGTCAGTGTGCCCCAGTGTGGCTACAGTAGTAGTTCATCACCACCGTATGGAATGCAAGAATAATGACATGTGAAGCGTCTTTCAGTGTCCAAAAAACGCTATATATAAAACCGTTGTATTATTATTATTATTGTTACATCAATGCAGTAGTGCGGTCAATGTGCTGTCTGCCTTTTACTTGTTTCCATTCATCTTAATCAATTGTTATATATTTATTTAATTCATATTGAAAGGGAGATAAATGTGGCATATATTGGCCTAAAATATCTCTGGTTTTAAAATAAGCATTGACCATGAAGAAAAACCCATGTCTGTCAAGCACCGTGCCACTACTTCGCTTGCTCTCAAAGCCTTGGGCCATACAGGGCCTTTCTGTGTGGAATCTGCATGTTCTTCCTGTGTCCGCTATAACCCAAACAACATTTACACAACTAGGAAATCATACCAAAAATGTATGTGGCAGGTCTCCAACAATTTTGAAATCTGGGCTATCAAAATAGTTTACAAAGTCATATTCAAACTTGTGCTTATGTAGTTATTGGTTGATTATGTTCTTAGAAGAATCTCACTCTTTACATAGGAGCTCAATTTCTTTCTACATCTTATAAGTTGGCCTATTGTATTGATGATGATATCATTTTTTTTCTATTTTAAATGTTATACCTTAGAAGTGTATGCTGATTTTTATTATGCCTTACTCTATTCTCTTTTCTTTACCTCTTTTTCTGACTGACGCACCGAGCCAAAGAAATTTCCTAGTCTTTGACTACATGGCAATAAAAATGATTCTGATTCTGAAAATATTTTTTAAAAAATTAATGATTCGAATTTCTTTACTTGCCGTTTTTCTGCAATGTTCTGATGACGCCATTTTTGTCCCTTTTTACTCCTACCTCTAATTCTATCCATATTATCTATAATTAAAGATATATTGCATTCTATTATGCTTGTGTTCCTCACTGGTTTTATATAAACTGTTTATTGATTATTCACACAGATCAAGCGTATCATTTTATTGCCCTTTTCTGTTCCAGGACACAATCAACAATGTGAAGGCTCGGCTGTCAAAAAGTGTTCATATTCAGATTTTGCTGAAAGCCTTTGAGGCCCGTGACAGGAACCTTCAGGAAAGTAACTTTGATCGAGTTAACTTTTGGTCACTAACCAATCTTTTTGTAATGGTAATTGTATCCGCGGTCCAAGTGTACCTTGTACGCTCTTTGTTTGAAGATAATAGGAAAGTCCGCACATAAACATTTTTCTACTAGATTGCACAAATAACATTTTTTTCCCCAACATTATTAAGCTCCCTGAAGCAAAAAACGGTCATGGAATAGATGGGCAATTTTTAAATACCTATTTTTCTCATGCAAATGTAAAAACTGACAAACGCATCGGTATACTGTTTTCACAAGACTAACTACTGGCCAAAGAATGCTATAACAGTATTAGTTTTAACCAATTATTTTTTTAAATGATATACTTATAATTATTATAGTATAGTGAATACATATTTTTTATATTCCTTCACTGTTACATTTGGAGTAGCTTTGTGTCCTTTACAATTGTAATATGCATTTGGTGAAAATTGTGCCTGTTTTGAGCCAGTTAATTTTCTAGCATTACAGAAGCCTAAAGAGCCATTTAAAGAAAATAATGTATTAATTCCATGGCTAAACTTGAGTGGACTTGCTGCTGTGAACACTCATGGCTGCTGACAAGGATCTAGTTACAGACACCCACTATGTGAAGATTTTGTACTTGACGTGCTATTTCTATCGGATGGAAGCCTAGGAGGTCATTACCACTATTACACAGGTGCACTGTTACGTTCAGTATAATATGCATAATGCACAGCTCATTCTTTGCCTTAGCCTGAATTTGTTTTTAAAATTAAGTGTTTCTGTATTGGCAGTCTCTCATGCCAGCAATATTACACTGCTACTATAGCCATAAAGCTTTTATTTGTATATAAAGTTTTATGGAGTCTGTGCATTTTATTCTGAAAAATAATGTTACTTAAATTAAAATATAAACTACAATCGCTGGTTTCATAGTTCTGGATTTTTATTGACAATTACTGTCTGGTCCTCATTACTCCTGGGCCTGGCTGAGGGGTCTTTGCTGTCTTCATTTTTGAAACTTTTTCTCTGAAATTACACATGGAGTTTGATGATACAAGATTGTGATTTCTCAAATTACAGTAGATTTGTCATGAAGTGTTTTTGTTAAATCAATCAATCCATTTTTATTTATAAAGTGCTTTTCATACAGAAAATGCAACACGATGTGCCACCAGTGTTGATGCTTGTTTGGTCAGTAATCTCATTTGTTTTGTTACTTCTTATGAGGTCACGTTTCTTGGAGGAATACGATGACCACATAATTTATTGAGTTCATGTTGTGTAATGGTATAATGTGTAAATAAAATTATTACGAATTTTCCTCATTGTGTGAAATTTACTTATGTGTGCACTTACCTCTGAACCTGAGCCTGGCTTGTGACGAATGGAATAGACTTGATGATCAAACACGCATTCAAATGATTAAAAAGGCAGGAAGGAGGGGGTCTTCTGAAGCACACAGGACGGTTACCATTGTCAGGGAATTATTATTTTCACATTGGTTTTGCTCATAGACTCACTGTCTTACAGCACGAATGGGTGATGCAAAATGTTTGTGATCATTGATAACACAGTCCTGTTTGCACTGGAATAATTCTGCAAATAAAGTGTACAAAAATGAATACATCGATATCATTGCGAACTAAGAAATGCATTACAAGTCCAACTACCTTTGCCTTTGGTCTGCTGTCTGATTACTGGCCTTGGATGAGGAAATGGAAAATGTATATTTACTACAGCCA
Source organism: Knipowitschia caucasica (assembly GCA_964034765.1). Classification (NCBI taxonomy): domain Eukaryota; kingdom Metazoa; phylum Chordata; class Actinopteri; order Gobiiformes; family Gobiidae; genus Knipowitschia; species Knipowitschia caucasica. The sequence continues at coordinate 28,669,196 of OZ035824.1, read as the reverse complement.
CCTGGTGAGAGATTTATTGAAATGCACGGTATTACAATAGATTGTTTTACATGTATATTTACAATCGAAATAACATGTAAATGTAAGTTTTTATCTAACAGCTGCAAGATTCATAATTATTGTAATTCCTGTAAAAAATATCATTCAGTCATGTAATCCGGTAGAGGGCGATGTAGACTGCAGTGTGGTTCCATGCTCAATACATACTTCCGGTATAGTTTGATCGTGATTATGGATCTATTCGCAACAAGGGGCTTAGTCTCTCCCACTAAAGACAACGTGTTGTTTTAGTGAAATTGTTGTTTTTAAAATGTTTTCAAAGACGTTGGGACGATATTTAGAAACCCGGATACAACAGGATTTAGTCAGCCTTTGTAAGTATGACAGTCTCTTCAGTCGGTTTAAAATGTCATGTATTTCTACTACCAATAACTACAATCAATTCAGTCGTTACACTGTGGTGGTAAGCTACTACTATTGCCGTACTGCGGTACTATCGTAGCCACATCTGCCCTGGGGTAGACAGATAAGTGAGGCTGTCAATTCTCAACTCGCCTCCTCCGAACACCACCAATCGCCACTGACATCACAAGATCCACGGGTGACACTCGGATGATTAGAATACTGTGGAAAAGTTTATCAACTTCAAATGTGAAGCTAATGTATAATATGGACTCATGGCATACAACGTGACATATCACACTTTTGTTTGACTTATTTATGAACATGGCTAACAGCTTGTAAAAACCCAAACATTCAAAATCTCACTAGAGTATTACGTCATATCAATGTGGATACTGCCCACTGTGCCCAGTGCCCACATCATGCAGAGACACCCTGGCCACCGGGATGTGGAACATGCTGGACTCTGACTGTGTCTCTAGTGAAACTTTGGGTGAATTCAATGAGCACCTAAGGGTGAGGCTCAGGGATGAACTATTTGAAAACATTTCTCAAAACTAGACTCTGGGGTGGGAGGGGGCATTTAATTCCAACGGTCATGTGACCATGGAAATGTAATGGGTTTCTTTTCAATTCATTTTTTGCAAAAGTTTTCTTGTTAAATGATTTGTACATTTATTAAACAAAAAAATACTACATTATTTTATACATAATTGTGTTTTTAAAGAAAAACTAAGAAAAATGCCTTTCTTCTGAATGATATCTGGCTAACTGTAAGCTGTGGAGATGAAAGGTTTCATGTTGTGTTTGCAGGGGATGGGTGCTGACACTGAGGCAGACTCCTCTGTACCTTGGAGGAAGGTGCTGTGGGAGCGTCAGCCATTTCCTGATAACTATGTGGACCAGCGCTTTCTGGAGGAGCTGCGGCGAAACGAGGGTCTGCATCAGTACCACTATTGGACTGTGGTTAAGGAAACGGCAATTGTTGGGCAGCAGCTGTCTTGTGTTGCCATTTTTATAACATTATGGCTCCACATGGAGCAGGTAATATACATGATTATCAATGTCTGAAATTTAAAATGTAAAAGTATACATATTTATTCTCTCTGTTTACTCCAGGGTTTACTGGCACCTGAGACACTCTTGTGGACAAGCCTTCTGACTGCTCTACTGGGCTATGGACTCTATAATCTTTTAAGTACGAAACAAGAATTGGACTGCAAGCCACGAACACATCTGGCGAATTTACAAAGTTCCACTATTTTCTTGTCTTTCACGTTTGGTTTTTCTCCCGTTCTGAAGACATTGACTGAATCCGTAAGCACAGATACAGTCTATGCCATGTCTGCCATGATGCTCTTAGCCCATCTGATGTCATTCCCGTACACACAGCCCTCTCCTCCCAGCAGCCTCTCTCTGAATGCAGCTCTGTTTGCCTCTGTGTGTTTGGCCTCCAGGCTGCCCGGAGCGCTGCATACTTTTGCAATGCTTAGCTGTGCTCTTCTGGTGTTCGCCCTGTGGCCCTGCTTGCTACAGAAGATGAGGGAAAGGACTCCTCACCACTTCACTGTGGTCTGTGTTGGAGTATGTTTAGGAGGAGTAGCAGGATTGGGATCTCAGTCCTCCTTTGGTGCAGTGCTCCTGACAATGGCCTTGTCCAGTGTGACTCTGCTCTGCCCCCTTTTGCTTGTCCGACTACAGCAGCAAAAGGACAATATTTCTGGACCCTGGGATGAAGCCGAAATCCAAGAAGATATAAGGCAGTTTGCCAATTGACAGCACTGCTTTTGAACTGCTTAACATAAACAAACTGATAAGTCACCTACATAGTGACATTGATGGTACTTTTAGTATGCACATACAATAAATGTAGTTATATTTTAATAGTGGTATGCATACATTATCTCACACATGGGGGCAAAATGATTTAAGCCAGTGGTTTGGACTACAACTTTCTTGTGATAAACAACCCTAGACTATATCTAGATCTTCACTTAAATGTCATTTTAAACTTGGTTTTGAATGTTATTGTGCAATGGAAACAAGAAACTAAAGTTTGAGAACCAATAATTTATTCTGCTCCATCTATATAACAATTATGTTCTAAGAGTGATCCAAAAAGGTGTAAACCTAACCATATTTCCTGACAAGTGCCTATCTATCTATATTGCCCAACCATACTGATCCGGATGATCATTTGTTGGATCGATACTTACATACAGTGTGATTGGAATGTTTAATTAATTTAATTTATTAAAGGTCTTAAACACTGTATTACATTTACGTTTGCTTCTCAGTTAAACTAGGAAAAAGGACATTTCATTGAGTTGATAATTTGTGTGAAAGGTTAGATAAGTAGTCGTATAGAGATAATGTATTCCAACCTCAGGCGACCAATGGCAAGAGAAGCAAAAGGGTACATTCTTCAGATAGTACTATATATACAGGTCCTTTGTACTGATAAACATTAGACTTTCACATATTTTAGATTCATTACACACAACTGAAGTAGTTCAAGCCTTTATTGTTTTAATATTGATGAATTTGGCATAAAAAGTAGAGAAAATCCAAAATCAGCAAATTATGCATAAATTAGCATATCATGAAAAGGTACTCTAAACGAGCCATTAACCTAATCATCTGAACCAACAAATTAACTCTAAACACTTGCAGAAGATTCTTGAGGCTTTTAAAAACTCGCGGCCTGGTTCATTACTCAAAACTGCAATCATGGGTAAGACTACCTGACTGCTGTCCAGAGGGAAATCATTGACACCCTCAAGCAAGAGGGTAAGACACAGAAAGACATTTCTGAGCAAATAGGCTGTTCCCAGAGTGCTGTATAAGGCACCCAGTGGGAAGTCTGTGGGAAGGAAAAAGTGTGACAGAAAACACTGTACAACCCCAAGAGGTGACCGGACCTTGAGGAGGATGGTGGAGAAGGGCATATTCCAGACCTTGGGGGACTTGCGGAAGCAGTGGACTGAGTCTGAAGCAGAAACATCCACAGCCATCGTGCACAGGCGTGTGCAGGAAATGGGCTACAGAAACCACAACCAGAAACGGCAGCAGAAGCGCCTGACCTGGGGTACAGAGAAGCAGCACTGGACTGTTGCTCAATGGTCCAAAGTACTTTTTTTGGATGAAATCAAGGTGCCAGTGTGGAGGAAGACTGGGGAGAAGGAAATGCCAAAATGCCTGAAGTCCAGTGTCAAGTACCCACAATGATGGTCTGGGGTGTCATGTCAGCTGGTGGTGGTGGTCCACTGTGTTTTATCAAGGGCAGGGTCAATGCAGCTGGCTATCAGGAGATTTTGGAGCACTTCATGCTTCCATCTGCTGAAAAGCTTTATGGAGATGAAGAATTCCTTTTTCAGCACGACCTGGCAAAACCACAGGTAAATGGTTTACTGACCGTGGGATTACTGTACTCAATTGGCCTGCCAACTCTACTGACCTGAACCCCAACAATCTGAGATATTGTTAAGAGGAAGTCGAGAGTAACCAGACCCAACACTGTGGATGAACTTAAGGCCACTATCGAATCATCCTGGGGCTCCATAACACCTCAGCAGTGCCACAGGTTGATTGCCTCCATGCCACGCCGTATTGAAGCATTCATTTCTACAAAAGGATTCCTGATCAAGTATTGAGTGCATAACTGAACATCATTATTTGAAGGTTGACACTTTTTATATTGAAAACACGTTTCTTTTATTGGTCGGATGAAATATGCTAATTTTTTTAGATAGGGAATTTTGGTTTTTCTTTCCTTTTTTGCCAAAATCATCAATATTAAAACAATAAAAGGCTTGAACTACTTCAGTTGTGTGTAATGAATCTAAAATATATGAAAGTCTAATGTTTATCAATGCATTACAGAAAATCTCAAAGACACTCAGGTTGCCTGGAGTTGTCCTAGAGCTGAGGATGTAAACTACTAAGTGGCCATACTCCTTGTGTCCTAAGTATGACCACTTAGGGTGAAGTGAAGTGTACATGCCTAGAATGAGTCTGTGTGTGAATGGTTGGTGGTGGTCGGAGGGGCCGATTGGCACATACTGGTTGCCTCTTCTGTCAGTGTGCCCCACGCACAGTATTATATTGTTATGTTTCTATGTTTAAAATAGATGTACCGTATGTACAAAAAGTAAGTACGACAGTCCGGGTTTCGTAGTGCTGTTTACTAGCAGTTGAGCAGAATGACAATGACAAAATGTAACGGCAGGTTGCGCTCTATCACAGGTCACGCAGCACGTAAGATACATGTGACGTAAGGATCAAACAGAACGTGATACAATGTTGAATGATGCAGTAATGTCTCACAGCATATTCTATCACAGAATATTACATCCCCCTTCTTTTAAAAGAAAGCAAAATATATAGTATCTAAAAATTCAAACAGCTAAATAGTACATATCATTTGTAGGGTATAAAAAATGAAGATATTGCACTATGTTATTTAGTTTAATTATTTTCTTTTGAATGAATTAGGAACCTGTGCTAAAACTAAGAAAAATACCACAGAACAATATGGAATATTTAAACAAATAATCACAACATATGCATATACTGAACACTATGCATTAATAAACTTATTACAGGTCTAAGATAGCCCTCGGCTTAACTTCGCGACCAGAACGGGTATGGTAAGTAGCGGTAGTAGTCATAGGTGTTGGTTGTGAACTGTGCTCAGTCTTATCAGGTGGATGTTCCAGCTGAGAATGGTCACCATGGTGAGCTATGGGTGGTTCTTTAGAGTCCATTAGGTGACGACGGTTTCTCCTGTATTGCAGTCCATCTGGTGTTTGAATGTGGTAAGATCTGGCAGTGTCGGCTGCACGAATGACAGATGCTGGTTTCCAATGTCCCCTTTCCTGAAAGCGAACACTTTGTCCGTTGCGTAGAGCTGAGAGCGGTTTTGAAGATCTGTCATAATATTTCTTTTGATGTTTTTGACAAAGATCTCTTTTTGTAAGAGTCTCCCTGTGGCTGATGGCTTTAGGTTTGAGCTGCTGGTGAGTGCATGGAATGATGGAGCGAAGGCGTCTACTCATGAGCAGCTGTGCAGGTGTTTTAAAGTTGTCCACCGGTGTGTTGCGATATTCAAGGATGCTCAGGTATGGGTCCTTGTTTATCTGATTTGGCTTTTTCCATGAGCAACTTGACTGTTTGTACAGCCTTTTCTGCAAGGCCGTTGCTCTGTGGGTAGTACGGACTTGATGTTATATGCTTGAACTCCCATAAGTTTGAAAACGTTTCAAACTCCTTGCTCTTGTATTGGGGGCCATTGTCAGATATCACAGTTTCGGGGATACCATGCCGAGCAAATGTGGCTTTGAGTTTATGTATGACTGCAGAGGCGGTTGTGCTGTGGAGCTTGTCAATCTCAAAGTACCTGCTGTAATAGTCAACTGTAACAATGTAGTTAGCATTGTTCCAAATGAAAAGGTCAGTAGCCACTGTTTGCCATGGCCTGTCTGGTATTGTATGGCTGACCATGGGCTCTTTCGTGTTTGATGGCCTGTGCTCCAAACACACTGGGCACCGTGCAACCATGTCTTCTATTTGTTTGTTCATTCCGGGCCAGAACAGGACGTCACGGGCTCTTTGTTTGCACTTTTCCATGCCCAGGTGGCTTGTGTGGATTCGGGACAACATTTCTGGACGTAATGACTGTGGAACTATTATCTTTTCTCCCTTGAAAAGGATATTATTGATTTGAGACAGTTCATCCCGATAGTTCCAATACTCTGCAATCAACTGAGGACACTGTTTCTTTTCCTCAGGCCATCCGTCCTCGATTGTCTTCTTTAGCAGTGTAAACTGAGTGTCCTTGTCGGTCTCTGTCTGTATTTCCTTTAGTTTTGTGTCGCTTACTGGTAAGCTACTGTATACTGTATGCACCTGTAAGTCCATACCTTCTCTGAGGCTGTTATCTTGATCATGAAGTGACTTCCGGGAGAGAGTATCAGCGAGAGGAATGTCTTTGCCTGGTTTGTGAATGATTGTGAAGTCGTATCTTTGTAGCTGGAGAATCATTCTTTGTAATCTTGGAGGTGCTGCAGTGAGTGGTTTGCGTAAAATTGATTCCAATGGTTTGTGGTCACTTTCCACAATGACGTGACGACCATACACATATTGGTGAAAACGCTTGCATCCGAATAAGATGGCATAAAGCTCTTTTTCAATTTGTGCATAATTGATTTCGCAATCTGTGAGTGATCTGGATGCATACCCGATTGGTTTACCCTCTTGAAGCAGAGTGGCACCAAGTCCATATTTAGATGCATCAACTTGCAGCCTAAGCTCTTTCTTGGGGTCATAGTAAACTAGGACAGGGCCTGGCTCTCCGGTTATGAGTTCTTTCATTTGGCGAAATGCTTTGTCGTGTTGTGCATCCCAGACAAACGCGCTTGACTCCTTTAACAGCTGGCGCAGTGGGGCGTTGATGTCTGAGAGCATGGGGGCAAACTTTGACAGATAGTTAACCATGCCAAGAATGGTCTCAAGCTCACCTTTGTCCTTGGGTGGCTCCATATCCCTGACAGCCACGATCTTTGCGGGGTCAGGTTTGACTCCATCTTTTGTTATTAAATGTCCGAAGTAGCTTACTTGGGTTGCGCAGACGGTGCTCTTGTCAGGGTTGAGCTTTACTCCCCTTTCCCTGGAGCGCTGCAGCATTGCGCGTAGATTTTTATCATGTTCTTCTCTGCTTTGGCCGTAGATGAGAACGTCGTCTACTATGGCTGTAACGCCATTGAGACCTTCAAAAGTCTCATCCATTTTACGCTGGAATTCGTCTTGTGATGATCTAGAGTCCAAATGGCAGACGCAGATATCTGTATCGGCCAAACACAGTGTTAAAAGTTGTTAGCTTTGAGGATTCTTCTGTAAGCTTTATTACCCAATACCCAGATCTAGCATCCATTACGCTGAAGTAACATGCTCCTGATAGCTTTGCTACAATATCCTCAAGTGTTGGCAATGGGTAATGCGGGCGTTTTATCGCTTTGTTGAGATCCTTTGGATCTAAGCAAACCCTAAGTTTACCTGTGCGTGGTTTTTCCGTTGCAACCATTGAGTTAACCCATTCAGTCGGTTCTGTGACTTTGGTGATGATTTCTTGTTTCTCCATGTTTGACAGTTCATCTCTCAGGCGTTCACGCAGAGCAATGGGGACACGCCTTGGTGGATGTATCACAGGGACAGCATTGGGGTCAATATGGATGGTGCACTCACCAGGAAACAGTCCTATTCCTGTGAAAACATCTGAAAACTCATCCATAATCAACATGCCTGTTGTATCTGAAACAGATAGTATCAGTTTAATAAGCTTGAAATCAAGGCATGCTTGAAGCCCTAGCACTGGTGGTGCTAATGTGTCGACAACATGGATTCGCAGAGGTAGCTTTATGTCCTTGTACTGGCATTCAACTTTACACTTGCCTTTCACAGCTAACCGCTCACCTCCATAGCCATAGAGTGGGCGAGACGACTGTTGTAGAGTGTGCTGCATTCCTAGTTTTTTGACAATACTTGAAGGAATAACGTTAACTGAGGCACCAGTGTCTAATTTGAATTTGACCATACTTTTGTTTGGACCCACGAGGATTTCTGCAAAAACCTGTTCTTTGTCATATTTCTGTGTCACTGCATCAATAAACAAATCATCCGAATCAGTCTCTGGGTCATTATCATCAACTGTGTGCACTGCTTTTCTTTGTTTGGAACGACAAACTTTTGAAAAATGGTTCCATTTGTTACACGACTTGCACGGTTTCCCTTTTGCTGGACAGATCTCTTTTGCTGAGTGTGATTTATTTCCACAGTAGTTACATGAGTTGTAGAACTTTTTGTTTCTTTCTGTTGTGGTGAATCTCGCCACGCTGCCAGCGTCACTGTGTTGCCGTGGTTTCCATGACGCTACATTGTTGTGAGACGGTCTGCTAACGGCATGTACTGATTGTTCATGACGGCCTGATATGGTTTTTAACTGTTCCTTGCGCAACTTCATGGGAACGAGCAATGTCTATCGCCTTGTCCAGTGTTAAATCAGACCCCATGCTAAGCAGTTTTTCTCGTACTCTTGGTGAGATATTGTACATGTCTTCATGTTAGTCTTTTAATATTGATCCTCTGATACTGGCTTCTTAAAACTATTGGTCTTTGTATGTTGTTGTTTTTTTAGAATATGGAGAATTTTTCCATTGTAGAGGAAAAATGTTTACTGACTTTGGAGAGATTCGAGCAGAGATTGAATCAGAGACAGACAGGCTCACTGGGACCAAAAAGAACATTTCTCCAGTACCTATTCATCTACAAATCCACTCTCCTCATGGTATGCAACTGTAATGTGCCATATAGTGTACAATATACGTTTACATTTGAATTACCAGTAATTGTTTTTGGATTTCAGTTGTTCCATCCATCCATCCATCCAAATGTTTACACATTTTATCTTAATAAAAACTGGGTTTTATCCTTACCCACCTATACCCACAGAATAGGTCTATGTTTCTGATATTATGTAAATTATATTATGATGAGCAGAGATGTGTATACTGGATAAAAACCCATGCATTTTTGATTCTCATATGTTCATTGTTTGTTATTTTTGATAATTGAAGTGACAAAATAAATATATGCACAATGCGTTTGATTGCTACCAACATAAAAACCCTTCTTTTCCTGCTTTGACTCTTCGTTCAAATTACTTCGTCTAACTCTTAGAGTTTGAATTTTGACCAATTTTTTTTTTACTTTTGGTGAGCAAAAATGGTATTTAAGGTATTAAACTTAAAATAATCCAATGTGTGTATTTCTGCAGTGCTGGACTTAACCCTTGTGGATCTACCTGGCATCACAAAGGTTCCTGTGGGTGACCAGCCCGCAGATATCGAGTACCAAGTCCGAGACATGGTCATGCAGTATATCTGTAAGGAGAACTGTCTCATTCTAGCCGTTACCCCTGCCAACACGGATCTGGCCAACTCTGACGCACTCAAACTAGCCAAAGACGTAGACCCGCAAGGTATAATCCGAATAATGCATCTGTTTTATGTGGCCCTTTTCTCGGCACTCAAAGACACTTCACATGGCATTGTTCCTTCACTTTGCGCACACACGCACGCACACACACACAAACACGACCCAGACTCATACTTGGAAATGTGGGTGTGACACATTTGTGCTTATTGTATTTATTGTTGAGCAACACTGATTTGTTTTGACAAATCTTTCTACCCATTTGTCTTTCTTAGGGCAGCGCACAATAGGTGTAATCACTAAGTTAGACCTCATGGATAAAGGAACTGATGCTCGGGAAATCCTTGAAAACAGACTGCTTCCTTTACGCAGAGGTGAGTCTCCAGTGTTTGAGCAAATGTTACAGCTTCCTATTTCTTCAAGCAATAGGAACAGTGTTACCAGTGCTGATGGCATATTTTTGTAATGAGTTTTTTTTTCATAAACGGGGTAATGTCACATTTATTTGTGTACATATAAAGGTTAGAATTCATAGTATGCCCTTGTTGCTTTTATACAGGCTTGTCTGAAGTCTGACCAGGTGTTACTTCGGGTCACTTCACAGTACTAATGCATTAGCTACGGAAACCCTCTGAAATAACTTGAGTTGGCCACTTGCACTGAAACATGAGCTGTGCAGCCTGGTACAGACTACAGTATACAAGCACAACAGGCTATAATGCTATGCTACTCAAGATCAAGATAGGCCGATAGGAGTTATAAACTGTACAGGAAATTATTTCAAAACTCTGCTGAAATGTCTTTTACAGTGAGTGCATATCTTTATTTCCTTTTCTGTCTTTCTCTTCCTTCCCAGGTTATGTCGGGGTGGTGAACCGCAGTCAAAAAGATATTGATGGGAGAAAGGATATTAATGCAGCTCTGCAGGCAGAGAAGAACTTTTTCCGGTCGCATCCGGCCTATAGTCACATGGCTACTAGAATGGGCACTCCTTATTTGCAAAAAATGCTCAATCAGGTTGAGTGATTTCATATTACAGGTTGCATAATCAAACATTTGTTGATTTTGCTAATTTGAAGCTAATACAAGTATAAATATTTTTCTATTTTTACACAGCAACTGACAAGTCATATCCGGGAAAAACTACCAGCTTTCCGTAGTCATTTACATAGCCAGCTTTTGTCCTTGAACAGAGAGGCAGAGGAGTACAGGAAATATGTCCCTGATGACCCCACACAGAGGACCAAGACCCTTCTACAGTCAGTCTCTGTTTGTATGCATGTTCTTGTGTATTTTCCACAAATCCTAATATGCAGTTATACTATGTAATGTGTCCACAGGCTTGTTCAGCGTTTGGCTGTTGACTTTGAGAAGCTAATTGAAGGTTCGGGTGATAAAGTTGACACAGAATATTTATCAGGAGGGGCCAAGATTAACAGAATCTTTCATGAACAGTTTCCACATGAACTGGTCAAGGTACATTTTTGGAATTTCTTACATATCCATTTTAGAGCTTTACCAGTTCTTCATACGTTGTTTTTCAGTTGGAGTCTGATGAGAGGGATCTTCGTCGGGAGATAATGTTTGCCATCAGAAATATTCATGGCGTCAGGACAGGGCTGTTCACTCCTGACTTGGCTTTTGAAGCGATTGTCAAAAAGCAAATCTCCAGACTAAGTGAGCCATGCATGAAGCTTGTTGACCTGGTCAGTCAAGAGCTTATTACCAGTCTGTACCAGTGCATTGATAAGGTAAAACACTTCATCAGTCACTATTGATTGGTAAGTTCAGCTGTCTGATTATTTTTTTCTTAAGCTTGCCTCTTTTCCTAAACTACGGAATGAGACTGAGAAAATTGTCAACACTGAAATACAGGAGCAAGAAAATAAATGCAGAGAGCAGGTTATTAATCCATTATTTTCTTTTTTTCCACCTCACAATATGTCATTATGACTTGACAATATAGTTTTATTTTCTTATCAGATATTGCTGCTAATTGAAGTACAACTCGCATACATAAACACCAAGCATGAAGATTTTGTTGGTTTTACCTGGTAAGTAAAAGGGCAAAGTAAATACTACAGTTAAAGTTACAGTACTAACAATATATTTCTTCTCGTTTAGTGCCCAACAAATGATCTGCCAAAACAAGGAAAAGATTGCTGCAAATTTAATTGGAAACCAGGTAGGTCTGAATAGAGTAATACACATGCAGAGTACTTGCCTGATCAGTCAGAACCACTCAATTTTACAAAGATTATGCAAAAATGTAAATGTGCACTTTAGAAGGGCCAAGCAATTATTGTCCTGAGTGTTGCTTGCAGTGCGCATGTATACATAGGTGAATACTATGCTGCATAACTATTGTTATTGATAGTTATGTAAAATAGTTATTAGTATTAATAGGTAGTAGCAATTTAGTACTTCCTCAAAGTGCTAATAATAATGTACTATAAATGTAAATAGCATATTTATATATAAAGAACACACACATACCAACTCATTCAACAAAACTGTATATTTAAATTATATTTTCCATCCCTTCTCCCCAGGGTTTGACCCCCCTCTCAAGTCTAATAGTAGGGAACAAAATCTATCTACGTCTACTGCCTTTTCCACTCTATGGCACTTCCTCTGGACATTACTTTGTGAAAAAATGCTAAATGGCTGTGGGTTTGCATGTCAATGGTCACGCCTAATGCATGTACTGGCTTTTTAAAAAAATTTAATCTCCCTTTTATTTCATATTTATGTATGTCCTATTGTAATTTCTCATTAGCAAATCTTTGTCACTGATGTTCTTCTTTTATTCTAACCCTTATAATAGGGCTGGGCAATAAATCGAATTTAGGCAATTAATCGGCTTTTGAAAAAATCGAATTTGTGAAAAATGTGAAAATTGTGAAATCGAATGAAGGATATTGTGAGAGTTCCAGCAGCACAAGAATTATACTTGCAATATCAGCACAGTCTGTACAAGACTTATATAAAATGTATTGGGGGGGAAACCAATTAAAAACTATTTTGAAACTTGAATATTGAGCGGAAAGATCAACAACAAAATTTTAAGGGTAAATTTTATTGAAAATCAATTTAAAATCAAAATTGTCCAATGAAGAAAATAAAATCGAGATTTTACTTTTTTGCCATATCGCCCAGCCCTACCTTATAATCACGATATGAAAATTGCTATACTCTTTCTTATACTCTGCACACTTCCTGTAGTCATGTTAACCTCAACTCCTGTGCAGGTGATACGAAAGGGGTGGCTGACTATCAACAACATTGGCATAATGAAAGGGGGTGCACGAGAATACTGGTTTGTCCTCAGTGCAGAGAGCTTGTCCTGGTTCAGAGATGACGAGGTAAGTCTTACACATCATTTTATTACAGTATTCATTCAACATAAAGACACAACAACTTATAATATAATACCTTTATTATTAGTTTACTCATTTTTACACAGTTGAGCATTTACAAGAAAATATCAATGTTCATTCAGATAATTTTATCTGCACAATAGCAGTGGATTGAATTGCAGAAAACATGTAAAACAAGTAATATCCAGGATTTGCTGGTCGGTGGTGGTTGTAGTAGTGGGTTGTCAGTGGGGCTGCCATGTGTCTGCCTGTCTGTGCCTGCTGTACAGGAGCAGAAGGTCTGCACAGCAAGTGTAGACAGGCAGACACACCACAACAGTCTCTCTGATGTCATGGGAACAGCGCTGCGCAGGAAGTGAGTTCACAAAAGTTGAGCACAGGGATGACTCTATTCAAGTTATACCCCATGAAAATGACAATGGACAGAGTTACACTTTAAACGGCATATTTAAATTTTTCTAAATTCTCTTCTTTATTTGTCATTTCCCCACAATTATGTTTGGTGAAGTTAGTTTTCTACCGTTATACATGTAGTGCGATTCATTTTTACCATGCTAATTTCCAAACCTTGAATTTCTGCCAGCCATGTGTTTTCTCTGCTTTTCTTGACCGCCACCTGGATTTGCAACTGAGCCCTTGTATCCCCATTCACCGCCCTTTTCCCCCTCGCTCGCATTCGTCCTGCTCCAGACTCCCCCTTTTCTTCCTCTTCTGGGAGTTCAGGCATTTGGAGCAGCTCACCCTGACACAGCTGGAGGCGCCCCAAGCCAAACACAGACACACACTCATACTCTCACACAAACGAACACAAATACACAGTGTGTATACAATATAGGATACACACAAGAAGACTGATGTAAACAGACTGGTGTGCAAATAGTGAGGAAAAATATACGGTCAATCAGGCACATGGTCACTTCTTAGATAAACTCCAAGACCCCTTGATCACTGTATTTCCAGACACAGCCCCTAGGCATGCATAATGTACACATTCTCTTGCTGACGTTTCCTAAGTGTGTCGGCTCGTTTCCACCCGTCTGCTAATACATATAAACACACTTAGCACATCTGTGATAAATAATAGACAAAAGGAGACAAGCAAATATGTTTTTACCACATCAAAGACGCACTGCAATGGTATGCATATGTTGGACTGCAATAGCTGTTCTGTTTGCATACACATCAATGGCTCTTATGAATGTATGTTGCCATTAAGTTTATAAGACGTCATCACTCTTTGTGTAGCATCTCTTGTGCCTCGCCCTATTCTGTCTCTTTCCCTCCCTCTCTTTCTCTACCTTTCTGTGGTTGGCAGTCTCCCTGGGACCGTACACATTCCGGGCTGGAAAATCTGAGGCTTTGTCCAAACACCAGCTTCCAAGATCTGCCCAGAGAAATCCCACATGGCTGTTTCTACACTGACGGCCCCCCCTCCCCTTCTGACCCCCCCCACCCTAACCTCCTCCATAGTCTCACACATACCCTTCTACTCTGCTCACCCCCATTGACTCCACTCTCCATCACTTTGTCAGCCACCTTAACTCCTACCAGAAGACGCATCCTTAGCTTCACAAGACAAATCAAATCACCTCATTTTTCATTCATTTACAAAGCACAATCAAGATATAGAGTTTAAGCTTGCTAACACATTGAACAGACATGCATTCCTACACCCCTCAGCTGCCAGGGCTCCACCAGCAAGCCCTGAAGAAAAACAGACGGCCTCTGCTTATACGCTTAATCTACATGCTACTTTTTCTTGGGTTTGTGAGAGAGAGTCGCGAGGTGTCTTAAACGCATTCATTAATGGAAGAGATTACTTCACTTTTGTCACAAATACTTTGATGTATTAATTGCCCACAACCACCCTTCATTGCGATTAAACAATATCTTACAATTTCAAGATTCATGCACAAGATTCTGAACTAATATGAATTAACTAAGTATGTGTCAATTTACTATTTGAGTTGTTGTGATCTGCCCAAACTACCTTAGTCACATACACTTGTCACTTCTGTGTAAATCAGTTATTTGGTGACATTAAGTTATTAGGAGTATTTGCTTTTCAACAATTGGTAATATTTGCGCATGCCATGCAAGTAACAGTAGAAAACACAACTATGGCCTTCAATACATGCACATTTTGTATAACTTCCTGAGCACTAGCGGCATTCTGCGATATCTGAAGCATTGACGTGCACAGTCTAACCAATGTGCAGACTACTGTACACCAGTAAGATCCTGAACAGGTAGTCTGAACACTGGGATGACGGAGCAGGACTTCTGGTAGCATCTTGCCTTTTTTTGTAACTCTGGAGGCTTGCAGCAGATCTTCTTATCACAGCTGATTGTAAAGTTAAACAAATGTTTTTCTTCTGTTATTTTGGTCTATCCTGTCACAAGTCTGTGTCACAGGGGTCTCACATCAGGCGTCCATATCCTTGGTTCTTCCGGAGTTGTCAGCTCTTCTCCTCGCTTCTTGGTTCCGCTCCATCATGGTTGTGTCCGGGCAGTATCCAGTCTTGACGTGGCATATTTACGCATTTGGTTAAGCTAGGGTTCTGGCCGTCCGCTCTGGGAAGGCATAGGGAAATAAGGGGAGTGAGAGAAGGAGAGAGAGTTTGGGAGGAACTTAGCAGCCATATATGGGTTGATGAGACCCATGGGGAATCGACTTTGGAGTGGTCTGCAACTTTTCCTCTCTTCTCCTCAACTGCGTCTCCTGGTCTTCATGTTCTGCATATCTACATCCATCCTTACCATGAAAAAAAAAACACATAGTTCTGCCTTCATATCCCCGCTTGTCCTAACTAACCATCTCTACTTTCTATTTCTACATCATCATGGCACCCGACACTCTCGCGTCTCCTCCCCCTGCAGACTAAAGCGATCCCAGATGTTGCTGCATGAGCGCCAGTCCTGGTTTGCCATTTTTTTCGTCCTCCATTACAGGAAGTGGGCCCCTCTGGAAAGAAGGAAAGAGGAATGAAGGGAGAAAGTCACAGGGTTCAGGGAGTACTCGGAACGTGGGGGAACACCAAAGTGCAACATCTTCTAGCATCTATAAACACCAACATGTATCACGAACGAGGGGTGCTGCTGTCTTATTCAAATATGTCGTTTCCTTTTTCATCTGTAAACTATTCACATTTGAGCCATAACCAACTTACATTACGTGTTCTATAATGTAAAAAATACGTTCATATACTGTAAGAAGGAGGGGGCTGGGGTACTTTGAGAGAAATGTTGTGTTAGAGCAAGAATCTGAGTAATGACTTTCACATGTGCGCCCGGCCTTTCTCCATTTTGTCCTCCTCTTTCTCTTCCCTCTAGCTCCATACTGTCTGCTTCAACTCTGCATCTGGGCAGCGGCAAACTTTTCTGTCATCTATGTCTCCATGGTGACGACAGACTACTGACCTGGGTTCTGCTAGTTAGCGTGATGTTAATAAGTCAGATTAAGGTCACAGGGATTGGCCTTTTACAGCCTTCTCTATAGCATCTTAAGAATGAGGAAAAACAATATAAACATCAATAGCAGCAATGCACAGTATGGCCCCAGAATTATAGGGGAAAATATTAAGTTGCATGTTTCAGTTTATGTTTTATGTGAGCAGTATGCAAAGGTTTTGTAAAACGTTTACGATTCTTAATCTTTTTCGGATTCTCCTGGTCAATTATACTTAAACAAACAAAACATACGAAAAAACACAAAGATCCTTGTGAATGACTTTTTGGGGCTGGGAGCTCATTGGCTAATCAAGAGTGCTCCTGTCTAAGTAAACGTATATAAAGATGTGGCAGAGACCAAACATAAATAAACATGTAAAAACTAGTGATCGACTCAAACTGTTTTGAGAGCAAGTAACTAGTTAGATGGATTTTATTGTCATTCTAAAGTTAGTTACAGAACCCCAGCTTCAAATGCACATTTTAAATATAGAGTTTATACACAAATTATAACAATGTTCAGGAATCTATAGTCGTTTTTTTGTGTTCTATACCACTGCCGCATCCGGTACATTTATTGCAAACATTTCTGCTATCACCACCACTGTGAACATCAAATCAAGCTGGAAGACGTGGAGAATGTTAAACCTAATGATTCACCAGAATATATCAAATGGCGAATGACAAATTAAAAGAGCAATGTAGAAAATGCAATGTTGACTATTGCATCATGAATGTGCGTATGTGTTACTTCTTAAAACGTCAAAGGCACGTTAACACTTGATGGGGAAATAATGGTTCACAGCTCTGTTTCAAAAGATTGAAACTGACTTTAGTGTCTAGTGGACACATGGTCACTTGTTTAGTGGTTTTACATCCACAAATAAAGCGTTTCTCTCCCCCAAGTGAACCAGAATTGGTCCAGTTAAAGTGAACCAGACTGACAAGTGTGAATGCACCCTCAATTCACTTTTTTGTAGGCTTTCTACTATTTTTCATTGTTGGTTATTGTTATTTGAACATTTCCAGTAAGTGAAGTGTGCTGTTCCAAGCCGTCAGTGAACCCCAGTGTTTCAACACTTCTCTCGAGCGCTACAGTTTCCCGCCGGCTCTCCTCTTTTGGAAACAGACGCTTTAAAATATAGCTCCAGATGTAAAACTATTTCAGCATTCATGAGAAAGTTCCTACAGCGTTTCTTCTCGTATAAACACCTGCATTGGCCTTCAATGGTCTCATAACTTACAAAGTATTCCTGTCAACCTTTATGTTTCTGTTTTCTTTTGTTTCCAGGAGAAGGAGAAAAAGTACATGCTGCCGTTGGACAATGTGAAATACAGGGACATTGAGAAGAGCTTCATGTCGAGCAAATTCAGCTTTGCCCTCTTCAATACAGAGCTAAGGTTTGTGTGAGTCAGAAACAGGAGTGGTGATTTTTTTGGCCTCTTAAACATTGAAATGATTGGTTGGTCACGCTGGTAAATGGAAGGGAGGGTATATTTTACCTCTCCTTGTTTTGAACTTTGATATTTAGCAGTGTCATGAGAGAACAAACAAAAATATTTTCTTCTAAAATAAAGTAATCAGAGCTTGCACAAAGAATAGTATTACTACCAAACCCTTTAGATCTTAAGTATTTTGGCCTTCAAAGACATTCATGACACAATCTGACAGAGAACAAACAAAAATATTTTCTTCTGGTGATGGACTAGTGAAAGACGAGAAATCCAATTATAAAAAACATTAATTTCAATTAGTATCAATCCTGAAGTATTAGTCTCCAAAGTAAAAATTCTAGTTTAAATCTTTTACGTATGCAGTCATTTTGTTTACACAGTACTAACTAAACATCAACATGTTATATTCTATACATATGCACACCAGATCTTGAAGCATGATTTGGATGCATCCTGGGCATTTCTTAGTCCTGATGAAAACAGCACGTTGAAGCGCGTTGGCGGATTTAACTAGAACCTTTTGCATCCGAGTGCCTCTGAATTATTTTCTCTAAGATTTGAATGTATCGGACTGCAGAATAGAACAGTAAAAAGAAATCATAGAGCGCAAACCTCCACCAAAAGGCGCAGTTCCAAAGAGAATCCTGGATCCAGACAGTGATTTCCAAGTTTTTCTAAAAATGTTGTAAAAAAAAATTTGAGTCATGTTGTGAACTAACTAACAATCAGACAGAACCCTGGCGGGAGGAAAGTAATCCCCCCTGAAGGAGGTAGAATGGATAACTAGAAACTACGTCTACCCTTGCTTTTAATACACTTTTTTGTTGATTGGTTTCCAGCTTGAACTTGGTTTGCAAAGTGCACCAGTGTGAAAGTGAGAGAGACAGAGAGATAAAACGTGAGAGAGAAAGAGGCAATGCATAACATGCATATTAAAGTAATCAGAGCTTGCACAAAGAATAGTATTACTACCAAACCTTTTAGATCTTATGTATTTTGGCCTTCAAAGACATGCATGACTTTTTGAGCACATCTGAATGTACAGTATGTATGCATGTGAGTGTGTATGTTCTTGGGCCAAAACGTGTGTCTTTTGTGTATAAACCGCAGCATACCGACGGCAGGCTCATTAAGCAGCTAATCAAAGCCAGAGTGCTTGGATCAGAGATGAGGCTGGTCTTGTTTGGAAAGAATGGCTCGACTCACCACAAAAAGAGGGGGCAGAGGGAGAGGGGTTGTGAGGAGAAAGTAAGCAATATGAGAGCTAGTATCAGAGCTATCGGCCAGGAATGTGTCAGAAGTGTGCGTGTGTGTATATTTTCATGTGTGTGTGTGGCAGACATTGCATTGGTTTTGTCCCTGTCTGACAGTAATCAAAAACCTCAGGAAACTCTTCAAATAGAAAGCAGTTGGGATTCTGTATAGAAATCCCCCTAGAGTGAGTTAGGGGGGAAAACTTAAAAAAAAAATCTGGCAGAAAACGGTATAAAAAAAGCAACTGAGGGAAAAAATGGATGTGAG
Organism: Knipowitschia caucasica; assembly: GCA_964034765.1. Taxonomy (NCBI): domain Eukaryota; kingdom Metazoa; phylum Chordata; class Actinopteri; order Gobiiformes; family Gobiidae; genus Knipowitschia; species Knipowitschia caucasica. The sequence continues at coordinate 28,650,000 of OZ035824.1, read as the reverse complement.
ACATAAATCAAGTATATGCATTTAGTAGCTGTTCTTGTATATCTAAATAATAGGCTATGATTTCCCAGTAATAGCACTGCAGTCTTGTCATTGTTGGCCAGTCAATAGCCACCACACCCTTGCGTATTAGCTCCATCCATTGTAGCCAAGCACATAGCCTCTTAGGCCAAGTTCATTGTTGGATGGTATCAATGTACAACAAACTACAACTTTTTTAGAATCTTGTATTGTCTTTTATCATCTATCAATGTTATATGATATATTAAGAAGTATAAATTTGTGTCATTTATTATAGTTTTTTTATATTAAGCAATTTGTGGCGTACAAAGTAACAAGCAAAGGGCTTGGATCAAGCTGGGGGCCATCTGTTTCTTTAATCACTCATTCCTGCTTTTGTTGTTTGCTTCTCACAATCATAATGAGTAACAAATTCACCTCAGTGTTGTGTGGGGATGAGAACTACAACAGTGTTTAATAATATGCAAAACAAAATAAACATACATTTTTACTTTGTGTTAGGCGGGGTAATATTTCTTACTGTCAATCATATTAGCTGCTGGCCTTACATCACAAGTTGAAGCCCATATTTTGTTTGGGCCAATAGCTGCTTAAAGAATATGAATAATGTTTAGTTTTAACACCTGAGAAGAAGACATTACTGCACTGCAAACAGGGATTGGAATGAGTTGTTAAGAAGTACTGCTATTCCACTACAATGTATCATGTTTGCCTGGATTTTTAATCGGCATAGGCCAATATCACACACTTATATACTGTATTTCTACCTCTACCTTAACTTTTTTCCTTATTTCTTATTCCTTGCTAACCCTGACCATATTATGATACACGATACAAACATTTTCAACAGCAGGTATAATTAAAAAGATCTTTATCGCTTATGACCACTCAACTACTCAACTACTAACATAAATAAGTACTACTGACTGTGGGATAAATGAGTATAAATGAGAAAAAACATTGGATGTTGACATAGAGCAACAATGTATTGATAATAAAACCTGGTATGACTATAATCTTAGTACCGTAAGTTAGATTTTCTCACCGAATGTACTTGTGTGATTCAGCCTTACCACCACCATTACTTTAGTGCATGTTTACTTTTTCCATGGCACAACAAACAAGGTTTACTTTGTTTATTGTACCAAGAAAAGAATCTAAATATTTATCTGTCTGTCAAGTCTCACTTGGTGACAGAAAAGTGGAAGAAAAGTTTAAAAATGTACATGAAGTATTGCCAAGTTCTAAAATAAAATAAGACGGAATAATGATTTAAGCAAAAGGGTTATTGGTCATATTCTTACACATAATTCCATGACATGTGTTGTAAATGAGACGAGCTTTGGAGCTTTTTACATTGTAGGTGCTATGGTTACTACCTGGAGCAGCTACAATGCAGCCCATGTCCAACCAGAAATTAAAAGCTTTACAAAATGTTCAAAACTAGAGGAATAATCTTTTTTTTAAAACTAACTATGCTTGTGTGCGTAGTGAAATGGTCTAATCTGTTATATGTGCTTTAAATGTATATAGATTTTTCTATTGTTTCAGGAATGTGTATAAAGACTACAGACACCTGGAGCTGGCGTGTGGTTCTCAGGAGGAGTTGGACAGCTGGAGATCTTCTCTGTTACGGGCCGGAGTCTACCCTGAGAACACCACTGTGCGTACCCTCTGCCTTATCATAAGCTAGTTAACCTCTCTATGGGCACTAGCTTCATGTAGTGAGCATTTATTGACTTATGTTTAACCCTAAACCCTGGCCGCAACCTGTTTAAAAAATAAAACATGTTTCCCTCTTTTCTTCCCCAGTGTTAGCTTAAAAAGAAGTTAGTCCCCCACCCCTTGCATCTTGCTCTGTCGTTGGCTCTTCAGCACTGCATTCCACACACATGATGTCACTGCAATATGTGTATGTGTGTAGTCTGTTTCTAATCAGCAGTTCCTTGTCCCTCACCCATTCCCTCTACTTCTTTCTTTTGCCCACTCCTCCTTGCCTCCCTTGAGTTCCCTCGGCTTTGCTGTATGTCTGCAATGCTCCCCTACTCTGCGTATCTCTCACCAGTTGATGACAAAATGATTAAAACAAAGATAAATCAACCTATTTTGTTTCCTTCTGATTGGTTCTTTAGCTATTACAGAAAACCCTCTGCCTTCTAGCACTGGCAACCTTTCAGTTAATATATTCAAAAGGAGTTGTAAATTTCTAGAAAAATATGATTTATACCGTTGTTATCTTGCACAGGGAAATGGGACCCCAGACATCTTCACAGACCCACAGCTGGAGCGGCAGGTGGAAACCATTCGGAACCTTGTCGATTCCTACATGAGCATCATCTACAAAACTGTCAGAGACCTCATGCCAAAGACCATTATGCACCTCATAATCAACAGTGTAAGACATGATTCTTGTTCAGTATTCAGTATATCTTTTTTGTAGTTAATTTGTATGTAATTTACTTTCTGGAGTACAGGTTTTCTACTATCCATGTGTCATCTTGTGGTTAGTTTACTGTGCAGAAACTGGCACAAGATATGTTAACTTTGTAAATATATAAGAACAAGCGTGACTTTATTGACACATACTTGATGTATTGATGTAAAAGTTTAATTGTTTTGTATTGATTTGGTTGAGAACATTAATGATCAAAACCTTTTTCTTTGTCCAATCGTGGGATTTATGTCCAGACTATTTACTACCAGTTTTGCAGTCTATACATTTTCTTTGATTTTTAATGAAAACCAGATAAATGAAACACAACTTAATTTAAGAGTGTAGTGCTGAACCCTAGACATCGTAATTTAACTGTGTTCTTGAAGATGTTAGAATGGTCACATATGTTTAAAATCCCCCTCTCCAGGTGAAAGAGTTCATCGGCTCAGAGCTGCTGGCCCAGCTCTATGCTCTGGGAGAATGCTCCTCTCTGATGGAGGAGTCAGCGCAGCAGCAGCAGCATCGAGAGCACGTTCTGCAGACACACGCCGCCCTGAAGGAGGCGCTGTCTGTGATCGCAGAGATATCCACCGCCACCTGCACCACCCCCCTGCCTCCGCCTATTGACTCCTCCTGGGTTCTCCCACACTGGTACAACCTCTAGATTTTAGATAGGGCTGTATATCTTTAGTCATTTAGTCGATTCATCAGTCGGTGGTTTCTTAGACGTCAAAATATTGTATTCGTCTGCAAATTTATATATTTCAATTTATGTGAAAACTGCAACAATGGAAAGATAAGTCTCCATTTTTTGGTATTTACCTTCATATCCAAACCAGAACTATAAGTTCACATATTCAGTCAATGTTGTTGTACTAATTTATGACTTTTAAGTTAATGGTCATTTTGAAATTTAAGGAGTAGAAAGAACAGATATTTGACTTTAAATCATAGACAGTAAATGTCAGAAGTAAAGGCAAAAGGTCGTCAGTAAAATAAGTAAATTCCTGATACCAGAAAAATCTACAATATTTAAGTAAAATTGCATACTTCTAGTTACTTGCCACCTCTACTAAAAATATGTTTGTTGAGGTGTAAACATGTGACATAAATCAGCCTGTTTATATAATGGACTTATTGTTACTCTATTTATTTGTAACAATTTGAAACAATATAACTTTCAGAGCCTTTTGAGAGTACCGTATTTATGTAGCTTAGGTTGTTCTATTTTAAGAATCATACATTAGCAGTGAACTCTTGTTTTGTATCTTCAATCCAGTCCAAATCATCAGAGAAAAAAAAGCAGTTGCAGGTCAACTTCCCGCACTCCTGCGCCTATCCCAACAGCTCCAGGACCCAAAAGTGAAGATGGCGATCATAACCTCAACCGCCAACAGCACCGCTTTACACGATGTGTCCCAAGGTCTGTTGAAATGACAAAACAATGGAACTTAATGTCGCTTTAGAAACATTCTGCAACAATTTTTTCCCTGGTCAACCATTGCACAAATCCAAGGGTTGAATGAGCTGTTATTTGAGATGGGTGGGGGTCTGCTGGAAAATGTGTTTCTCATAGACTTGTTCCCATCAGCCCCAGTTGTCAGAACTCTGTGTGCAGCTTTCGTTTAGAGCCAGAGACAACATATTGAGCACTCTGTCTAGTTTTCATCTGTCTCTGTCCCTTACAGCCCGTTTCTCTTACTCTAACTTATCTCCTGTTCCAAGCATCAGTTTGTTTTATTGCCTGTTCTCCCCTACACGTTTCTTTCTTTCACTGGTTCCTCTCCAGTTTTTGGCCCGTGTCTCCATCTCTCCTTGCCTCATTTCCTTTGTGCTCTCCAATGGTTCTTTAGGTTCTTTCCCAAATATTATTCTCCATTCCTGAGCATTTCCATCCATCCAATCGTCTGCTCTCTGGAAACACATTCTATCACTATATTCTGACTGACTTACCATACCAAATTTGTACTAACAAATTCATATGATAGTGTTGATCGTGTAAATGTTTAATTTATCTTGTTATTTTTATAGGAGGCAACCGCCCGCTGTCCCAAAAGTCAAATTGTGAGTTTTTTCTTTCTTGAAGCCCATGACCTGTGATGTGTCGAAGAAGTTATACAGTCTATGGTGAATGCTAGGTTGTGTATCCTGGGGGAGCTGCTATCCACAAAGATTCTCTGTGCCACTATTTTTATGTTTTGTAATATTTGTATGCCACCAATAGCCATGAGTACTGTAACACTCTTGTTTAGAGAATGCAACTGATATGATTATATGCTTTTTTTTGTAAAGTAAAATGTATTAACAATGTATTAGCATTCAATATAATCATACGGTGTATATATATAATTTTATACCATATTTTGAGGAAAGGTCTTTTCTCAAATATGTCAGAACTTTGTCTCAAATATATTTTTTAATAAAATTCTTTACACCTGTGGCGAGTCTTTTCTTTGAACCTAGATATTCATGCTTTGAACTTTACAGTCTATGCTTTGAACCGAGGATGGAGAGTGCGCTCCATTCGTGCTGCGTCACCGCGTTTTCTATCGTCAATTTATCAAAAGATGGGCCTATAATTATTCCGCAACATTTTGAGATGCTCTTTTGAAGCACTGAGGAGGACTTCGCCCGTGTTTAGTGAAGCTTTTGCTTTAGAAAAACGAAGCGTAATGGCGCCACCGTTTGACCGAAAGTCGGCATCGAAACGAGACACCAAGCAACGGGAACAAGTGAAGGTACTGCTGCCCCCGGCCCACTCTGCCCCCGGCCCACCTATGGGTCGGTTATAATAACGGGCAATGATCCACCAAGTTATTCACCCATTTTATTTGACAAGGTGTGAAATATTAAGAGAAGTAGGGTTAAGTTCCAGTTAGAAAACGTTATGGCGAATGAAATCATTTTATTATAAAAGCGTAACTAGATCAGGTCGTTCATCGTTCTAGGCTAATGAGGTAAGCTAGCTAGTTAACGACATAGATATGAAAAACATGTGGAATATTTGTTCTGATATCTTCATGTTTGCTGCTAGATCCAGTATTTAGTAATAATATAATACTGAACGTAACACATAAGACAAGCAAAAACACATACATCCAGTTTCCATGCATTCACGCACTATACTAGTGACATAACAAATATACATATTATTTCATAGTGTGTATAGTATTTCATAGTGTGTGACATGTCACACTGCCTCTTTTCATCAGATTGTTGAAGTATCTGCCCTGGGATCTGTCAAACACACCATGTGACTGTCTCTGAAGGGGCACGTTCAGGCACGTCCTGATTTACCATCAAGACAATGCAACAAATGTCTTTTCAATTATAAACTTGTTCACATTAACAAGCAATTTCTATGAATTGCTGCTGGTGTTATTTTATCTATTTCTACATATCTAGAAAGCTGACTTGTACTTGGACGAGGCTGATTGTACGGTTGACTATTTATTCCACAGAATGGTATCAAAGTTATCGCCATGAAATATTCTGCACTGTAGCAAGTTTTAGCTTTCACTTTCCATGAATCAATCACTCTTATGTAGAAACCACACACACATAACTTTGCAATCAAATCTATGTCAATGTTCATGGCTCTAAAATAGCTTTGTTTTTACCATGAACGTGCATATATTTTTGTCTCTGCCACACATCAGCTTTTTCAGACAGAAGTTAAAAAAGAGGATCACCCTCACTCAGCCAATCAGCGTCCAGCACAAAGCGCCAATTAGTGACTTAGGGCTCTACAAGAACGCCATAAACGCAAAAGTTAACATGTTTTATAATAAGATCAGATGTCAAGAGATAGTAAGCAGTATTATTTATTCACAACAAAAAGTTATGTAGGGGCAAACAACGTGTTTTTTTAATAAACAAGTTAGGTACCCCAGCTTTAACTTACCTGCCCACGAAGTTCTCCAGGACAGAGCTCTTGCCCGAACTCTGAGCTCCTACCACTGCTATCTGCGGCAGGTGGAGGCTGTAGTCTTGCCCGCTGTCCACGGAGCTCAGGGCGGACTGGAGTCGGTTGAGCAGCGGGATGAGCTCCTCCATCCCCCGGTTCCCCATCACAACAAAGCCACCTGGACTGCTAAACCTCCACTAACACACATCGCGCTATACGAACCACTCACTGCTATGTTTAAGAGACAAAAACATTAGCGAACTGTGTTGAGATCCATTACAAAGAATAGTCAGTGACAAAAAACACGTCGTACATGAAGAGTTTAGTAGATCAACGCTGTTTTCCTGTTTCTCAAGTTTTTTTTCAAGCGGTGATAAGATAGCAGCTAGTAGAGGTCATAAATAACGTGGTAATTGTAGTCAAATATCTATAAAAGCTTCTCAGACTCGTCCTGTTAGCATCATTTGGCAGAAGTCCGCAAAGTTTAGTCAAAAAAAGAAAGCAAAAGTACAAACATTGACAGCTAACGGAATGAATTTTGCCGCGCATGCGCATTGGCAATCGTAAAAAAGAAATCAGGGTGGGCAACTCCCCTCTCCCTTCCTGAAGACAAAGTTACAACCCAATTATAAATGTACCTTATATCACACATGCAAGCTGCCTCTCTAATGTTGCAGAAAGCTATTTGAGGCTTGTAGGGGTAGGACCATGTTGCAGTAGACAAAAACTAATGTGTCTACGCAACTACTGTAAATAACACCCCAGCATTCTTTAGCTGTGAGAAATGGGGACAGTGTATTCCAAGGAAGGCGTGTGCAAGTGACTCCCCAAAAGTATAAATCAATAAATGTCAACAACAGATTGATAAAACTGTTTTTATTTTTGACTTTGTACACAAAAGGGTAAATTATAAACAGGGTTTACAATATGTTCTTATTAAATTAGAATGATTAATTATGAATGTGTTTTTAGGTCAAACACATTCACACGATCTTCATCTCTTTTATTAGCTCTGAAATGTCTATATGCGGAGAGTGGTTGCTGCCAGTCTTATCAGAGCCCAGTTTGCTCTGCAGATTTTTGCCTGCTTGTGCCAGGGACCGCAGGATTTTTGGGGCGTCAAGTGACTGATCCAACCCTTTATGACATAGTAACACTTGATTGACTTCTCCTTCAACATCGCCCGAGATAATGGTGTGGAAAATTGTCTTCAATCGCTCCAAAAGACATTTTGTCAAGAGGGAGTCACGGCATACAAGGTTCAGAATGAAAACCCCTGTGGCAAGAGGAACATGGTTTGCATTGAAAGTCCAAATAGAAGTTTAGTGTTATAACAATACTTTACCGGTTGGAGTTAGCAGGCTGCAAACTTTCTGAAGAATGGAGACCTCAACAAATGATGCAGGTGGACAGCTCATGCCCACTGTATTATCCTTGTTATCAACATCAAACATTATAGCATCAAACAAGCGCCCTTCAGAAGAAATATAAAATAAACAAACATAGTTACTCACTTACGAGGAGAGACAATGAAAAGCTGAATTACTTTGTTACACTTCAATTCTCACCTTCTTTTTCATAGCATATGATTCGTTCAAGGCCATCCCCAAGAGTTACAGTGAGGCGCTCGTCTGGTCTGAAGCCAAACCACTCCTTTGCTACTTCCAACACACAAGGATCCAGTTCAACGACTTCGACTGTAACACCGGGAACAAAGTCTCGGAGAAACTGGGGCAAGCTCCCTCCTCCCAGTCCCACCAGAAGCACTGACACTGCAGGCAATGCAGATAAGAGGAGCTTAAATAAGTATTATGCAAGATTACAATACAAATCTACTATCTTACTTCCTCGAGTAACAATATCAATGTACCATTTTTCTGACATGAATTGATCCCAAGCATGGACAGACCAGCGACCATCAGTCTGTGATGTTCACAGCAGAGAAAGCCTGGGTCCACTGACAATGAAGAGGAGGGCACTGATGAGGGAGTTGTTGGCTTGACTTTCTTTTTGCCTTTTTTCTTGTGCCCAGCTGTTGTCACATAGGTGAAAAGGAAAAGTGAATGAAATTACAATCCTACAGATAAAAACGTGTGGTGCATTTCGACAATTTGTCTTAAATAAATGATTTAAAAGATTAGACGCTTCTGCCCAACAATGAAACAAAAGATACTTGGTTGTTCCATTAACAAATCTTCAAAATATACTCAAATCCATATGAACAAAGTTATCTTTGTTTTGTTTTTTTTGCATAGGATTAGGGAGATCAGAGGGATTTGCTAATTTCTCTACAAGAATTGTGATTCCGATTTGGATTATGAATAATTGTGCAGCCCTATACAGCATTAAACAGGTTAAAATTGTTTGGTGCAATGTACCTGCATTCGGAGAAACAAGTTTGCTCTCAGATTGAATGAGGGCAGTGTTGGATAAAAACACTAGTCTTCGGTATAGTTCACAATCTTCTCCTCTGACATTTTCCACACAAAAGTCACCACTCAGCTCACTAGTCCCTGTGCTGACCACCTCACGCCAACCTAAGTCACCAGTTGCAGACAAAAACGGCACCTGAATAGGAAAAAGGTATTACAATTATTTAATGCGTTTCTATTAAAAATAATAATGTATCTACTCTTCTACCTGGTGGTTAGGGGGCATTGCAGGAGGAGCCAAGTCCATTACCATAGGTGAAAGCTCAGTCTGGACAGCTTCCATACTGGTGTACTCTTGATTCCGGTGCATCCCAACAATTACCAATCGTCTGAAGTTAGCACTCGCTGCTAACTGTTCTTGGCCTTCAGCAGAACTATATAACCAAGCTGTCTCACTTCCTTGTGGTACTGGGGAAATAGGTGCAATAACAATGATGCATGACATCCAAAATGCTTCACAAGATTTTCATCATCAAAGTGATACTGATGACAAACTCACCAATAAAGATGGCAAAGTGGTTGGCTTTGGGTACTTTGGCACCAGGAGCAGAGTCCTGAATGGTTAGAGTATATCTGGGGAGGCCTGTCTTTGTGTGGCATAGTGTGAGTGCGACATTTGAGCTGACATCTGTGCATGTCCGAAGCCTCTTTCTCAGCACAGAATAAGCCTGATGTTCTCTCACGGTTGACAACAGCTCTGAAATTTGAGTGAAGCGAGTTGGAGGGCCATCCTCTCCAAGACAGATCTCCAGAATGGGACTAGGCATTGGCTGGCGAAACTTGGTGCAGACCATGACGAACACAGGCAAAGCGAAAGAGTCCTCCTCGCTCTCAGGGTCATTTTGTAGACAGTGGAGCCGCGCTGCCCAGCCAAGAGAGACAAAGTGTTCTACAGCTAACTTTATGACGCTCTCCTGGGCCAGTGTGATGCAGACATACCTCCCACCAACACTCAGAACTCTACTCATCTGTAGAAAATACAAACAAATAACGAAACTAAAATCACAGATGTTTTAAGAAACATTTTACAGATCTCAGAGCACATAGAAATCAAAAGCCACCAAAAAGCTTATTTCCATCTGCACAAAAGAGCCTACATAAAAGGGATGCTGAAAAAAACTGATCCACAACTTTGTCCCCTCATGCTCGCCCTTAAGCGTTCCACATAACTCTTGTGTTCTGTCCACTGGCTACAAGGCCCTAAATGGTATGGCACCTCCAAGATGCATTAGTATCATAACCAAACCATTTACTATTCATGTGTAATGGCAGTGCACAAAAGGGGGACCATTGATAGCAGGACATCCAAAGAAAACCCTATGGGCCAATTACTCTTATGTGTTTTTCTCATTACATTTTTGTTAGTTCTAATAGTGTGATTCTCTAATATTTTGCAACGTCTTCCAGATGACTGCTGTCGTAATTGTGGGTCATGCAAAATAAATTGATTTTATTCAATTTAGATAAACAATTTACATTACCTCTGTGAGCATATTTGAAGCCAGTGCTCCTTCTTCCTCAGATGCCATTGCGTCCAGGGTACCTTTGTCCAAAACGGCCTGAAAACTGCTATCCTCAAAAGGTGTTTTGGTTGCATCCATCTGCCTGAAGCTAAGATCAGGCCTTCGCTCAACATTTCTTTGATTCATGTGGTTTATAACGGTCTCACTGATGTCAATGTTTATAAGATGTTTGTAGCCAACATCGTACATCTGTTCACTGAGTTCAGAGTTACCACATCCAACCACCAGCACCTGCAGACAGACAGCAGTACCCATTACATTCCTCAGCAACATATGCCATATCATAACATACAACATGGACAAAGGGGCGTCTGAATCAAGCTTGAGAAGTATGTGGGGAAAATTATGAAATTAAAATACAAATACGTTACCTTTCCTTTCACTTTGATGTATTTGTGCAGAAGCCCGCATAGTTTATTGTAGTCTCCATACCACTCAAACGCCTTTTCCCCTCGCTTCTTGAAAAACCGTTCCCAGTATTCAGCAGAACTGAACTCACCCGCGGTGCGAGGAAGCAGACTCATTGCGTTTCACTCGTTATAACTGAACAAAGCTTGACCCGATATTATAATAGATCCATAAGCTGCACTCTAATAAGATGCCACTGTCGCTCATGCAAGCTTTGACCCGGACACAAATTAGGACGGTACCGTTTGCGGATTGGATGATTTCTCAGACAGGCAGGTCTGTGCTGTTGTGGCAGCGCGTACATGCACTTGTTTATTAATATTAACAGTATATTATAAGTAAATGTACTACACGTGTGTCAGAGAAGAGGCCTCTCAAATCTGTAGGCTAAAGATAATACTGCAGGAGGCAGACCCAGATCCAGGGACAGAACAGGCAAACGCGTGCACGTGTTTTGGTCCGTCTCCCTCAGTCGTCCGGGTGCTCTGTCATGGCGCTGCCTGCTGCCGGGAGGTCCGTGGTCTTCGTGACTGGAAATGCCAAGAAACTCGAGGAGGTAACTACCAAAACGAGCACCAGAATGTTTTGCCTCTGCGTTTAGTTCTAACTGCATGTTGTTTTAATCCATGAGACTGTTTGTCGGCTTCTAGTGCTAATCGGTGTTGTTCCACAAATTTCAGGTTATTCAAATTCTTGGAAATACCTTTCCTTACAAACTACTCTCAAAGAAGATCGATTGTAAGTAGTGTTTCAGACCTGTTGTATTTCTAATCATCATAATTAATTTTCATGTAATTATGATAATATGGCTAACTCATACCATTACAGTACCTGAATATCAAGGGGAGCCAGAGGAAATTTCTATTCAAAAGTGTAAGGAAGCAGCACGACAGGTAAAATGGACAACAGCAGCTCTTTTAGACCGTAATGACTGGTTATGTATCATTTATATCTGTGATGTTTTTTTTTTTTTCCTCCAGATTGATGGACCTGTAATAGTGGAGGACACATGTCTGTGTTTTAGAGCGTTGGGAGGACTTCCAGGCCCTTACATGTCAGTGAAATTCACGATTTAATCCCACAATTACTTAAGACGGACACACTAACTCACACTATGCTTGTCCGCTCACAGAAAATGGTTTCTAGATAAACTTAAACCAGAGGGTAAATTATGATCATCCTTCAATTGCAGAATTCAACATCACGACTAATTTATTTTTGTTTATTAGGCTTGTACAAACTTCTTGCTGGGTTTGAGGATAAGTCTGCATGGGCTCTGTGTACCTTTGCTTTTTGTGCTGGAAAGGACGAAGAGGTGCAGCTTTTTAGAGGAATCACAGAGGTCACTTTCTACCTTTTGATTTGATCTTTTAGTAATTAAGAAATATTACGTGCGTACACTTATTTGTTGTTTAACTAAAGGGGCGCATTGTGGAACCGAGAGGTCCAAGGGACTTTGGATGGGATCCCTGCTTCCAGCCTGAGGGATATGACAAAACGTAAGCATGTGTAGAAACCACTAGAGGTCACTAGAGTGTAATTATTTTAAACTTATTTGCTCCAATGTAAATACTGACAATTATTGGTGGTATTGCAGATATGCTGAATTGCCTAAAGAAGTCAAGAACACAATTTCTCACCGCTACAGGGCACTTGCTGCCATGTCTGATCATTTTACCAAGATGAACAATAGTTCTCCACAGTCGAAAAAGAAAAAGGATGAAGTGTGACCTTGATATTTTGTATTGAAATATATTAAACTTTTTTTTTTAAATGATAAAATAACAACAAAAAAAGGGTTTGAGCACACTGCACTACACTACACTACTTGCATTTAAATTGTTTTCCTCAGTTTCACTGAGAAGAACCACACGAAGTCTTTGAAAACTCAGGAGTACAATTCTTGGCTTCTTCCCCAGAGTTGACATAGAATGGAAAAAGACCATAAAATTAAACATGTACTGATGAGTACAGCAGATGACTTGTGGCTTGGACATGATATTCAGGATCTGGCAGTAGAAGACAGAGGGGAGTTTGAGGATGTTCAGCACTACACACTAGTGACAACAGGGAAGTGTGGGTAATAAATGACCCGAGAGCTGGAAGTCTCAAAGCAGGAACTATGCATACACCTGAGACGGATTGCTCCCAGATGGACTGAAAATGTTGCATCTGACTGACACTAGAAACTTTGAGAATTCACTGAAACAACAAAAAGAACAGGACATACTGTCAGAAGTACTTGTTTGTGTATAATGCAAAAGATAAGGAGGAACTGCTCAAAAGACTAAAAGCTTTTGGTTTTGAAATAGTTCACATCAAACCCTGCTGACACAAGCACAAATCCTACAGGTAAAACGAAGTGGCTTAGTGGCCAATACCAATACGTAAATCCACACGATTTTTTACTCAGTCTTTTATCACAGATATTTTTTTCCTGTATACGGTTATCTTCAGGGTTTGAATGTTAATGAGTTCTTAATCCCACTTTCAGCTATTTTTATTTTTTTCAGTGAGCCCTTGAGGTCACTGCCTCAACGACATGCAAATCTTTTTCAGATGGCAGAAGATCCAAGGAAGGTAGTGGGGAAATGTGTGGAAATAGATTTCAAATGAGAGTAGTTATTTTATCATCAAGCAATCTTTGTGTAGTAATCCATCACTTTAAGAATTGAAATACACATGTATTTAATACATTTGACGCAGGATAAAACAAAGTTCAAAGGGACTGTGATTATGTGATAAACAAGTAAAAGCTGTGTGTATTGAGTCATTGTTTTGGGGAAAATGTGCTTAGAATATGCACCAGCCATGACTAAACAACAGGAAAATTTGCGCAACTTTATGAGATCTTAAATAACAGATGATGAGGGTTTGATGTGGCTCAGAGCAGACAGATTACTTCCTCTAGTTTCCTTTGCAAGACCTACCTGCATTCGCCTTATTACAGACTGAAAATCTGGACAAAACACTTCACAGCATGTACTTATGGTTAATCGTCCATTTCATTATTTTTAACTTCAAAGTTAAAGGAATAAGGGTCATTTTCCATCGCATAAATCTGCCAGTTACGAGAACCTTGTATTACGCTTATATAACGCTTCTGGACATTACCTTTAAATGAAGGCACATCTATTTTCCAGACAAGACTAATGAACTATTTTACCGCAAACTGTTTAATAGACAGACCAGCTGATGTGACAGACATGCCACTCTAAAGAAAGTTGTTTTCCAGCATTTGCACCATTTAGTGCATTAGTAGGTCTTTAACAAGTTAGATAAATGTATTGCAATAGATATTATAGAAATCTAGAAACCAATTATGGTTTTCTTAATCTTACATTAAGAAAATTATCACATTTGAATACTATGATGACAGTCACAACATCTTTACAAATTATGATCAAAACAACCCTTTCTCCACCAGAGGCATTAGTTGAGCTTTGCATTGTGAAATGTCAATTCACTTCAGGGAATCTATTATCCAACACAGTAAAGTCAAAGAATGTTTTCTTTTTTTATAAACCAAATTTCAAATCAATCAAATTCCATTTCAGTTCAAAGTACAGTATTTATTCAGACACAATCTGGTCTCCAAATCTGTGTGTTTTGGAAATTGGATTTTTGGCACAGTGGCACATGTGTTGTATATACACACTGATACTGACAGTTACAGTAACATTCCTTTACCCAAACAGTCCTGGATCATGCAGTGTGAGTGACTGCAGCACCCTCTGAAAGTCTTGAACAGTCCATGGCTCTCTGTTTGACCCAGCTGAACTAGCACTGCTGCTCTCCGGGCTTATACTTTGCGGATCATTGAACGTTACTAAAATATCCGTGGAGAACTGAGGCAAGCGAAAGAGACCAAGCTGAATGGCCACTGTATTCCTGGCTTCTTCGTTGAATTTGGACACGGACTGGGCCCCTGTTAACAACCAACCCGAGCTGCACTGTGACAGAGACAGCTCAGATTTGAGGAGAGGGGTAACACTTGTGACTTGAAAGGCACCTGGCTCCAAAGCCTTGTTGCTCCCTGCAATGTCTTCAAAGTGATAACTGGCTGCATCCTGGTCTGCCACTTGAGACTGGTACTCAAGCAGCTCCACGATGATGCTCTGGTCGGTGTGTGCGTGGGCAAATACCTCCTGATTGTCTGGGATTTCTCTCAAGGTGCTGATGTCTGTAGAGCTTGATGGCAGGACAGTGGACAAGGCTCCTCCAAAAAGTGGGTGAGATTCATGAGAGTGGTCTCCTTCAGTCTGCATGTCCTTCTCTCAAAACAAGGAGCAAACACACGGTACCTGTAATATAAAAGTCAAGAAAGAGAAAAAGTTAGCTAGCCTTACATCCATGGTTACATCATGCAAGAGCGTGTTCAACTTAAACTATGTGCAGTTTTCCGACATATTTGCCCATTATTTTAGCGAAAATATCTAATTACTTTTGGTAAAATTTAGTAAATAAGCACTATGCAGAATAGACACATACTTTTAAGACTTTTTTCAACCAGTTACAGGATGATTGAGGAATGGCGGAAGTGCAGTTTTTTTGGTTTCTGGTAATCTGGCTTTAGACTGACGTGGCGCCCTCTGCAGGATAACAGTAGTAGAACAGCTCTGAATAACACAAAATATTCATAAATTCTCTCATAAAGTATTATTATATAAACATTCTTATACGACTCATTTTTGAATGTTTTTGTTTCAATGTAATTATTTTCATACCTTAACCAGCTCTCTCTTCATGCTCTCTCCTCATCCCAAATCCAGCTGTTGTTTTCATTTCCTGGTCAGCTGACGTCTACGGAGGACAGACAGCGCAGGCTACAGCAGGATGTTCATCTCTCCTTAGATAATAACCAGACATGTATTTTTAAGAATTAATTTCCTCCTAAAACACCGATGAAACCAAATTCTAAGCCGTCTCTGTGAAGAACCGCTGTGGTCGCTGTGCAGAGAAAAGGTACAACCCATGGATGTACAACCATGTTAGCATTAGCATTAGCACACTGCCTGCTCAGTTAGCTTTCTTCTCTTGAACAGATTAAAACCAGATTTGCCACATTAATTTTACTGTTGTTACGCTATATTTGAAGTTTAAATCACGAAGTCTATTGGCTTTGTTTTGCCCAACGCTATTAATCCATGGCAGATGACAACCTGAAAAACATGGACAAGATAAGATAAGAATTCATTTATTCGTCCCACAGTGGGGAAATTTCGATGTTGCATCGCACATATAGGACAGTAGTAAGAGCACACAGGGATCACACAGAATATATACACTATATACAAATAAGTAGTAGCTATGTTTCTTAACTAACATAACTAGCTGTAGATGCTGAAAAGATGAGGATGCCTGTCCCACAGTGAGAAAATGTCAATATTGTAGCGTAGATTACGTTCAGAACAGTAGGAAATGAACAAGCATTGACCAAACGGTTAATACGGTTGCACGGTATTACTAAAATTGACATGGAATGAATATAGTTGGAACGTGTGTAATAAAAGGTCTCCGTAGGACGCAACAATCATGGCCATACCTACATGTGATAGTCGGATCCCATCAGACCTCTGAAGCTAAGCAGGGCAGAGACTGGCAAGCCTCTTGGAACACCAGGTGCCACTGTGGAGTAGCTCTGGCTGTAAAGTGCCAAACTGTCATCGTGTCCTTAGGCAAGATACTTAACCCACATTGCATGGAATGAATCTGGTGTGTTTGTGTGAATGGTTGATGGTGGTCAGAGGTACATACTGGTTTCCTTGATTCAGTCAGTGTGCCCCCAGGGAACCTGTGGCTACATAATAGTTTATCACCACCGTGTATAGAGTGAAAGAATAATGACATGTGCGTCACTGAGTGCAAAAAAGTACTTTTTAAAACTGATGCATTCTTATCATTGTCATTATTATTTTTCAGTGAGGTCTTTTGTTGAAGTGTATTTTTGCTGCTGTTGAGTCAACTCACAATTTGCCTCCAATAAATAATCCTTTATTTAGCATAACACCTTTTTAATACTTAATTGCTCTAATTACCTACTCTAATTTATCAGATTTTTTTTCTCCCTCTCTTTCTGTTTTCCCTTTGCTTTTGCAGCTAACGAAGTCCCCAGTTTCTTGCTTATTTCCTTTTTCTGGAAGCTTCCTGCCATCTGCTGCCCCTGAAAGGCTTTTTCAACAGCAGTGCCATTACAGGACGCTCAACTAGTGCTAGACTGAACTGGAATCAATGGTATTCATTATTATGTTTGAGTAAACTAATTGCATGGAAAAAGCAAACCTCATTAAGCACTAAACAAACCCCATTGTTCGATAGTGGGCATGTTGTCATACAGATTCATTTCTGTGGCCTTTACGTTAATTGTAAACAGAATTGTTCAGTTCAGGTCTGTAAAAAAGCTCCTTGTATTCTCCTTCCTGGCCTGGTTCTGCTTAAATCCTAATTATCCACTTACGGCTTCTTCCATTTTAGAAATGTCAAGTTGAAAACTACCCAGCTGTGTAATGTTTACACTCAATTGTTCCATTATTTATACCTGGCTCACTTTCTCCCCTTTTATTTACAACAGAGGGAGCCAGATCGGGAGGAGCAGCTCGACGAAAACATGCCCCCCAAATTTAAACGACATCTGAATGATGATGAAGTCACAGGATCAATTCGTAGTGAAAGGGTAAGTCTGGTCCTCTATGATCATCTACTTATACCTCAATACATATTAGATAGATAGATACTTTAATGATCCCCCGTTGGAGAAATCAGGTGTCCAGTAGCAGCAGAAACGCATGCATTCGTACAAACAAAAAAAGTAAATAGATAATTCTAAAAATATCTAACAATAGTATTAAAATGCAACAGCAGCAGAGGTGGTGTAGCCGCTGGGTGGAGCAGGACAGCTCACAGCAGCAGACGAGGAGTAGCCGCTTGGTTCGGATCATTTTCTTTGCTCGAGTCCAAAGTGAGAGGCTGAATGCTTTGTTTGCATTTTTCAAAAAGTTAGCATTCCTCCAGTGGATTTTTGCCTGATCTGCTTGTTTTGGACCATGAATCCTCTCTGCTCCGGTCTCGACCAGTGAAAAATCATGAATGCCGTACTGCAGCAACATCTTGGGTAGAAAAAAACAACGAAAAATAACAATTGTAAAGCACAAAACAACAACTGTTTCAGAGCTACTTAGGTCTTGAATGAATAATGAATGAATAAACATTTTTTTTGGAAACCTTACAGAAGCTACTTGTGGAGTAAATTCTCAACTCTTATTGTCAAAATCAAATAGTTGTATCGAAGTCTGGAGTAATTCTAAATCTGACTTGCTATTTCTCACCTTACCAAAATAACATACCATAAAGCCTAGCGTACATCGGACTGGCAACTGATTATATCCGTCGCATATGAGTTGCTGCCCCGCACACATCGACAATCTGACGAAAACGGGCAACTCCCAGTATCAGACCAGTCTCGGGAATAACAGCGAGTACATCGACAGCAACTGGCCTCAACTACAGTGCGTTTTCTGACATAAACTGTTGCGGGCTCGCAATACACGCAATACACACATGTTGTCGGAGCGGTGCATGGAGCGCGCACATCGGGTCATATTTCCGAAACTGAGGACAACTAGTTGCCGAAAAGTAGAACACGGGCAACTGACTGAAACTGGAGACCGACTGTTCATCTCCAGTTGTAAGAGCGCGAACATCGACTGATTTCAGCAACTGATCATCTCCCACCATCTCCTCTCAGTTGCCAAAAGCCGCCTTGCAACTAGTTGTCCCCAGTTTCTCTGTCGATGGGGAAATTTTGAGTGTGTGCTTTGTGTTGTTCTATGTTGTGTTGAATGAGTGGGAAGGGTTGGAACCAAATAAGTCTGCTGTTTATTTTTCTATCCTTTTAATGTTTTTGCCTTTTTTTGTACAAGTTTCAAATGAAAACTATAATAATTGTAATACTATTGGGAAACTGAGGTACCAGGAGAAGCCATCTAGCCAAAGTTATGGAAGTGAATCGCAAACCATGTGTGTCCCATTGACGCACAAATACGTCAAAGCAAATAGTAACGTCGTGTGCCATTGACGCATTAATCCGTCAATTGCCTTTTTCGCTATTTTCACGTTCCCAGATGTCTATTGTATCTAATATGTATGGGGATGACTTGAGACCATATTTTATCGAGCCAGCAGGTGGCAGCATTGCTCTCTGAATGGTTTGAAAACATGTAGGTGCAAATGTTGTGCCTCTTTTTTCTCAACTTTCTGGTGATTTCTGGTGATTTCAGTAAAACTTCCCTCTACTCGACGGAGGATTACAGGGGAACGAAAAAAGCTATAAACAAAATTCTTTTTGCTGAGGAAAGTACACAGTCCATTCTTTTAGAATCGGATTTCAGATAGTCATAGTACACAATATTCTGTGGGTCTTGAAAAATCAGTAAAAATCATCAGAAATGGCTGGCACTGTGGGAGTACCTGTTCTGAAATAGGCTGGCATTCAATGAGTTAAGACGTATTGTTGTGGCCTTTATTATATTACATCCTTCTTTATCTCATGTTATTTTTCTTAGAGAAATGTGTTTGTTGCTTGAGGAAACAACTGCAGCCGTGCCACTAATCCTGCATCTTGAACCATGTGTTTCCATTGTGGGCTGCTGATTGCTGTTTTTGAATAGAGATCAAAGTGTTGCTTCCGGGATAGGGCAACAACATCCACCTTCCACTTAAGTTCATGATGGTTAACAGCTTATTCAACTCTTATTGCAAAAGGAAAAATACCCCTGCTTAGAGTGGCTGACACAATCACACAGAAGCCTGATGATCATTTAGTTGACTTAAAGCTGGCATGGCTAATATTATGCATCTGACCTAAACTACACTCATAAAACTTTGTCAAATAATAGACAAATAGGCATAACATCACTGAAATGTTTAGCAAGTCATCAAATGATATTGATTTTTAATTTGGCTTGAATATCAAAGTAAATATATATTCTTCTCACCTCTATACAATTTATTTAGCATTCACATAGTAGTGAAATCAAAGTAATTGATAATACAACAATTGGTCAACCAAGAAACCAATCAATTAATTAAAAGACAGCCCTAATTACAGAGCTAATTATACGTTTGATTAATAGGTCTGAGTGTCATGTTGTTACTATTACAAACTAACGAATCTCGCTTGGACAAGTGTGTCTTGTCCATCCACTCTCTGCTCTCAGGGCGGGTTTGTTTAATAACTCTCAGTTGGATTTGTGAACAGGAAAACAGTTTAAGCTGCTCGAACTGTTGGCATATTAACTTGTTGTCTGTTAACCAAAGCACAACACTTCCTCTGTGATTTCTGTTAAATCTTTTTACGCTGTCTATGGTTAAGCCATTTTGTGACCAAAACCAGAACAAACGAAGGCAGTGTTGCTTGAAGGGGCTTGGGGGCTTTTAAAGTATTTATTGGACTCATGAATTTGGTTAACTGTGGAGCTATTTGCATTTACTGCAAATATGTCGCTGCTTCGTTCTATCTGCATATGTGTTCTTGTTTAGTGTCCCCCTTTGCAGCTCCCACTAGCCCATTCAAGTGGCTGCTCTGACAGTTTTGGGATTGATAGTCAATAATGTTAGTTTGTCGTTATGGAAACTTGGCCTTGATTTTTCTACTCAATGTTACTTTCAATGTTTTCACAGAGGAATCTCCTTGAGGAGGACTCGGATGAAGAGGAAGACTTCTTTTTGTGAGTATTTTCTTTAGTGTAGTTAATAAAACACGGACAAAGGCTCAGAAACATGTCAAATCAGGCTCTAATATTATTCATGTTGTTTGTTCTACTATTGGATTGTCATTTTGCATAATATGTCTATTTCCCAATGAAGGCTTGGCTACGGGCGGCACGGTGGGTAGCACTCTCGCCTCTCAGCAAGAAGGTCCTGGGTTCGAATCCCGGTTGGACCAGGGCCTTTCTGAGTGGAGTTTGCATGTTCTCCCCGTGTCTGCGTAGGTTTAGGTTTCCTCCGGGTGCTCCGGTTTCCCCTACCACTAAAAATATGTACAATAGGTATGGCATGTGCCTCCTGTACTGGCACCCCCACCCAACAATTGTAAACCGCTTTGAGACTCCGATGTGCAGTGAAAAGGCGGTATATAAATAAAAGCTTACTTACTACTTACTAAGTGCTTTCATTGTATGTGACACATTTTCTTGGTTGATAAGATAAGATAAGATAGACTTTGTTGATCTCACACTGGAGAAATGTCCATGTCACATTTGTGGAGTGCTGTGAGCAGTAGATATGTGTATTGGGTTATGTACATAAATGCATATATTTAGTTTAACCTTATTGTTTCTAAATTGGAACTTGTTAAACATATTGAAAGGTTTACATTCCTGAAGGCAGTGTTTGTGTTTACTTATTATGCTGCTACATATGAACTGGTGTCATGATAAAGATGAATGAATTGAAAAGATTAAAATAAATGGGATTGGTTGACTTTGAGGACATCTTTTTTTCCAGGAGAGGGCCGAGTGCTCCCAGGTTTGGGGCTCAAAATGACAAGTTTAAACAGTAAGTTTACTCACACATTCTTGGTGGGAGGGACATTGCCAAAAGGCTGTGTTTTGGTGCTGCTGTTACGTAATTGTGGCGCACCATGTTTACCAAAAAGCCATGTGCAGGCCGCTTTGAAACTTTCTCCGGAAATCCCAAAACCTTCTGCGTAGTTTTTTCCATATTAACCTTAAGTCAGAGAAGGTCAAAGCACAGAAAAGGCAGTTGTTGACAAAAGTCTGGCACCTATGGCCCTTTCCATGCTGTGAATAGTTTTGATTTTATTATTGTTTTTGTGAGGACATGAGACTTTTATTGCCAGGGACAAAACTTGGGTTCACAAGAAAAGTTCAGCTGTTTATTAGCACCGTTGAGGTAACACTTAACCTCCAACTTTTTTTTTAATCAGCCGTGACACATACACATGCCACAATAATTATTTGATTAAGGATTGTTAATAAAATAACATTACGGACACTGACGTAGTAAAAAATGTGAAATTTGAAACTTCCTGCAAACCCTTCCTAATTACTTACATTTTATAAAGTACTGATTGTGGTTCAACTCTTGCAGATTTTTATTCAATACATAAGGATTACATTTCAAGCCTGTAGTCTGTCTGTTATTCTGTCTCCTGTCTGAAACAATTAATATCACATTGCTGGAAAATCTGACCGTAACATTTTGTTCCCTGTCGTCTGATCAGTTTTTGGCAAAAATATGGTATCTCATTGTAATCTGAGTTTTACTGGACCTGGGATTTTATGATGATGGTGTCCTCAGGGTGCAGTCTCAAGTTGATGAGGTCATTGACGTGATGCAAGAGAACATCTCCAAGGTGATCGAGAGGGGTGATCGGCTGGACGACCTACAGGACAAATCAGGTACAGCAGGCTTCACATGTGCCGACACGTGTCTTTCTCTTTGTATCAACATGATTAAACAAATAGCAGACCACATTACAGGCAGTGTTTATAAACAGCCACACATGGTACACACATGCTCAGGTCTGGGATGTCTTCATGCCCGCGGTGAAGGCAAGCCACATGATGTTGTTTGCAAACATTATAAAAATCTGCCTGGTATCTGTTGACTTTCCCAAGGACAAGATGAATATTTCAGTGTATTGTTAAACATTTAGAACTGTCACAGGACCATATTTTGGCACAAGATCTATTGGTAGAAGGATGTTTTAGAACATTACAGAATTAGAATTGCTCATAAATGTGACTTGTCAACCCTCTGATGCGGGGTGGATGGATCTGTATCACAATAGGAAACACTTTTATTGCAAGAAAATTAAAGGACTGCACCCAAATTGGTGTTACTTGATATATTTAGTAAGTTCAAATTTATTATTGCAACAGTGTACAAACAGCAATTTAGAGCTGAAATTTTTTGTTATTTCATTATTTTGATTCCAATTTTACTGCCTGGAGTAATCATCTATCCATCCATCCATCAATCCATTTTCTACCCCTTTTAACTATTTCTGGGTCGGGGGGTGGCAGTCAGAGCTGCACCCAGTACACAGAGCACCAGCCCCTCACTGATCCTCCTGCAGATGGTGAGTCCTCAGGAGCCTTGATCAGTCAGCAGGGGTTTTGGGTGGGGTTAAGTGTCTTGCCCAAGGACACAACGACAGGGAATCGTGAAGTAGGTCTTATGGTGGGCTCGAACCCACAACCTTCAGGCCCAAAGGCCAATGCTCTACCAACGTAGCCACTGTAGTCGCCTAGATTAGAAAAGTCATATTTGGGTATTTGTCAAAGTTATTGTTCTCACTGTGTCTCAGCTCGTTTTGCGTGGAAGGCCCAGGAATTTTGCGTCCACTATTGGGCTTGATGTTTGGTGTGTAGCAAGAGCACATTTTTCTCACGGGACGACCAAGCATTTAAACAGCAGTGCCCACTAGTGCAGGGGGGCATTCATGTAAATACTGCAGTGTCCAGAGGCGTAAATGCTAAATTCAGGCTTAGTGCTTCACCAGGTGCTTGTCAAAATCCCACAGGTGCGTAAAACATGTTCACCCAGACTTTATGAACCCTATAGCCTTTGTCTTAAAGCAGGGATAAGGTGTCAATCCTATATCCCTCCTCTTGACCGTGTTACATAACCACTTCTTATGTCCCGTCCAACAAAAGCTACTAATAGACATATGGTATGCATCAATGTGCCTGCCGCTGTATGCGTAAGCCCAATGCATGTCCATGGGATTTTAAACTTTCTCTTTTATGTCGGCCGCCACATAAAGCTGTGATTGACGCGAGCAGTGGTGCTGGTAACCTGTTAAATTCCTCACGATTAACAAGCATCTTTTCATCAGCCTGCGAGAGCCTCTCTCTGTAGGCACTGTGCGGTTGTTAACTGGACACACTGGCAAGAGCCATAGAAACGAATGTCTGGCGAGTTAAGATATACAATAGTAGCCTTGTACTAGCCTAAAAATACAAACATTGTTTTGGTTTTTTGTCATAAAGTTGTCGTTTATTCTCAACATCTTGTATTGTGAGAGAATGTCTTGTAAATATGGATGTAAAAATATAAACAATTTAAACAAGAGTTAAACTAACAACAACAAATTGAAGTAGCAATATGTAAGATTTTCATGTCAAGTCATCATTAAATGGCCCTAATCTGTCAAAAGGTTTTAATAAATCATGCTCTCTTCCAATACTTCTTTAACTAATCAGTTTTTCAGCCGAGATATTTGGGTTTCAAAATTCGTTTTACAGCCTCTAAATCTGGTTATTGTTTTCATTTCAATGTCCTGCCCTTCACCGTTTTACCAATCAGAAAGTCTGTGATCCCGGCGCCAGAACTCACCACGTTGAGGTAAAGTAACATGTGGCCACCGTTCTAAAAAAGGTCTCGTTATGACTCTCAAATCATTAAAGACAAAACTACGAATAAAACAAAGATTTCTATTGGTCTTTCTGAAAAAGATTTTGGTTATAGATTTGTTATTATCTTATTTGTTACTATTATCTATTCAGCTATCATGGCCCCACCTGGATTTGTTCGCATATCTGGCAACCTGAGTCAGGGAGAGTTGTAGCGGATTGCAGTACCACTTTTGGACAGATTTTTACTTATTGCTCCTTTAAAGCCTCATGAAAGTTGAGCGAGAGTGTCGTGATTAAGGGAGAAAACATAAACTTTCTCAGAATACGTTCTTAAATTTACCTGAGGAAAGGGTCTCTTGAATGCTGTCTTCTTTTACAAAGTTGCAGTAACAGTCCTGTTGCGACATTGGAAATGCATAATTGCAAGGCCGACATATTGTGAAATTGATTGTTTGTACGAAGAGCCGTCCAGGTAAACAGCCCCTCCGCCACAGTATCCAAGAAACGGTCAAAACAGCCGGGAGTGTGGGTGAGCTTTTTGGAAATGGAGAAGGTGACATAAAAACAGTGGAAGCTTTTGAAATGTGCTTTATTCTTTATTCTTCTGTTTGGCTACACACTCGTCTGGTCATTCTCCATCAGGAAGAGTGATCTCACCCGCAGACCGCTCAGGGATTACATAACTGCACACATAATAACAGCACATGGACCAGGGAGAACCAGTCAAAACACCAGACTAAAGGGATCAGCGTATGTTTACAGCTGCAATCACTGTTAGTGGGCACTCGTTAACTGTCTTTACCTGCACTTAAGACTGTTGACATCAGGGCGGAATGAATTTGGGACAATTTTACATTTGTGAATTTGTGTTTTCAAAAGCTGGCAACAAATATTAGTAATTTATTTTTTAGAGTTGAAAATCCACACACACAGTAGACTTTATAAAGACTATCCATTCTCTGCTGTTTTACCTGTTGCTGGGTCGAGATAGCAGCAGATCGAGCAGCTACGCCCAGACTTCCTCCAGCTCATTTGGGGCATTCCCAGGCCAGATGAGATCCCAAGCCCAACCCTAGTGGAAATACCAAATAACTGCCGTGCCGTGCCGTGCCATACCGTACCGTTACTGTGGAAAAGTGGAAATAGTGTGTCCTGGGTCTTCCTTGCATCCGAAACAGATGCCTTTGCCACCTTAACCTGTTCTGTTTGACACAGAGGAGTAGTTGCTCTACTCTGAGCTCCTGTTGTGTAACTGAGGTCTTCACTGTCAACACTTCTAGGGGTGATGTCAAATTACAATTATTGTGCTATATTGACTCAACATTAGAAAACGGTTTATAATAAATAAAATAAATATAATAAAATAATTAACATTTGCCATGTTTGTGACTCAATTGTACATGTATGTACTCAAACATTATGAATAAGTTTAGGTTTAAGTTAAATATTGTAAAGTTGTATGGTTTGACAGGCAAGCCAATGATCCCAATTGTACTTTTAAAAATACTATATACTATATTTACCTTTTATTCCAGAGCATGTGGGTATTTGTGTAAGTCTAGACTGAATCAGAAAATGTATGTATATTGATGTATATTTGGCCCAAGATTACATTATTGTAATGTTCCTGTTCCCCTCTCCTCTCTGACGGATGACGAACCAGAAAGCCTTTCAGACAATGCATCTGCCTTCAGTAGCCGAGCCAAACAGCTGCACCGGAGGATGTGGTGGAGAGACACAAAGGTCTGATACCTTAACCATTCATTCAGTAAAAGAACATTCTTAAAAGATCTGATCAGAGTGTCCTTTCCTCCACAGATGAAAATTATTATTGCTTTGGTAGTGATTGGTCTGCTGTTAATTATCATCGGTGAGTATCCGAATCAAAATGCAACTGTTCAGCCAAGATTTGAAGTGTGATGTTCATGTCTTTCAGTTCCTGTGATCCTTCGATATCGCTAGAGCTTTATGCTAGAGGGCGCCAGCGAACCGACCTCAAGCCTGTGTATTGTGAATGGGGATTATCTGAACCGTTAATTTAAAGAAGATTGTTCTGATATGTGATCTGTAATGATATGTGGCTGAAAACGGGATGAATGGGACCAAAGGGGGAGCGGGTGGATAGGATCAATTGTTTGGAAGGTTTTCTCTGCAGAGCGACCCACGCAAAAGGAAACGTACAAAACACTTCATCTTGGAGCACAGCTTTAGTCACAA
This sequence comes from Knipowitschia caucasica, assembly GCA_964034765.1. Taxonomy (NCBI): domain Eukaryota; kingdom Metazoa; phylum Chordata; class Actinopteri; order Gobiiformes; family Gobiidae; genus Knipowitschia; species Knipowitschia caucasica. Next base: position 28,623,679 of record OZ035824.1, on the reverse strand, counting down.
TGAAGGATTCTCATTCCATCAGACAGTTCATATGTAGAGACCTGAATGCTTTGATGAATATATAATCTTATAACTCTTACTTTATACAGGACACAAGTTGAGAAGTGTGGTAAAGGACTGTAAATAGCTTCTTCTTTTTAAAATATCACACGATCAGTTAGTCAATAGAACAATACATCCTTATTGGTCATAAAACAAAATGCGACAATAATTTATCCCCAATTCCAATCAGAAAAAACAAACCCCACATGAATCCGATCTAAATGGATGAACTCTCTGTACAACCCAGCCACAAGCCAATGCTAATACCATCTATAAAAGAAAAATGTCGGGAATTGAGACCGTTGGAAATAATATCATTCTGTTATAACCAAATGTCACGCTAACTTCCGGTGTTTTAGTTCAAACACTGTCCTTTTATTGTCTGTATCTGCTGCAGCATCATACTGTGAAGGGGAATTTTCTTTTTGTACTTCATGAACTTAAGGCAAAACTAGTATAGATTTATGTAACTTTGCTTCAAATGAATTGTATTACATGACACCTTGGCTTTGAATGTGGTGTTTTTAGGCTTTTACCAATACTCATCTTTCCCAGTCTGGTCTTAGCTCCTCCATCGAGTACAGTTACGTTTTCGGAAATCCAGGAGCAGATATCTTTAGATGGCTGCTAAATGCTTTGTATGGTTATAGTGCCAACACGGTTCTCAAGAGAAAAGGTTCCCCAGTCCTCTATGTGTGTATTTAAGTTGTATGATACATGAAACAATGTAATTTTATTCCTTTTTAATTTATTTTGGTTGTAAATATTGATTGTGTAATATAGTTTGACATTGCATTGGAAGACCTAACAATGTTTTTTGCTCTGAATTAAAGTTATTTTAAAGGGCTCTGTTGTGGTCTGTTTCAACTGGATTTTGACTTGAGGGAAAGAATAGAGGCCACCAAAGACAAGAAAGGGTAAGTCACATATGGAAATGGTACCTACTGCCTTGCCACCCATGCTAAACTTTTATTTCCTGTTACCAGAATTTTGAATGGCCTTTTATTGGCACAGGTGAAGTCTATGATGGCTTATTGTTCTGACAGACCAAGACTCAAATTTAGCATACTTCAACAACCCCGATTGTAGCCTCCAGTAAATCAGTGAAGACTGAAGTCCTGTAAATTCACTGATCTATTTCAGTTACCTGGCAGAAATAGTGGGACCATATTTAACTGCTTTGTAGATAAAGTAAAGGAGGACAGTGGTCAGGCCAACCATCTGTCTTTGTAGTTTTGATGGAATTACTGATAGTGATTGTAAACGCAAACATTTGGAAGAAATATAAGTAAATTTAGACGTACATTTCAAATCTTATCAAGAGATGACATCACGCGTCTAGGAAGTCAGTCTACAAAGACATAACGGCCTATACATGACTCTGCTCAAGACTTCAGCCAAGGAAAATGACAATTATTAAACTAGTAAAATAGATCAATATTTCTAGAATGCTGAAATAAATTATGTTTGTTTTGCTTCTGTTGAATTCAAGGCAAGTTTATTTGTATAGCACGGTTCATATTCAAGGCAATCCGAAGCGCTTTACAAAACAAAAGCAAGATCCAAATCATGAAAGGCCATTAAAGGTATACAGGAGGATTTTCTACTTCCGGGTGGATCATGACTATTGGTCCTCCCAATTGTCAATCACTCTGGTGATACGCTCATCAAATAAAACCAGACATTTTTTTGAAGGTGGAGAGGGCGGTTCTTTACTAAAATTTGGGCAAATCCTCCTATATACCTTTAAGTTAATGAAGAAAGTGGTGTCTACTAATGTTCCCCTGCATAGATTTGTTTTTTTGATTGATACCATGACTGACAGTCCTGAATTTCTCAAAGACCCCAGATAAAAATAGGATCTGCTTATTAAATATTTGTCCTCTTACATCCTTTTCCTCTGGCAGCAGATATTGTTTTGGTCCCAGTACAGACCCGTGCTGCATGCTTTCAGATTCCAGGCATAGCAGCTGTTATACAAGTCACATAAAAGCAGATTTAAGATGAAATGAGAAGAGTGGACAAGGTGGCGGCCAGCAGCAGTCTCTCTCTGTCACACACACACACACACTCTGACCAATGACCTGTTTGATCGATGTCACTATTGGAGAAAGTAGATTTCCAGAAATAGAAAGCAGTCTGGAAGAATAGACTTTTCAAAACTGCTTTCATGATTTTTGCCAACCTCTTATAACTTTCCCATGAGCGTAGTCTTTCCTACCCTCCCTGTTTTTGTGTGATTTAGACCGCTCTCTACTTCTAGAAGACTGCAGAACGACATTTACTTCACATAACTTGCCATCCTCTGCTCATCCTCCTCTCATCTGTTTAACATTTCCACTCAAAGGATGTGCCCAAACTACAAATACAGCAAATCAAACGCATATTGAGCAATTCATCATTTCGAGAGCCTCACTGCCCAGGACACCCATACCAGTGGCATGTTTTAAGGATTACACACACTTGTTTGCCCCCGTAGGAGCTGTCGATCAATCAGCTCAGCCCCTCTGCTCTATGCTCTTCCTGGAGTAATGATATGGGTCAAGTGGTTGTTTAGGGGTGAGAGGAGGAAGACCTGAGGGAGAGGAACCCAAAGGAAGAACGTTCTGTTTGGAGGATTACCACATTACACCACACATTATTCACTCATGTCTGATAAGATTTCAAACTATACAGTATATTACATCACCACCGTGTATGGAGTGAATGAATAATGACACATGTAAAGCGTCTTTGAGTGTCCAAAAAAGCGCTATATAAAACCAATGCATTATTATTATTATTATTATTAAACTGTTACCAAATCAGTCAATCTAATGATAAATTATGCTGGAAAAAACATTTATTTGTGGGTATGTGACTTTGACTCAGTGGATATATGAGTTGTAGTTTTTTTTTTTTATATGCTTTTTTCTTGTAAAGCTCTTTGGTCGCCTTGAGTGTTTGTAAAGGGCTCTATAAATAAAATTGACTGATTGATTGATTGGGTATCATGGCGCCTTTACATTTGCTCCAGGATGAAGTGTTTTGTACGTTTCCTTTTGCGTGGGTCCCTCTGCAGAGAAAACCTTCCAAACAATTGATCCTATATCATCCTAAAGACCTCTGAGATTGAAAGAAAAGATGCCATTCTAACCACCCATACAGCCGCTGGGTCAAATATCCAAAAATATTTACTCCTTTAAATTAATGATTACATTTGCAATGTTTTGAAAGGTGAAACAAGGGAGGTGTTCTCCTCTTGTTCATAGCATTCATACAGGAAATGAGCAACACATAACACAAAATAAATGTAAACATGAAGACTAAACATGGAGGAAATGTAAGTAATTGAGGCATAATCAGTCCATGTTATCATATATATGTATAGGTTTTGACTTGTATTTATTTCTTATTATTGTAAGTAAGAATAAGTATTTATCCCGGATGCAATAGTAGGTAATAAATACACTGAGTACAAACTGTGTTGTACATGTGACAAGTGTTCATAATATAGAAGATGTAATTTACAACTTAATTTGTGACTTTTTCTGTGTAACAATGATGCCACAAAAACATGTTATATTCTATAAAAACAACATGTGTTTATTGCCAGATTGTGACATATTTCTGGAAAAGAGACAAGCAGGTATTTCAGAAAAGTCACTATTTAACTGTACTGGTTTTGAGGGATGTGTGAATAAAAATACCAGCAGGCAATAGTTATTCAAGTAGTTTATTGCAAGAGGAAAAAATTATGAAAATACAAAAAAAAGCAAATTTTTAAGTGACGTTTACAAATGTTTGCACTTTCGGTTCAGACTTAAGTTCCATGTTGTGGTCAGCATCAGGTGTTGTGACCTTGTGCCCTCATAAAAGACTGGCTTTATCGTGTGCATCATGTTCTGGCCCCCTACCAATATGAAAGAGGACACTGCTCCTCAACAGTAATCATACCCTGGAACTGGAACTCGCTCGGCTCGTCACTGCTTGTACAGAGAAACCAAAAGACATAATGGCAGAGAATATTTGACATGTAGCAGGAACGCTGAATCCCAGAGTCTGTTTTAGTGAAAGATGTTTAATAATTCCTTCAGAACAAACTCTTGTATCAAGCATCCCCTGTGCACATTTTTAGTCATCTCCAAATCTGAATATATTGAAGTTCTTGCATCCATTTCAATTTGCTTTATTAGTGTCTCCAGAAAAATAATCTGGTTTGAAGCCGATTCACCGATAAATGTTGATTCAGTTTCAGAACAATATCAAAACAAATTAACATAAGGGCTTGTCTATAATGCAGTTAGGGATGAATTTCTCTTTCATTTCTTCAATTCCGATGATTTTATATTAACTAGGAACCTTTACTTATATGGTAAGGATTATTAGGATTATGTAATAGATCAAATGTGTGAATATTAACCCTTTAATGTTCACTACTTGAAGAAAGCCATAACATTTTCTGTCTTTTTTTCTTTTGTTTAATGTTTTTTTAACCACTAGTTTTTTGTTTGGCTTTTACCAAATGTCTAATATTCAGTTTGATGTTAAAATAACCTAAAACTAAGTGATAGAGATTCCCCAATGAGGTAGATTTCAGTTCCAAGTTTTAAGTAGACTCGAAAAGTGATCTACCAAATGATTGAGGAAACCGTTAAAGGGTTCATGTGTACAGTTTGCATACCTTTAATCTGTTATAACTTTTAAACCAATCTGACATATTGTTGATTGGGGCTAATCTGAGTTAATTGGATTGTGAACATGCCAAAAAAGGTCATTTATTTTCCTGTGTAAACCTGATGCCAAAGTCATTTCGTCCAGTAAAAGGCAGACGACTTAACCTCAGATGGCACAGATCCAGTGAAACCCAATGGGACGTTGAATGTTTTTGTCCTCAAACATGCTTCAGGTCTCATCACTTTTTTCACTGTGTCACCCTCTCCGCCCACTGCCTCCCTCCCATTCACCTCAGCCCCCTCCAGATTGTATAAATATCTGTGAGCTGTTTGGGAGAGCTCAGAGTAACACACTTGAAGAAGAAGTCCTGAACCAACAAAAATACTTGAGATTTTGATCTTAGCTTTGAGAGATGTTCCTCTTTGCTGTGTTGTGCACTTGTGGCCTGTTTATGCAAGGCGAGGCGCAGGACAGAGCTGCAATGTGGAGAGGGAATGACCGAAGTGGAAGATGCCAGTACACCTTCAGCGTCCCAAGTCCATCTGAGACCAGCTGCCCCCAGAACGGAGGACCAGAGATGGAGGGACTGAAGGCAAGACTCAGCCTGTTGGAAGTCCTGGTCGCCCGGCTGAGCGGAGGAGAGACAGACACCCCACCATCCACCCATTCCAAAGCCCATAAAGACCTCCAGGACTCTCTCAACAGGGCAATAGGTGAGAGGAACCTGCTCCAAGGCGAGAAGGCGCGTTTGGAGAGAGAACTAGAGGGACTTCAGGGCAGAGTAGAAGAAATGCGACGCGAGACGGAGAGGCTGAGGAGCAAACCGTGTCCTGCCCAGACCCCTGCCGTGCCACCCAGCCCCCCTCTACAAGACAGCACCCTTAGGAGACCTGCGGGAGGTAAGGGATACACCAACAGCCATGCACACATCAACAGCTATCGCACAACAAATCTTAATGACATTTAGGAAGAATAACATTTGGGCGGCTGTCAGCATGTTTCCTGTTTTAGACGCATCTGAGACCTCGACGTGGTTTATTTCTATTTCAAGACAGAATGAGAAGAGCTGATTGAAAAATGCCCGCCCATCTCACACCCCCTCACACGTGTAACTTGTGTCGTGTTTCTCAAACTGTGGCTCAAGGATTCTCTTGCAGATCAGGTATTACTGAATCGTGATTTAGAAAAGTTATTGTAAAATGTTAAGTTTGTGTAAGCCCTCAGTCGTACAAAATGTTGCAAAGTTATAAGTAATGTGATAACCATGTGAGATGGATTGTGTATGTACAACACAAAGCAAAATAGACAATAGATTTACATTGCATTGCACTGAGGTTGTTGTCACTTTGGATCTCTGCATTCAGGATGTGGATGCTTTTACTGAATAAGTATGTAAACGCAACAACAGGGTTAGTAGGAGCAGACAAGGGATGACTCAGACTTGCCATGTAGAGTAGACATACCATGCTACATATACATTACTCTTCAGTGCAATCGCCCGCCAAGTCCGGTCCACGTGCTGTGTAGTCCCCTCGGTGCAATTTCGAGGAGATTACTCTGTATATGTGTTGAGCTTAAGCCTATTTGTGTGTGTGTGTGTGTGTGTGTGGCTATGGGTCTGTTTTGATGGCCCCAAAGGTCTCTCCACCGGTTTCAAGTTACCAAACTCCCTTCCTGCCTGCTTATGGTCCACAGAGACTCCAGTATTTATGTGCTGGACCCTGGTTTTATTATGAGCGGTGGTTCCCTCTGCATGGTGCGAATACTCCGAGGAGGCTCTGAAATGCGAGTGCTCTGGAAGTGGAAGTTCCGTGCCGTGGATGACTCCCAGCCACTAGAGCCGCCCCGGTGGGTCGGTGTTGGTGGGATGAGGCGTGCAGGGGGGCCAAGAACACTATCCCAGTCCAGAGGTTAGAAGGCCAGGCAGAGTGAGAGGAGTTATGGGCCCCAAGGATGAACTCTGGTATTCTGTTTGCAGTGGCCAAACACCCGGAATTAGGTCGTTGACTCACACGCCATTAATCCTGATGGCTTGTAAATCATTGAGCATTTCTTCTTGTTGTGGCTGATCTTCTGCTTTATGCGTTTTGCATGTTCATTTTTGTATTTTCCGATTTGAAACTTGGCCTTATTGACATCACCAAAGGAGGGGGTAGACCATGACCTTGACCGTACACTTTCTTACTTTATGGTTTGTCTGACACCTGCTTTTCCAGAATGTTATAGAATGGCATTAACCCTTGACATCCTAGAGCCAAGTCACAGTTGGGCAATAGGTTTAGGAGTATAATGCAATGAAATATTTAAAGAAAACTTTCTAGTAAGAGGACCGCTTTAGTTAACCAGGCTTGTCCATGGGCCGACTTCCCTCATTATAAAATGTTTTTGAGTGGATATGATGTGTCCCTGATGTTGGTATGTGTGTCCCTCTTGATTCATATCTGACAACTCTGTTAAGTCGGCCGGATGACATTGTGGACCTTTGCTTATGATCTCATTGGCTACTTTTTGTTAGCTAGACAGAACATTATGGAGCTTTTATGAGACTTTTGGTGCAATTACTTTAAACTTGAGCTCGTCATTACAACAGATGAAAAAGTCACTACTTTTCCACTTGATGTTTTGGTTGCCGATGCTCAGGGGAGCTTCTGTATTTTCTCCAGGGCCCCTTCTGGCTCGTGCGCCAGACTTTGGACATGCCTTAAACCTTATGTTTTAGGCAAAACAAGCACTCTGAGAAGTGTCAGCAAAATGAAATACTGACACAGAACCACGGAAAAGCACTGATGATTGAATATAACCTGTATCTCCACATGTTTGGTTTTGTTTTGATGTCACTTAGAGCAAACAGAGTCTTTGCCACAGTGTGTCATGACACCGAGGTGTCACTTGCTCTTGAACCTTCGCAGTGGAATTGTAAATCACACAAACAGCAGACAGGAGGCACTGTTCCAATATTTGGATATTATTCTTACATTAGAAAAACATTTTTGCGGATGCTTCCTGGATCAGTAATTTGCAAAACCGCAGGAGCAATAAAAGGTAAAGTGAAATACATGTGGGGCCGGCTGTAAAACAACACGAAGGCTGTAGCTTGGCCTGAGACTGAGCATTACTGACCTTAAATAAGATGTAACAGGCACAGCCTGCTATTACTTTTGGATATTATTTTTGCTGCCGTGTCAATGCTTATTTGTGTCTCATGCAAAAAGCCAGAACACATGGTTGACAGGCACTGCAAGAATGTTTCTGTTGTTGGCCTGAAATAATGATGAATGGCTGCATCTCATGGGAGAAAGCAGCACTAAGGTGAATGCATTAAAGAGGTTGTAAAGCAGTTTGTTAAATAGACAAACTTTTAAAAGCCCAAGGTGGTTTACAATGTCACACACAGAGCCACAATGGAAGGATTATTTACCGTTTCAACCTATTTCCGAAGTCTTTTCTTTCACTTCTTTGTCAACAAACTTCCAGCTGCAAGTGTTTGGGGTTCTCCATCATTAAAGTCATTAGCCTCCAGAGCAACAAGCAGCACAATGTATCAGCTCTGTTCGTTGTTATGTTGTGTAGTGGCATTGGCAGGGATTTGGCTTAAAAAAAGAAAAAAATCATTTTCTATTTTTTATTTTATTGACTGATTGGTCTATTCCTTTATGCAGTCATACAACAGTAATGAGATGAAAATGATTCCCAAAAGTCAATAGGAAGAAGACAAACTTGATAGGAAATCCAAATTAATATTCAAAAAGGTTTAGTAGTTACAAACTGTTCTTGAAGAATAGTAGTTATCGTTTTCAGAAATAATATGCATTCTTTGTCCAATTAGACATAAGTTTTATTATTATTTTCTAATATATATATTTTTTTAACCTTTCTTATTTTAATGGAAAAGCTGATTGAAAGATGTGAAGGAGTCCAAAAGATGCATGAATGTGAAAAGTAGTGAACTGTGTGGAAAGTGAGAATTTTGTTCAAAAAATAAATAAATAAAAACGTTTGAAAATAAGGTACCCCAGCTTTAAGTACAATCATGTTTGAGTAGAGTTTAGTCATTTTAATTCAGTAAAAAAAAAACATACAAAACATTGTTGGCCAATACATTTTCATTGGGGTCCGCATTTTGCCCCCGGGCCACAGTTTGGCCACTCCTGACAGAACATAACAAGCTCTTCCATTCAAAGCCACAAAAGAAGCAACAGCTGTATTTGAAATGATTGCAGAGTAGTGGAAGCTGTACAGTACAGTGTCAAGACTTTGGATGGATTTATATTTTATCATTACTGTCTAATTTATATATGAGTTACAGTATGTACAGTATGTGTTGACATGTAGCTCTGCGTCACTGAAGTTTGGCCAAAATGTTATGGTGAAAAATAATGAGAAAGTGTAGACAGTTTGGGGACAAAGTACAAGGAGCTTTGAAAGATTTATGAACGTGTGAATGACGTGTGAGATGTAGAGGGATGAGGGCCAAGCTAAGGTTGTGGAGAACTGCGGCGTACTGGTGTCAAGTGAGCCGTGTTACCTACTTTTCAACCAATCCAGCGCCAGTCTGACTCCGGGGCAGCTGGGAATTAATTCAAGCGAGTATTCCCCACTGTGCCGCTGCCATTAGCTCGGGTCTGGATTTATATTTGTCATTAATAAACTAGCATGGTGTCATTTATAGCCGCAGTATTCAAAAACAATTCAATAAATAATTAGATTTATCATAACTTTCCCAACCTTTTCAATTTTATGTCTTTCAAAATTACTGTTGTTATGTTACCTATTTTATGACATTCAATGAATTCTAATCTAACTGTAAATTCCCCGTTCAAGAGATGTAAGTCAATAAAGCAAGTCATTGTTATTTCAGGCTTTGGTTCCATGTCCAATCTGATGACAAGGCCCAACAGACAGGGAGACAGCAGCAGTTTGAGAGGTGAGCGCCACTGACTGAAAGGATCAAATTGCTGAAAATGTTTGGAATTCTAGATCCTTTAATCAGGACTTGATGCTGTTAAAAATAATATTAGAATTGTAGTTATAATATTTAGTCAGATGTGTCGCCGTCATACAAGTTGGTCAGGCTAGGGTTAGAGAAACAAATACATATTTTAATAAACATTTGTTCAGGGGACTCTATTTGACATTGCGCCTGGACCAAAGAATCCCCTGCAACGCCCCTGGTTTTAAGACAGTAAATCAAATTCAAAGACTTTGCACACAAGCAAACAACTATAAAATGTCAACTTGGCCTGAGAGTAAAGGCAGCCAGAAATGGTCCTGATTTGGTCTGGACTGTGTGGCTAAAGCAAGACATGGCAGAGAGGGAGGGAGACAGACCAGGACTGACCAGGTGAAGACAGTTTGGTATTATACACCCTCAGCCTCACTGTGGTACATAGTGTGATGGGAGACCTCGGAGAACACTGTTTTCTAGGTCCTTCCCTTAGCCGCTTTCATGTATAAATTTACCAGTTGGCCTTAAAACACAATAACCCTCACCCTTGTGACATATGTGCGTTTCTTTTTCTGTCCCCAGATTCTGCTTGGCAATATGGATCTCCCAGTGATTTCCAAGAGCTAAAGGCTGAAGTGACCCAGGTCCCTGCTCCCGGGAGCACACAGGACGGCACTGGTTTGTAGTTATTTACCAACTCCTTTCTCACGTTTGCACATCGGCATTTGCAGGCCCAGAGGGGGCTCCGGACCCTACAATTGGAAGCACTGCCAGAGATAAACAAACATATGGCACAGCTTTATCTAGCTGCAAAAACTTACTCCCATTCTCAAAATAGACACAAGTAGAGATTCTTTTACCTAAAGATCAGGACAATAAATCCAAGGCGTCAGCTTAAAACAGAAAGGTCAGGCAAGGTCAGTTCATGTTATGATGCAGCATCAATATATTCTTTCCTTTTATTTAGATACTAAATCTAGAGTCACTTCCTCAACGCTCAGAGAGGATATATTTTAGGAAGTGTTAAATATAAAGTGTCTTATCATGTGTCGTGTTAAAACTGGGTTGAGTGTAATGGCACCGTGAGGCATCGACAGCCCTGACTCCACAATAACAGACTTGTCAGGCACAAATAACAAAGTGGACATTTTATCACCTGCTTTTACACAAATAAAAGGATTTATAACAGAAGATCAAATGTATACGTTATTTCCAGATTTAAAAAAATTATCAATATTCATTACAGTCTCATGCTTAAAGCTGAAGTACCTAACCACAACACCACAGTATGTAATACAATCCATCTACGGGTAACTAATTCCTTGCTCTAAAACAGTTTTATCTATAATTTTCACACACATGCCATTTTGGCCTCTGTCACATCATTAGTTCAGCTTTTTCAGACAGAAAAGTTAGAGTGGATCACCCTCACTCAACCAATCAGCTCTCAACTCAAAGTGTCATATAGTAACTCACAGGGCGGTTTCTGTTTGAAAATTTTTTACTGATAAGATGCTGCGGTTTAATCTGTTCCCTATATTTTACTTTTACAGGACTCTTTATTGGAAGAATGAGAAAATGTACCATTTATAAAAACATTGATGTACCCCAGCTTTAAGTGTTTTTCTACTAAACTAACAAGTCTCTTCTGCAGGATGTGGTGACCTAGTGTCGGTGGCTGAACCTGTCACACACAGAAAGGCAGATAGCATCGCGGGGAAATACGGCGTTTGGATGCAAGACCCAGAAGCGACGTCTCCCTACGGCCCCAACATGGTCTGGAGGATCGACACTGTGGGCTCAGAGATCAGACAGCTCTTTGGTTATGAGGACATGGAGCAGCTCTCTAAAGGATTCCCCTCAAAAGTATGTTCATCAAGTGTTATTCTTTGACTTCCCCCTGTAGAAATAACAGTAATATCACCTGCATCTGTCCACTTCTATCAATACACATAGACCTACGGGCGGCACGGTGGCTGAGTGGATAGCACTCTCGCCTCTCAGCAAGAAGGTCCTGGGTTTGAATCCCAGTTGGACCAGGGCCTTTCTGAGTGGAGTTTGCATGTTCTCCCCGTGTCTGCGTAGGTTTCCTCCGGGTGCTCCGGTTTCCCCTACCACTAAAAATATGAACAATAGGTATGGCATGTGCCTCCTGTACTGGCACCCCCACCCAACAATTGTAAACCGCTTTGAGACTCCGATGTGCAGTGAAAAGGCGGTATATAAATAAAAGCTTACTTACTTACTTACCTACGCCTTCACATCATCCATGAATCGCCAACAGTAGCATGAGATGTGAAAAATGTTCCATAAATAATTTTTTGGGAGGGAATCTCAGTAAGTTTCAACACCTACAAATCTTGCAGAATAAAAATATTTACTTTTATAGCATTCTTCACCACGTCCTAACAGTATATACAGTATGATTGTTTTTAGCTGCGGAAAAGGGTTAAGCTATGACAGGCCTTCCTCTATTCAGACTGTGAAGCTTAAAGTTCCTGAAAGCAAATCCCCAGAGACATTGAAAAATACATATTGTCTGTCTGGTGAGTAATAACTGATGAGATATACATTCAATTCTCTTGATTTACAAAACTTCAACAAGTCATACACATACTAATTGCCAGGCAAATGTACTTTTATCTCTGCCCACATAAAAATTCGGATCCCTTCCGACGCAAATTAGGGCAGGGCCTGGTTATTACTGTGATGGGAGATCTATAGAAAGACCAGGTGCCACAGTTATTGTGTCCTTGGGCAAGATACTTCAACCATATTGCCAAGTACAAGTTAGGTGTGAGTGTGTGTATGCGAGTGGCTGCTGGTGGTCAGAATATTATTATTATACAAAAAAAACCCTGAATTTTGTCTGTTAGGTGCTGCTGCTGCCTGACCCAGTGGAGGGCACAGGGGCCACCATGTACCGCGGCTCTCTCTATTACCAGCGGCGCAGGAGCAGGACGTTGATCCGCTACGATCTGTCCTCCGAGAGCATCGCCGCCCGCCGGGAGCTGCCCCACGCCGGCTTCCATGGACAGTTCCCCTACTCCTGGGGCGGATACACAGACATAGACTTGGCCGTGGACGAACAAGGTCTGTGGGCCATCTACTCCACCAGCAAAGCCAGAGGGGCCATTGTGATCGCACAGCTCGACCCCAACAGCCTGGAAGTGAGGAAAACCTGGGAGACCAACATCAGGAAGAACTCTGTGGCCAATGCCTTCATGATTTGCGGCAAACTGTACACGGTGTCCAGCTATACATCACCGGACACCACTGTCAATTATGTATACGACACCGGGAGCAGCCAGGGCCGCACTGTGTCTGTCCCGTTCAAGAATAAGTACCGCTACAACAGCATGATTGATTATAATCCGGTGCAGAAGAAGCTGCTGGCCTGGGACAATTTCCACATAGTGTCCTACGAGCTGAGGTTGGGCCAGCAAGCCAAGTGAGGGACAGGAGACTGATGGACAAGAGCTTTTGTCAAAGACTGGATCATTAAAAGGGGGGAAAGAGTGAGAGATGCAAATTAGGGCTGCAGAGATTATTGGACAAGAAACTAATGTAACTTCTTTTATAGTGCAGCAATAATCAAAAAGTCAGAGGAAAATGAATTGTTTGACCTGTTGATTGATGGGATGTTGTTCTAATGTTTTGCTGGTTCACGCGAGAGTAATTATTTTTATACTTTGTGTTTAAGTGGCTTACTTTTATAAGCTACATGCTCAGATATTTAATTTAATGTCATTACAAATCTGCTATAATGCAATAAGAACATGTTAACTGCCATTAATATTGCATGTTCATGTCTTGTATGTTTTTGTTGTACCACCGAGTGTTTATATCATTGTACGATTTAAAATAAAAAACAACTCTGTCTCAATCATATATTTTTATTAGTTTCTGTAACCAAACCAAGAGAATGTAAATAAGACCGTACATATTTAATACAGCGATGAAACCCCTGTACAACAAAGAAAAAAAAAAAAAAAGTCTCCCTCCTGGGACAGAGGCGTCAGGGTGCATTCGTCTGCACTCGTGAGCCTTGGTCAGGACAGCCAGCGGAGAGGAGGCAGAGACAAAACACCACTGATTGCGTTCATCAGCAAAACAAGTGTTCTTTAGCTCAAACACTTCAAAATGGAGGCTTATTTCATCTGTTGTATCAAATTCCTCCAAAAGCACTGAGGATCGCACTTTACCATTTAAACAATCAGCCAATTTGTAGTTCTCTAAATAGCCCTACTTTAGCTAAGGGCACTGAAATCAGTCAATAGCAGCAGTTCTGGTGCTGTACAGTTACATGTGTCTGTGGCAGCAAACGTGTGAAAGCGATGACAGGTGTTGGGACTGTATACCTCGAAAGATTGTGATCATCTTCAAAAATGGTTAAATTTAAATGTCCTAAAGCAACAGCAATCAAAAAGGCTGAGGCGCCATCTCTCCGCTTGTTTAACCTTTGGCTAAATATTTCAGGAGGGCTTTCCTGTTCATCTCAAAACACTCATCAGGCATGGACAAGGAAACAAACGCTCAGAAGAAACTCCCCATGTCCAATCACCACTGCCATTTCACATTTCCATTCTGACAAAACTAAAAACAACAAACTGATTTGCGGTCTCTATTGACAGTATCTTGAATTAAACCGTTACATCGTCAACTGGGAAATCTCAAAATGACGTTTATCAAACCTTGTTCAGTTACAAACAACATTGATTCTTTTAACAAAACTTGTGTCTTAAAATATGAGTGATTCTATCGTGTGTGGTGGGAGGGATACAGAAATGAGAAAATAAAGAACAGAAATTGAGAGCTATAAAGTCACTCTGCAGCAAATCTCAAATTCTTATTTTCCAACACTCATGATCTACTTACAGTAGACGGCGTAAATTATAGAATTGATTTTCCATGTCCCTCCAACATCAGACAGATTTAGGGGGAAGAAACAAGAGGGTTACAGATGTGCAGATGCAGTGCACCTCACTCCAGGACTGACCACTCTCCCCAGTTTTCATGAAGTCTGGACCAGAGGCCACACAGAGCTCTACTTGCCCTCCTCTGGTTTGATGGCCTGGGGTTTGATGGGGCCAGTCCGTATGGGTTTTGTAGTGGAGATGAGAGGCTTGTCTGTTTCAGGACGCTCATTCACTTGATGATTTGGAGCAGGAACATCGACTGTGGGCTTTATCACCTGGTCCAGACGAGGTTTGTTCACAGGAGGAGCCTTCAGCTGCTGCTGCTGCTCCGAGAAAAACTTGTGAGTGGATTGCAGCACCTCAGCTCTTTGCTTTGCCTGAAAAGGACACATAAAAACCCTTCAATTGGGAAAATTCTTGTTTTTTTAAAATTAGATTATTTTCAAGCTTCCGTACAGTTTTTGAGTGGATTACACAGTAAATCAAACAGCCACAACCTTTACACCAACAGTAATTTCACAATTGTAAAAATATGGACAAGATAAAACTGGTGCCACACAAATAGTTATAACACCTTGCGCTATTATGGACTAATTTCCATCCATATATCAACCTGAACTGTTGTACATGTTTTAGTGGTAGTGAAAACAAGAGGTGGTGGAGGAAACCGGACCCACCCAGGCATGGGGCAAAACATGCAAACTCCACAGAGAAAGATCAGAGTAAGATGAGCAGTAAACACTACATACAACACTCACACACCGTTACAGGGCACACTTTCAAAAGGATGATTATAGAAGTGCAACAAATTTGTATATATGAAAGTATATCTCTGATGTTTCAGACATAACATAATGGGCTCACCTTAAGGTCCTGCTCAGCCTTCAGTGCCGCCTGGGTACCTCTGGGAGCCAGTGAGGGGCCGAGTGGCCCTCTGGGTGGCAGCTGCGAGTGCTGTGGATGTTGAGGATGCTGTGGATGTTGTGGATGTTGTGAATGCTGTAGCTGCGGGTGCTGCGGGTGCTGCGGGTGCTGCGGGTGCTGTGGGTGCTGTGGGTGCTGAGCGTGCTGAGGGTGCTGAGGGTGCTGAGCGTGCTGAGGGTGCTGAGGGTGCTGTGGGTGCTGTGGGTGCTGTGGGTGCTGAGCGTGCTGTGGGTGCTGTAATTGCGGGTGCTGCGCTCGAGGGTGGGGCATCAGACCTCCACCAACATTTGGGGAGCCCAAAGGGGGGCCCATGGGAGAGCGCTGGACTCCACCAGTAAACGAGTTGGCGTGAGGACGAACCAGAGGAGAGACAATATTCGGCTGTGACATGATCTATAAAAATGGAACAAACAATATCAAACGAACTGAAGGGACATGTTTTATATTAAACAACTGCTGTGGTTGTGCAATGCTGCAAGCGCCCCCCAGAGGTCCTCAAAAAACCTCAAAATGATGTGGACCCTCCATCCACCATAGGCATACATCACTCACAATCTTCCTACAGTCTTTCATAATAACATCTTATTACATGATAAATTATAACAATATAAAATTACATGTTTTTAGTTATTTTAGTTATGTTAAGGGGTGATTGAAATGTAATAACCATTTAATTACCTGTGGGTTGAACTGTCCAGGGAAGTGCTGCGTCATTCTCATTGCAGCAGAGCTCGGTTGAAACTGCTTCTGATAGAGCATGCTGTTCATCTTACTGGACTGGCTACTGGGAGATGTTGAGCTGGCCCTGGGATAAGTCAACAAGTATGTCAAGTGCTCCAAAGAATCTTAGTTGCAGATTGATTTGCTATTGTGTCGTGTCATTTCTACCTGTACTGGCTCGAGGTGGGCGTCGTGCTTCTGACACTAACAGGAGGAGTCCCAGGTTTGACATCCATCCCAGAGCCAAACAGCTTGAGATCCATATCCATCTGCATCAAACACTGTACATTAATACAAGAGCAGGAACAAGGGCCTGTGTAGGAGCAGTATGCTGGCACCTTGCTTGTTGGAGGTTGCATCATGCTGTGGTTCTGGCTCATGAGGTTCCTGTACTGCTGGGACACCGAAGGCTGTCTGTTCATGTTAGGAGGCTGAGCCTGAGGAGGAGTAGGGGGCAATGCCAACAGAGGTTGACCACCTCCTGAGCCAAAGTTGGATAAGGACAACTGAGAGCCAGGAAGAGGGACTGTCACCTGTACAAAAGTTAATTAGAAAGTTATATTGTTGGTGAATTAACAATATTGTAAAGCCCTCTGAGATGCTCCTGTTGAATAGTTAATTAGGGCTATACAAAAATACATTCAATCGATTTACAGTGACTTTGCAGTCATGTGTGACGCTTAAAGCTTAGGAGGACATTGTTACATTATAACATACCTGCTGCATTGCTGAACTAGGTGACTGGGCGCTACTATAGTAGCTACTTTGGCCGTGCTGCTGCACCTGGCCCGAATACATGTTTGAATGCTGACTCAAGTTCTGTCGTGCCTAAAGAAAAACACATTGAAGTAAAAATTTTTTCTAATTTCGCAAAGGAACAGTATTGTATTGTGTTTGTATTTTCAAACAAAAGTTTAAAGTAGAGTTATTCTTAATAACAAGCACAAGAACAGGAAAATAGAGGGCACAAGACGACAATGGCAATATCAGATCACTGCAAATGCAATAACCATCATGGACTGGGAAAAAACAAGAATTATCAATAAATGAGTTCTAGATCAAAGCAGCAAATGAAATCTGGATTGTAATTGTAATGATGTAACTGTAATGACCTATTTATTTGGAAGAACAAGTGCCAAAAGAGTAATTCACTCACCTGCAGCAAGTGTGTGTCAATGAGCTGGGAGCCGCCCATGCCTGAAGGTTGGTTAAGCTGAGGCTCAAACAATATGGGAATGTGCTGTGTGGAGGAAGTTTGCTGATAGGCCAAACTGGACTGAGGTTTGCCCAGATCAGGAGCCTGTACTCCGGGGTAACTGTGGAGTGATGGCCCTGACAGCATCATGGAGGGCTGGGAGAGACTACTCTGCATGAACGCCTGCTGGGATCTAAGACATTTTTCAAACAGAAAGGATGACTTTTTACTGTTGGCACACATTATGGTACATTACCCCACACCCCCCATAACACTGATGTAGATAATATACAAAAGAGTATAATGAATAACATTTAGGGTTTAACTTACCGGTAGGGCTGCAGGGAGGAACTGAATAGATCCTGTGGCTGAGAGACAGCAGGCCCTGCGTTTAGACCGAGTTGGGCCTGGTGTGTGTGTTGGTGCTGGGGTTGGCCCTGCAGGGGGGCGTAAATGGGGATGGGGATCTGCTGAACAGCTGTAGGCTACAGAACAAAAAGGCAAATTTTATTATTTGTAGAGACATTAATGTAAGTGACAGGATAACATACCTGAGAGAGCCCAGGCTGATACCCTTGCTGCTGTGCCAGAGACTGAGGCGCCAGTCGAGGGTGAGGGGTGCTGAACAGGTGGCTTGTGTCCATGTAAAAGGCTGGAATCTGAGCTGCAGAACCTACGATGGACACGTTTATTAGGAGCCTATATTATAGCACATTGTACTACTGCTGATCTGTGCTTACCAGCTGCAGACTGGGAGACGTACACCTGCGGGGTCTGCTGCTGTTGTGGCAGAAGTGGAGGGACACAGCCAAGCTGAGAGAAGCTACTGCTTGACTGCAGCTGCTGAGGCTTCACTTTACAGATGTTGGGAGGGTCTGACGGTGTGGTGGTCTTGGTGCTCAGGGAGGAGGTTGTGTAGGTGCTTGAGCCTTCAGGAGTCAAATAATAGAGTGCAGGTTTCTTTAAATGAATTTACTGCCATCTTGTCTTCACAATTATGTGCAATTCTCTATATTTTTAACATGAAGATGGATTTCTGAAGCAAAGTTATGAAAGCAACAAGCACAGTGAATGCATGAATCAGTTTTGATTCCATTTTTGTGTTTATTATTCCCTATCTTTAATGCATGGCAATGCAAGAGGAGAAATGCACAGTAAGTCTGCAATTGGACTCACGTTTATGAACTAATGCACTATAGTAAATCACCTGACAAAGAAGTACTGGGAGTGACAGACGCCACAGGAATCTGAGGCATTGAGGCTGAAGAGAAAGAAGAGTACGAAGCTGCACAGGATGTTATTGGTGAGGCAGAAGAAGTGGCCGGAGAGTTCTTCTCCAGACTGGGAGAGTTTTCCCAGGCTTTCCGAGCAGACTCCATCTGAGAATAGAGAAATTGTCAACGAAATTGTCAACGAAAAAATAAAATGCCTATCGTACCTTTAAAGTTAGATCAACAGTAGCTGGTGAAACTGTGCTAAGGCTTGAGCTTTGTTGCAGAGTTTCTCGTCGAGGAAGAGGCAAAGAGTGTGGCAAAGCAACCTAGAAAAAAAACAATATTACAATACAGGTGGATGAGCAAATGACGATATAATCTTTTGTTACTAACATTAGCAACCAAACTCTCTTCCAATTTATTTCCTACGGTGGGAACACTGTCCGCCAAAGAAGAGGATGGGGTTGTGTAGTCTGTTACAGACTCCTGCAAGATTAGAGGTTTTTTTGGTTTCTACATTACACTCATTATTCAAGTCGCACAAAAGGCTAAAGCACATTTCTAGTCATGTTCACAGTAAGAAAGTAATCTTCTAGTAAGTACCTTTGAATTGCTGGTGTACTCAGCAGAGGGCACTGTGATCATGCCCTCGATGTCTCCTCCAAGCTCCGAAACAGTGGAGTCGCTGGTGGGGGGGCTGGGGTCTGTGGCTCTGCTCACTCCTGGCCCTGCAACAACCCCCTCCATGACGTCATCTCCCGTACGAGCATCTTTGGCTTTTCTGTTTTTCAGGGAGCGCTCTTTACCGATCGGGCCTGGTTTATACTCCTTGGTTTCCACAGGCTCCATTTCAGGAAGCTACAGTCAAAAAGGCAACATTGAGTTAACATCAAAGGTAATATAATCTAGATGTACTTTCAGCAGCAGTACCTTCTGTGTCTTGATGGGACCAGCACGGGGTTGTTTCTGTCTTTGTTCTTTAGGAGCAGGTAGCTTGTTGTCAGAGCCAGAGTCTAATAAGACTGGTACGCTATCACTGTCTGTACTTCCCGCAGACGAAGGTGCTCCGAACTGAATGCTGTCCATTCCCAATTCAACATTGGCCTCTGCACCCGTCTTCACGCCCTTACAAACAAATATTGAATATATGTTTGACAGACAAACAACCCAACCAACAAGAAAAGAGCCATACCTCTGACGAAACTGTGCCAGTGAAGCAGGTAAGAGGTTTATTCCAGGCACTCACAGACGGTGGCTGAGGAGGGCTAATGGGACCAACTGCAACACAAGTAGTGTAGTAAATATGACTCAACAAATGATGCAATTAGCAAAGTGCAAAGCCTACAATTAATCAAGTTATTAAACATAAGCCAAAACATTTTGGATACATGTATCTTGATTTCAGTTTATGCATTAAATATTTTACTAAAATTGTATATTCTTGTGCCTAAAAATATGATTAAATAAAATAGGCTTACGTTTTTTGACATCGGGGATGACTGTAGAGGCAGATCCCTTGTTCTCCCACAATTCAGTCCCCAGAGCACTATGTGTCTGTGTTGGGGGAAGGCTTTTGGGGGTGAAGTCCACATTATTTGAGGGGATTGATGGTATTGAGGCCACAGCAGCTTCCATAGGAGTAGTTACAGGTTGGGAGGGTGGCAGAAGAGGGGGGTGCTGGGGGGCAGTGCTCTGTGGCATTGGTTGTGTCATCGAGGGTACAGAGGGCTGTGAGACTTGTGGTGGCGGAGGCTGCTGCTGCTGCTGCTGCTGCTGCTGTTGCTGCTGCTGTTGCTGCTGCTGTTGTTGCTGCTGCTGTTGCTGCTGCTGTTGTTGGTTTGGATGCTTTTTGGCGAATCTGGGTGGAAGTTTTCCCCCACCTCCTCTGTTCTTTTCACCTGAGCCTTTTTTACCCCAGTTCTGCAAACATACATTTAACTTAAATACATTTATTTAACCATTACCATATGTTCACTGGGAGAAAAATAAATTCCTTACCTGAGTGGTCTGTTCTTCCTTCTTCCGCTTCTCTTCATCTTGAAGTCTTTTCTGTTGTTTGCGAGAGACAACTTCTGTAAAACCGTCATTTGTGCTGGACTGTGGGTCATCTGTGGTGGTCACTTCTGGGTGGTCATCAATTATCACTACACCTAAAATAAAAAGCATTTTAAACTCTGCATTTGGATTATGGATATATATATATTTTTTTTTTTAGTAATTTATATTTTATTGGTTTTCTTTTGCAGTCATACCTTAATCAATAAGCATTTCACAGACAATATGACCGCAGTTATTTGGAGAAAAAAAAAATACCATGAAAGGAGAAAGTAAGCAAAAATATAATAATAAATAAAAAATAAGTATAGTCAATGGATTAATATAATGACTTGAATGATAAAAATCAAAAACTAAATTTGCATGTCTAAGGGTATACCATCAAACGCAATTTCAAACATTATCCAAACCATTTTAGATCAATATCAGTTAATAATGGAAAAACAATTCACAATATTTCACAAAGTAGTAGCTAACATATGCACTTACTAGCATAATTGTTCAGATCAAACTGAGAAAGGGCATTCTCTTTAGACTTCTTTGCAGCCTGTTTGGCCTCATCTCTGCGACGAGCTGACTGTTCTTTTGTGAGCCTTTGTGTCGGCCCTCCAGTCACAGATGCACCGCCCTCAAGGTTTTGTTGAGCAGGTAGACTGCAATTAAAAAAACATACATATTTATCTTAAGAATGAGTACCCTTTTTTACAGCCACTTACCCTTTTCGGCCAGCTTTGGGTGCTCCTCTCCTCTCTCCTTTGGCCCCTGGATAACTGCGTCCTGGCTTTGCTCCTGGGTTTCCACGACGGCTTGGTCGATCAGCTGGTCTTTGACTGGAAAAGCTTCGTTTGGCAGCAGGGATCATTTCCCGTTTGGGAGTCAGTCCTCCATCATATGAGCTTTTACTTGGAGTCACAGAGCCCTGAGGCGGGACAGGCACCGGAGCAGAGGCAGCTGTGGCTTCATTGGCAGCCTCAACGGTGCCTTTACGTTCTTCTCGCTCTCTCCTTTCATTGAAGTCACTACTCTCAGATGCTGTTTCCCACTCTTCATTGGCCTGGTCTGAGGAGTTTTGGTTGGATAAGTCAGGGGACTTGGTGCCAACAGCTGTGACCGAGCTGCTCATATCGGGTAAAGAAGCCTCTACAGAAGAGGGCAAATCCGGCACTAAGGCAGAGGACACATCGGCAGGAACAGAAACTGGAGTCCCAGGAGCTCGGGACAGCGTTGGGGAGAGGGACACAGGGGCACTGTTCAGAGCAGTCCCCACAGCAGGTCCCGGGATTAAAGGTACAGGGGGGCTTGGGAGTGTATCTCCGCTTCCCAAACCTCCTGCTTCGCGCTCCTTTAACCTCCGGAAGCGAGGTGGTTTGTCTTGCCTTGGTGGTCTGGCTGGCCTTGACCTTCGGGGCCTCTCTCTGCTACTTTGAGGAAGTCCATCTAAAAATTTCTTTCCCTCAGACCTTGGGGGGCGCCTGTCCCCTGCAGGATGGTCATATCTAGATGTGGTGTCGGCATCCTCAGGCCTGAAAGTCTCCATAGGTTTAGAAGGCCACTGAGAGGACGTCTCTCGTGGGGGTCTTCGAAGAGGGATTGAGCGCGGACCTCCCCGCTCTCTGTTCCCACCTCTTCGGCTGTACAACCCTCCTCTTCCACGACGAGATGGTTCGCCTTTGGGTAGGAACCCTGGCTTAGGCCTTCCATCATCTTCCCCCCTGGTTCCTCGGTCTCCTAAGTGTGGTGGGCCAAAGCCGGGTTTGTGAACCCCTGCTCTATGGTCTCCAGGAAGGTCTCGTCTGAGGGGACAGCTGGGTTTGGTGCTGGGCTCTCTGTCAGAGGGTCCTGTATCACTGGCAGACTCTCTACCACCTTCACTTTCAGAGTCTGTGTCAGATCCTCGCCGACGTCTGCGTTTTGGCATAACTTCCAGGTCTGAGCTCTCACTCCGTGTTTCACTCTCCTCCCTGTTACGGAAAGTAGCAGCACCTCCAGCAGAAGGCAGGTCAGAGCGGGATCTGGGCTCTCTATAAGGGAATTCAGGACGGCTCCTACCACGGCTGCCGCTGCCTCTGCCCCTGCCACTGTAGGTACCTCGGTAGCTCCTGCCTCTTGAGTAATACTCGCCCCGACCACGGCCTTTAAAGTCAGATGGAAACTCTCTGTCTCTGTCCATTTCTTTGTCCCGCTCTCGATCCCTCTCACGGTCTCTGTCTCTATCTCCTTGATCTCTCTCACGGTCTCTGTCTCGATCCCCTCTATCCCTCTCACGGTCTCTGTCACGATCCCGCTCTCTCTCGTCTCTTCGATAAGAACGAGGGGGGAGATTGGACTCTTTTCTAGTGGGAAGTTTTGGTTCGGGGTGTTTGTCATGGCTAGCAGGTTTCTCGACCTTATCTTCTTGAGAGGAGGAGGTTGGACCACCTGGTGAAGGCAGAGACTCTCTGCTCCTCTGTAGTACAGACTTTGGCTCTTCTGTCTCAGCTACATCCCTCTTCACCTCACCCTGAGCTCTGCCTCCTTCTGAGACAGCAATAGCTGCAGAGGGGGCTTTAACCGTCTGCTCTTTTTTGGACCGGTCACCCCTTTCTCCCCGCTCCCCTCTTTCCCCTCTCTCATGCCGCTTCTCCCTCTCCTCCCTCTGTTCCCGCTCCTCCTTCATATCCCTCAATACAGGCTTTTTTATAGGTCCAGATCTGCGGAGAGGCCTCTCTGTACCTGGTCCTTCCCGGCGGCTCGGACCAGATCGGCCACCCCAACGTAGTTCGGCTTTCTGTTTACTTGGAGCAGGAAGAGGAAGTTTCTCAGATTTGTGTATGCCATCCATCGGAGGTGTTGACCTATTGTTTGCCACCACTGCCTGTGGGTAGAGGTCATTTTGAGGTTTTTCATCTGGCCGGTCACCAGAGTCCTGAATTTCTAGTGTTTTGGCTACTAAAGGTAATGCTTCAAATCTGGCCTCTTCAAGCTTTAGTGAATGATTAGAGCCTTGGGAGATGCTTCTCTGCAGCATTGCTTGTCCTAAAGCCTCTACCTCCTCCCCAGAGGGCAACCCTGACTCTTCATGGTTGAAGCCTGATCCTATAGGACCTAAACATGGGTCTAAAGATACAGGTGGATCTGGACCCTGGTTGAATGCAGACAAGGAATCTGCAGGGTCACGGAAGAAGCTACTTTTACGAGAGTCCAAAGCACTATGGTCTTGGGGGTATATGGTCTGTAGACCCCGTTCAAGATCGACACCAGAGTCCATTCTGAAGAGAAAGGGACAAATAAAAATTAACGCTTTGCTAAAGGGTTGGCATGTGATGAATTTACTAATAGTTTTCCCTTCCCTTCAAGTAAATCATTTTTGCTCGAAGCAAGACACCATTGCTCTGTTTTAATTTTGTATAACTTTAGTTTTGATAAAAGTTGCTACCCCAATTAAATTTATTTGCAAGGATCAGTGTGCCAACGCACTGTGCTACCTAGATGGGCAAAGTTTCCGTTCTTCACTGCTGTTTGCAGTGGTGTCTGCTAGGCTAATGCTGCTAGATTTTAAAAATGGCGGTTGTTATGGTATTTCCTGATGCCGTCAGAGACTGCTCTAGCTTTAGCCAATGAGCACGGTTAATCTGAAGTCCCACCAGGAGCTTTTCAGGGCCAAACAGAGGATGGTTGGCCCCTGTAAAAGTTCCTGTAAATGGCCCTGCAGTGGAGACACGCACCAACGGGGCTGGCCCTGTAAAATTACCACCCATTTTCTACCCCTTAATCCATTTCTGGATCGGGGCCACCCAAGTCACATAGCACCAGCCCCTCACTGACCCTCTGCAGGTGGTGAGTCCACAGGAGGAGCGCTGCTCTGTAAGTGTGAGCACAGCCTGGATCTTTCAGCGGGGGCTTTGGGCAAAGTGGAGTTATGTGTCTTGCCCGAGGACACAACGACAGCAGTGGGAGTCGGTGGAGAAGGTGTTGAGGTGGGAATTGAACCCACGACCTTCAGGCCTAAAGGCCAATGCTCTACCAACTGAGCTACTGTCGCCCCTTCAACGAGCTCCATAATATGGACATAAAATCTGTCGTTTACTGGTCTTGGTCATAAATGCGCCCAGTGTTTGGGCAAACTCGATTTAATTAGGTATAAAGGAGCCCAATGAGAGAGATTGTGGGGGCTTTATAGATTTGGACTAATAAAAGACCAGGAGAAAATCAATAGGATTATTACACTAGTCCATGTTCTTACCTTGTCTCCTTGTTGTCCTCACGCGTCTTTGGAGGCGTTACTGAAGGCAAAGGTTCAGGTTGGGGGTAAGTGTCGGACCCCCACACCATCCTAGAGTCTGAGGGCAAACTATGATCACGCATTGGTCGGGATAAATGGTCAAACGAGTCTGAGCTTGAGCTGGAGTCCCCAGGATCTCGACGTACAATCTGCTTTGGTGCCATCCTCCCTATGGAAATACATTTTAAAAAGACGATGAAGACATGCTTTTGCCACCATTGTAGCTATCATACTTTCACATAATCATAGTACCCGGGTGTATGTTGGAGGGCATGTCCATGGGAGGGCGCCCTGACATCAGCCGAGGGTCCATGTATGACTGCATCATTAACCAACGGGGGTCAAAGCCCATAGATGCAAGGTGCTGATGGTGAGGACCCATAGGCTGATACACAGAACGGTGCTGTTGCTGCTGCTGTGACGAGACTGTACCACTAGAGGGAGAGACTGAACCCCCACTATGCTGCTGCTGCTGCTGCCACTGCTGCTGCTTCATCTGCTCCTGCAAAAACAGTTATATGACAGTACACTTATAATAAAATAAAACGGGAAAATCTAAGAACAATATTTTGCTTATAAGAAAATGGATAAGCACTGTAAATGGATAAGCATCTCCAGAATATATTTACCTGTTGTCTAAGGAACCTTGGCGGTAAAGACTTCTGAAACTGTTTGGAGTAGCCAGACGTTAGAGATTGTCTCATTGCAGCTGCAGCTTCCCCCTCCAGTTGCGGTGGCGTTACAGAGACCTCCTCGGCACAAGGAGCGTCCATGTGAGGGAGAGGCAGGGGAGGCTCATCCACTGCCATACAAAGGTAAAAGTGGAAAGTCCAGTAAATTAAAAAAGGCTAACGACATTAACGCAACATCAAACACAAAGTATGGTGGGCTGGTTACCTCTACTGTCTTCAATACTGAAACAGTCTTGGATCGGGCCCACTGTCCGGTCAGGCGGCATTTCGTCTACAATTGGGCCAACTTCAGTCAGGATCTTCTCAGCCTCCTCCTGAGGCTCCACAGCTATAAGTCTTTGGACTGGAGATGAAGCCTGACGAACTGATTGAGCCTCCTCTGTATTTGGGTCTACTCCAAGTTCTGGTTCAGTCCTCTCAAGCTCCGCACTCTCTGGTATACATGTTTGCGCAGGGGTCTGTTGTGTATTCAGGATTAGAGTGGAATTGGACAGCACAGATATTGAACTGTCCTCAAATAAGACTCCGTTGTCATCACTGGTGGACACTGCATTTTTTCCATCTGACTGACGCTGCTTTTCATTTAGGCGTTTCAGTTTTTCAGCACATGCAGCGAGGCGCTGCTCCTCCATGCGTCTTTCCTCCTCCTCTTTCCTGCGTCGTGCTCGTTCAACGGCTTCAGAAACCTCTGGCTTTTTTCGTTTCTGCCGCCAGGCCTCAGAGTCTTCATCACCAGGTGCTGCAGCAGTGCCAGCTTTGTTTGCACGTAAAGGTACTCCTCCCACTGAACGACTGCTCAACTAAAGGATAAATGAAGCCTATAATCACTTTGATCTAGATTATAACGAGCCTAAAACCAAACTGAGAAGCCATTTGTCCTACCTGGTATTCCAATGGTGCTCCTGGTTTACTGAATGAAGTCACATTGCCTGGAGAGGGCGCTCTGGGGTCCCCACCATCAGTGCAAGGGCCTTTATTGCCAGAACGTCCATCAGAGATGTCCTTCCAACCATCCTGCGTGTCTGGGGGTCTCGGCCTATGACGCTCAACTTTTCCCATCCACTCCCTGAAGAATAACAAGTGAATGTCAGTGGATGCTTGTTTCAGAGCAGATGCAAAATAAAAACAGACCAGTTTTCGCCTTTGTCCTTAGATTGGTTTTCTTCATCATCACTAAAGTTTAGCTTCTCTGTGTAATCTACTTCCATTTGAGCACCTATGAAACCAGAAAGCAAAAAAATAGTACCATGATATGAAAACTGAGTTCAACCAAACATAAATCACATCTGATACTGACCTGCCCAGCCTTCATCTGCATCTGTGTCTAAGTTGTCCAGCTCCTTTAGTTCTGTGGCACTGATAATAGAAGGACGATCAGGGTCCTGAACCCAGGCCTGAGGTGGTGGCGGCTGGGCACGTCCCGAACGTGATCCCCTGCAAGGTGATTTCATTAAGACTTTCAAAAAAGCCAGAGATGAATTACCACAAATGCAAAAAACCAAACATTGAATTTACTTTGAGCCATCTTGAGGTGCATTGAATCTAAAGTTTCCTTGTGCATTTCCAAAAGTCATCTGAGGAGGATAGGCTTGAAACATCTGACAAGAAAACACCAAATATAATTAGAGCAAAACATGAGAACAGTGACACACTGCTCTAGTCCAAGGACTCACATAAGGTGGCATCATGTTTCTGAAAGCAGGGTCAAAGTGCATTGGCATCCCAGAGGAAGGAGGTTGTCCCCCGTTGAGTTTAGCCTGGGGTGGGGCTGGTCCCTTGTCCCTTTTGTCTCCTGCCACATTTCCTATAGGCTCGTCACCTTCCACAGGAGGTGTTGAGGAATCCTGGCCCACACTGCCCTCCTCTGGAGGCCTATTCTCCATGTCAGGGCTGGGAGCAGTGTTTAAATTTCTCCCTCCGCCCTCACCCCAACTGCCGACATCTATAGAACAAGAAGGTCAATTATGATGTCTTGCAAGTGTTCAAATAAAAAACTAACCATTTGTAAACATTTCTAATCACATAAAAGAGTCCGTACTTTGAGGTCTGAGGCTGGGTCCTGGTCCATAAGGTTCTTCCTCTGAACCGTCCCCTTTCTCAGTGTCTCCAGCAGCTTGTAAGCTTGGAAACTCCTGGTGAAAATGACTACTCACACGAGGTACTCCTGCATTATAGTAAACACAGCATTTTGCAACAATATACATAAACCTTAACAGATAACTATGACAGTAAACGTACCATCCAGACTTTGCTTGTTGTTGTTAGCCCACGACCGACTCACTCCAGTTGGAACCTCTTGAACTACTGGTTTGTTCGGAGGTGGAGGGGTTTCTGCTTGTCTGTGAAAATATTAAAAACAAAAAAGTAATCTACTGGTTCTTTACGAAATCTAATACCCAAGAGTTGAACCTTTCTTCTCCTGCTTCGTTGCGGGATGCCCAGCCGCTGCCGTCCTTCGGAACGATGTTGACGTTGGGATCGTTTCCCTTGTTCTCTGCCTTCAGGCTGGGCAGGTTGGCTGGCGGGGGCATACGCCGGCTGACAGCAACTTTTCCCAAACTCTGGAGCCCATGTCTGGCAGCAACTAAGAAAAGAGGGTAAGAAAAGCTTCATAGTGGAATAGATACAGTAATGTAAATAATGTATTCTAAATTGAATTCATTTAATTATCATTATCTACATTTGTATGTAGATAACTACATACAAATGGGACTCAATACTGTCACAAAGCATGGCGCAACTCAATACATAATGCGATTTCAATATAGTGCAATACAATAAAATTTTATTTTATTTTTTAATTCTTAAATGTTGAGATATATTGGCAACATGAACCATCTTTTGAACTTCTTCACAATAGATGATCCGTGTTGGTCAAGTGGTCAAGATTATAGAATATTTCAATACCAAACTGGAGCAGGCTGCTGCAGGAGCGGAGGACAGCGCACCATTCTCCATCTTCTCTTTCTTATATTACATGACTGTAAATATCTTAACAGGGAAGATGAACATTTGAGTTCAATCCAGCCATTTATTCTGCAAAGTCCGCAGGTGAATTTGTTGCATGCATAAAATATTGTATTTCTCACAATTATTGTCAATTTTGATCCAATCATTATGAAATAAGGGATAAAGTGTAAGTCATCAAAATTACTGTGCGGAGAATCTGCAGTTTAAGTTTCTGCATAATGTATCCAAAAAGAAGAAAACGAAAAATAAATTATATCAACACCAACATTTGAGTGTTTTCCCATGTTTTCTGTAAAGTTTTAACTTACCAGCAGTTTTTTGGGTTTCCAGAGATTTGCCTTTATAGGTGTTGAAGAGGCTAAGGGTTGCATACTTTGTTTTGCCATCCTTTGCCTTGGTGCTCTGCCCTGACTTCTCTGACATTTCGATGGAAACTCATTGAGTCTGGTCCTTTGGCCACGCCCCCAGAACCAGCCTCCTTGAGAAAGAAAAAAGCCATAATCAGTACAATTATTTTGGGTACACAATATGGCCTTGTATTATGTATACATGAAACATACAAAAAAGCATGACTAATGTTTAAATAAAGCTGTGTTTACT
Source organism: Knipowitschia caucasica (assembly GCA_964034765.1). Lineage (NCBI taxonomy): Eukaryota > Metazoa > Chordata > Actinopteri > Gobiiformes > Gobiidae > Knipowitschia > Knipowitschia caucasica. Next base: position 28,594,486 of record OZ035824.1, on the reverse strand, counting down.
TGTAGCACCACAGCATTCACCACTCTCACCTATTTCAAGTAAGTAGCAGTTTCTTTTTATATGCAGAACATAAGTTTGTTCTATTGGAAATTCTTACTTAAACTAAACTATTCCATCTTTGAAGTGGCCCAAAATTGTGAAACCGGAGACATAAGGAGATTGGGTTAGGGGACCACAAGGGTTAATATGTGCCCATTTGAAAATGATGTCCTATTGGTCAACAAAACAGGACAAATACTCAATTTTATTCTCTCAACCAATACACCATAAAAAAGTAAATCAATGAATATTTGACCAGAAAAAACCATTGGTATGCGACTGCAACTCAGTCGAACCCCCACTCAGTGTACACCCTGCTTGTGACATTAAATGATTCATTCATTACCCCCAAAAGGGCTGGGCCATCTGGGTTCATAATATTGAGACCAAATTTGTATGAATATCTAAATGAGAGATTTTTTTAAAGGCAAAATTGCCCCACCTTAGAAAGCGTTTTTTAATCACCAAACATGTTATTCTTATGTACATAAAATGATATTTGCAGTGCGGAAAAGTGAAATATATTTCCCCAAACAAAGTCAGATTCATCCGGACCATTGCTGCAACATTAGTGTCACACAATTATAATTCATGTCACTAGTTACGTAAAACCTCTTAATACTTCATATTATTAGACAAAGCCCTGACTTTATGCTCAGTTAGTAAGGAGAAAAATAACAACAAATATGACATTAAGGACAAAATTAGCAAAATCTAAAGATTGTATAGGGTTTACTCTCTGCCTCTCATTGTCAAACTCTGAATTAAAAAAATATTAGCTGGTCGGGTGACGAAAGTTTATTTAGACTATTCCCTAATACTTAAGTCTGCACAGTTTGTTAAAAGCTCACAATAATCTCATTTTTCTTTAGTCACTTTAGACAAATTACAAAATAAGTTTTTAATTATTAATCAATTATTTGAACTTAAGGTAAGGAATGGTCTTGTAGACCATGGCTGACAATGGAATTTCTGATCGATGAATATATTAAGTTTCGACTAAAAGCAATTCAAAACAGGTAGATCAGGTGAGCTTCGGTCACACTATCACAGTAAGTTTCACAGTAAGTATCACAATTAAATAATCACACAAAAACAGTATCTATACGAGACATGTTATCAGACTCAAGAACCTTTATCCAAGCTCAAATAGGGAGACGCATGCAATGTATGTACATTTGAATGTAAGCAGCATTTTCCTTTTTTCCCTTTTAGCTGCTGTCTTTGGTTATGACAACAGTGATCACGCATTGACTGGAGAGACACTGTTCACCGACACAAAATGAACACAGCTTCAGGAAAACACACCTAATGCAGATGGGGAACAAAGTGAGAGGGTAAACAGTCCAAGAAAAAAAAAGTTGATAGAAAGTTATATGTTTGCACCATAAACACCACTCTAAAACAATAGAGAAGGGCCTTTACATCAGATGGAGGAGGTCTCAGTGTCCAGCAAGAAGAAGCACAGGTGGTCAGAAGAAAATAAAAGCAGACAGATGGAGACTTGAGACAATTGATCAATTGATTTTAGAGTGGGTCAAAGGGAGGGGCCCGAAGTGACAGAGCTTTTCCAATGAAATGGTCCTGGACCTCACCCATAACCACACACACACACAAAAGTTATATTCAATCAAAGTAAATTTATAAGAACATTGCAAGAATCATAACAACGGCAAAAAGGTTAAAAATATAACAATGTGAAACATTAGAGAACAACGACCTCTTTTAGTAAACGATCGATTTAAACTATGCAAACTGAATATATTTGACAACAGAGCTGGTAACCACACATACAGCTGTGGGATGCTTTATTAGGAAGAGCACAATATATGGCTTTACAGACTGTAACAAAGTATCTCTTTAGTAGAGCAACGATGAATTGGAAGATTTAGTCACAACATCGTTTAATCCAGATAAGTGAAGCGCATTTTCAGTAACAATGAACATGAAGTACCCTAAGAAGAGACTGTCAACTACAGGCCAGACACACAGCGGCAGTAAATGAGCTCAAGTTAAGAGTCCGCAGGCCATCCCACTGCATGAATCAGACCCGGTGGGCTGGGTGGCTCATACCGGCAGCTCTACGGGCCTATCAGGTCCGGATCTGTCCCACACTGGGCACAAAGGTCCTTAAAGATGTACACGCTACAGGGACATTCAGCAACTCTGTCAGTAACACGTGTAGTAAATAAAACGTCAGATTACAAAATAAAGCCTCTTGCTCAAACAGTTTCGTTTCTATGTGGTCGCCATCACATCAGCCCGTCAGTGGTCAGAGCATGCTAAGCTAACGCTGCAGACACAGCACTTGCAACAGTGAACAACTTCAATCATGTGGAAATGCAATCTCACCTGGCACCACAGGAGCTCTCTGTGTGTCCGGGCTGTATGCTCTCACTTCAGTCCGCTTTGAGCCTGGTTAGCACAGATTGTCTGTGTCTGACCGGTGGATTACAAAAAGCTTGCTAGCCCGATGTGCTACCCCAGTTGGGCTAGCGATAGTTAGCCACTTAACGCGCTACAGTAAACTACTATTCCTGCACACAGGTCCTGTCTTGAGTTGCGCAAAGGCTGAAGGCAAACCGGTCGTGTGGGCCGGGTGGGGTCTCTGCGGGGGCCGGTCTGCGGTCCTCCTGTGGGTTAGTCTCCGGTGTCTCGTGTCAGACCTGAGTTCACTGAGGCCCCGCTCGCGCCGCGGCCTGTCGCACAATCAAAGATGGAGACTTGGTTGCCAGATAGGTCCCACATCCCCCTCTACAGCCAGCCAAAACGAAACCCTCTGAGCACTTTTCTCATTCGAAATTCCACTGGATTGCACTGATTTAACTTATTAAGAAATAACGTGAGTTAAAAGTTGCACTTTGTTGGAGGATTGCTTTTGTCATAATGAGCTGCATGCATGGATCTATAGTAATCACTGCATGTCATGACATTTTCCCCTTTATTGTATTCAACACGTCACTCTCTATTTGACAGGTTGGTGTCTCTCAATGGTGGAAAAGGAATGAAGAAAAACGTGATATTACATATGACTCACTGAGTTCAAATCATATCTTCTGGAGAGGCTCATTCAGGAGATCACTGTGGATAGACATTAGATCATAGTATAAATTCTGGCAACCCTCATAATAAACAAGACATGCGTGAATTCTTGTTCCGGCGTCCTGTGCGTGGTCCGCTGATGGCCCTTTGAAGTCCTCCATCACCAGCCTCGGAATCATGCCACACTTAATGACCAGAAAGTCAATTGACATCGACCTGTAATCGTTTATTATTTTTGGTACCCAAATTTCAGGAATATTCTTGTGAAAAGGTGTATATATATTTTGTGTTCACATTATGTGCGTGCGCGTCGACAGACTGGTATAGACTGTTTTTGTGCAAAGCATGTTGTGTTACATTGTATGATATACGTCTGACTGAAGGATGGTGTTTTTACAAGTTATTAAGTTCAAAATATTCAACTCTTTTATTAGAGAAATTACAACACATAAGACAATAACACTTGAATTGATCGATAAGCTGTGAAAAAGCTTAAACAGGACGATGGTAGCTCTAAGTCGGCTGTAATAACCTAAAAATTACTTCAACCCGATGGTGTCTTTAAAATTAATTAGGTGTGCGGGTCTTCTTCAGGGCAGCTGTGGCCACAGTTGTAGATTCCCACTACCATGTGTTGATTGAATGTCAATTGAAAGAAGGGGCAATATATCTTTAGGTTAAAATGTATGGCCTAATGCCATGGATCAATGTATTTTATTGTCTAAATAAGAAACACTTTATCTTGTCAGATAGTGCTGTGGGATCTTGCAGCAGAGGTAAAATGCTGCTCCAATTCACATATACAGCCCATCCCAAAGCAACTGGGAAAACGAGGGGCCACCATGCCCGCTTTGGCTCAGGATCATTGCTCGGTCTGGTCTGCATGGGCTGAACCACTCGCTCCATCTGGGTCAGGATGGCATGTCGGGCCCCTGCCCATTTCCCAGGTCCCCTAAGTCGATACTGGTAAGGTGTAACAGGACCAAACATCACTTTAGACCAGATGCAGGGATCTGTCAGCAGATACTTCCACAGGTTTGGCATCACACCAAACTGCTTTGCAATTTCATCCATGTAGGCAACGTAGTCAACCTGGATGGTGTGTCGCTGACTGGCAACATACCTGAAAAATATAATTTGATCACAATACAATTTAACTAGTTTCTAAATGCCTTAAAATGAACAGTCAATTTAACATAGGTTTACATTGCAGTACATTTAAATTATATATTTGTATCAATATCTACAAATCAAATTTCATGTGAATAGCAGGTTGAGGAGGAGTTTCTACAGTGTGTGTTTTGGTACCCTGATGATACCTCTCAGTTACAAAAGACAGAAAAGTTGAACCCTTAACTTTCTTGCCGTCAGATTATTGAAAAAAAAAAAAAGTGTGAAAAAGCATTTGTGTTCAAAAACCTACACGTAGAATCTATTTGCACTTTTGAGTGTAGTATTTCAAACAAATAAAGAATTTACCTTTTAGCCATTGTCTCCTCTTTACACTTAATGTCTCTTTGCATAGCAGAAGATGAAGGCAGCTTGACGAGACCTTAAGCATAATTCAACAGTTTGCAAATGTCAAGTATTGTTCAAGTAAAATAAATGTTTTCCACCTTTGAACACCCGTGTGGCCCATCTGGCCTGGATCTCAGCGATGGGCATGATGGCTCCCAGTGGTTGCACTAGTCCAATGATGGCCAGCGTGGGTTTGTCCAATTCAGGTGGAAACACGTACTTGAACAGAGATGCTTTATTATCTGACACCGAAACCACTTCTGAGGCCAGAAAAGGATAGGAGAACTTATATCCTGTGGCAAAAACCTGGAGAAAATCATATTATTTGTAAATCATAAATACTGCATTCAGAATAAGCGTAAATAAGGCATCTACCACAATATAAATAGTTTCCATAATACATACCACAAGATCAATATTTTCAACAATACTTCCATCCTCAAACTCAACATTGGAGCCATGAAATCTGCATATATTGGATTTGACCTGGACCGTCCCAGAGAGAATGCGATTGGGCAGATCATCATTCACAGTGGGGTGTTGACTGAACAGCCTGACATACAGCAAAAATGAGAAATCTAAGCAACATTTCAACAATAAAATTTTAATCAAAGTAGAAGATTTTTAACCTGTGTTTTGGTTTAAGGTTGTAAAGACGGTGGTTGAATCTTTGATTCAGTTGTTTTTCACCCAAACTACAAAACATTCCGAAAGGAAGCAAGATCCGGAGGAAGTGTAAGATTCTGTTAAAAAATAAATCCAGAGGCAAGCCATTGCCCCCAACTCGATTTAAAATCCAAGCTCCCCTTCGAGTGCTCAAGTAAACCTAATGCACCACGGAACACACAGTAAACACAATCACTAAGATTCTATGTTTGTTTGTGAAGTGTACAAAAAGTATCATTTTGACCTCTTAAATGGATTTTATACAGTCGGAATGCATACCTGCTTTGCAAATCGGCTCAACTCCACAGCAATGTCTCCACCAGAGTTTCCAATTCCAATCACCACGACTCTCTTATTCCGCCAGTCCTCAGGGGTCTTGTAATCTCGACTATGGAAATACTTTCCAGTAAATGTGTCAATCCCTGACAAAAGGAAGATCAAGATAATGTGAGACACTCTGCTTTTGTTTTAGGAAACGACTGTAGTTTGTATGTTATGTACTTTATCCTAAATAATGATGTATAAAGATATTAGACTATATCAACATTATAGGTCATAAGGATAGAATATTGTTTGAGAATGAGCCTCTGGAGCAAGAAATCACTTATGCGGTAATAAGTATTAACTAACTATACCAAATCATGCAAAAAAACATATTTATGCTGCCATTGATGTTTCAATTTAGACTTCTATTGAACAATGAAATACTATTGCTGTAGATTTCCACCAAAACCACAATCAGATAACGGTCCACGGCAGACCATTGAAAGTACATTGGGCCTCATTCACGAACCGTACTTAAGAACAAATTTGTGCATAAATCCTACTTATGAAGATTTTACGAAGATTGTGGCATTCATGAAATTTTCTCGAAGTTCAATAAAACACAACATTACAGTGATATGTCCCTCATATTGATGTATGCATTTATTTATTTAATTGTTAATGGTAATTTAGCCTATTTTTTAATTCATTTTGAAATGAAATGTGCCAACGCTTTATCTAATACATTGGAAATCTTGCCGTGTATTAGTGACCCCTTCCTATTTATAGGGGGCATTTCTTTATCCACGGGCCACAGAACAATGGCATATATACTGCTGCTGCAGGAGGTTGTGGGGTCCACTCTGAGTCTCTGCGCTGGTCTCTCCCATGGATCTATACAGGTCTGCACTGGTCTCTCCCATGGATCTATACGGGTCTGCACTGGTCTCTCCCATGGATCTAGACAGGTCTGCACTGGTCTCTCCCATGGATCTAGACAGGTCTGCACTGGTCTCTCCATATGGGTCTGTGCTGCACGCTCCTGGATCCATACGGGTCCGCGCTGGTCTCTCCAGTCTGGTCTATGCGGTCTCTCTTCGGTCCGCGCTGGTCTCTGCGCACCGGTCTCTCCAGTCAGGTCTATGCGGTCTCTCCTATAGGTCCGCGCTGGTTTCTGTGTGCTGGTCACTCCAGTCTCTCCTCGGGTCTGAATTGGTCTCAGCGCTGGTCCGCGCTGGATCTCCTCCCAGGGTCCAAAATATTTTGAGATTAATTTTAAAATTAATACATAATATATTTTTTAATTAATCTCATAACATTTTTAGATTAATCTCATCATATTTTTAGATTAATCTCATGATTTTGCTAGTTTGACTTTATTTTCATAATATTTCGACTTTTAAGTCAACATTTTATAACTTTATTCTTAGTCTGGCAAAAGAAGAAAAAAGGGTGACTCTTTTGCTCCGTGTAACTCTTTGCTTTAGGCATGTTGCAGTTTCCTCTGCGTCTGCACACGGCCCTGCAGTCCCTTTTATGGGCATTATTGGGCGGTTACCTATGCTAAGTACCTATGCTAATGAAGCACCGGGCACACGCGCTCTACTTACAAGGAGTTGGCATTCATCAATCTAAAGCTTAGCGTACATCGGACTGGCAACTGATTATATCCGTCGCATATGAGTTGCTGCCCCGCACACATCGACAATCTGACGAAAACGGGCAACTCCCAGTATCAGACCAGTCTCGGGAATAACAGCGCGTACATCGACAGCAACTGGCCTCAACTACAGTGCGTTTTCTGACATAAACTGTGGCGGGCTCGCAATACACGCAATACACACACGTTGTCGGAGCGGCGCATGGAGCGCGCACATCGGGTCATATCTCCGAAACTGAGGACAACTAGTTGCCGAAAAGTAGAACACGGGCAACTGACTGAAACTGGAGACCGACTGATCATCTCCAGTTGTAAGAGCGCGCACATCGACCGATTTCGGCAACTGATCATCTCCCTCCATCTCCTCTCAGTTGCCAAAAGCCACCTTGCAACTAGTTGTCCCCAGTTTCTCTGTCGATGTACGCTAGGCTTAAGAGAACAGCTGCAAACCATTCAGCGGTTTACGAGCGCGCTGATGAATCCCACGTAGGGTCTTCTTAGAAATCTACTTAAAAACGACTTGAGAAGAAAATTAGGAAGATTTTTACGAAGTTATTCGTGAATGAGCCCCTTTGTCCTTAAACAATGTACAGTAGGCCAGAAGTAAGTGTGATCAGATATCCTCATACATAGAAGCAATTATTTTCCTTTATACATTTTATGAGATTTCAAGCTTGATTTTTTACTTCAGCTGTACCTGGGAAGTCATGAAGAGGCAAATGGGGCTGGCAGTGATGTCCAATGCAGATCATCACTGCATCAAAAATGTGCTTCTCCTTTTTTCCTTCTTTATTCTCTGTCTCAACATCCCATTGGCCTGAGCGTGAGAAGTCCGACCGCTGCCTTATGTGTAGCACTTTAGTCTGAAAAAGAAAACACATGTTACAAAGTGCATACAATTTTCAAACGTGTAAATTTCTATCATTTTGAACAAAATTATCAAAACCTGGAGGCGGATGTATTTGAGAAGGTTGAAATGATCTGCGTATATCCGGAAGTAGTCCATGATAAAAGAGTTGTGCATAAAGTTGGGATAGTGGTCAGGAATGGGAAAGTCGCTGAAACACATCATCTCTTTGGATGTGTTGATGATGAGAGAGTGATAGATGCTCGCCCTGTCCTGCTCTGGGTTCTCCTGTAATAAATGAAGAACAAGGCAAGTCACAAGGAAAACCATGTCCTTGTTGACACACATTATCAATATGGACCTTCTCACCATGACATCACAATAGAATTCAAGTTCAAACCAGAACCAAATTTACCCTAATCCATTGAGGTCTCTAGTTTCACTTTTTATTTGATCATTAATGCATTTCCACACATGGTGATATTATAACAATATCTATCCGTGATTGTTACTAATGACCAAATATGTGAAATAATAAAAAATCCCAATTTATTCGGCTATTTGTCCCTTTCTAACTTTATTTGAGGTGGCCATGCTAGTGTCAGATATGAGATATGGAGATCCTTAAGAGAATTGTAATTGTAGAAATTGAAATCACCAACTCTAGGGCCCCATATGAATAAACCATAAAAATTCCAGTGTGCTTTAAAAAAAGGAGGTCCATGGTTTGGTTCAAGTGGAATTTCAAACCTTTTGAATATTCCTGTGTATGCCAAGAAGATAATAAAGATGAGAAGTAAGGAAGGAAGTAATGAAAGGATGTATTATTGCTCAAGCGTAGATCTTTCATGGGACCTGTTGGTTTGAGCTGCAAGTGCTTAACGTGTCCAATAGGTGGCGACAAGAAAAACCACGGGCCCGCCCCAGTCAGATCTCAGAAGTCTGGCTGCCAATCTGCATGACTGGCCCTGTCGAGTCTATGTTTTCCCTTTAAAAAACCTATAATGTAATGCCCAAAGATTCAACGGTAGATTGCCATGCTCGTTATGAAAAAGTAACACATAATTGCAGCGCATGATGAAGAGCCCACCTTGTACCTCCACAGACCCCCGATGTCATCACTGCTCTCGAAGCAGACGGGCTCCAGACCCTCGTCCAGACAGCTCTTGATCGAGCACAAACCAGACGCCCCCGCTCCAACGATGGCCACACGTCGGGACATGATCACTTTTCTCCAGGGATTTCCTCTTTTCCCTGCAACAGGACACACCACTCGCAAACTCTCTGTGACCAGTGTTATGGATCTTAAAAGGTGTAAACATGTCTGAGCTGCTGTGACGCACACAGAGGACCCCATGTGTTGGAGGCTTTTCTGCACGCTCTAGTTTTTGTGGCTATATTGTGCAACTTTGCAGGCAATACAACGTTATGGGGAAACTTTGTTGAAGGGAAAAAGGCGAAAGTGTAAAGACCAGTGTTGATTCTTCAGAAACTCGAAATGCTGCCTTTTGCGTTTTGAATAACTTACCCAAAGACGTTGATCACTGTGGTGCGAAAACAGGTCGAGTTCAGACAAAGTGCTCAGCATAAAGGCGATGGGCGGAGTGAGCGCACACAGGCTTATAATGCCCGAGCCCTGGACTCTGATGACTCTGTTGATCTCTGGACTCTGTTGACATCTTCCCTTTTGCAGACTTGTGATTTTAAGCAAGCGTTGTAGCTCCATTGAGCTGAGAGAGCCTGACCACATATCTAATCTGTATGTTTATTTCCCTTTCCATATTTGAAGCCTACGGAATCGGTCATCAACAAAAACATTTTGGAGTTTCTGTGTACAAACAACTTAATATCAGCTTCACAATTCGGGTTTTTTTACCACGTCATTCTACCACTGATCAACTAAGCTATCTTTATCACAAATGTCTGTCATTAATGGAGAAAAGATTCTCATGCTGTGCTGTTTTTCTGGACCTGGCAGCTGCATTCGACTCCGTAGTACCACATCTGACCTGCAGTCATTCAAAAGCTCGGTATAAGGTATCCGTGGAAAGCTCTTTCGCTGGATTGTGAACTATCTCACCGATAGGCAACAAGCTGTCAAAATTGACAACGTACTCTCTGAAATGCGTTCTGTTTACTCAGGTGTGTCCCATCTTATTTGCTACTAAATTACTAAACAAAATTCCAAGACTGTGGGACTGTCCTACTCTGGACTCTTTTAAAAATAAACTATGGGACGTTGAGGAAAGGCAGATCTTTGAAATAATGTTTTAAATACCCAGCCGTCAAAGCCTTCGGGCACCACGTTTTGAACACAAAGTTGTAATAAAGCCTATTGACCCTTGAATCCAGGAAGGCAACAGCTCAAAGCAAACAGATATGGACCAGTGACAACCCCACCTTAAGAAACATATGATTCCACAGATTAGACCTTAAAAACATGAATTTGGGATTCATAAAGATGGCTTCATCCATACTAGGGAATTTTAGTACTTTAGTAAACATTTCAATGATGTTTGTGTTGTCTCACAGAAACTGAAGCTGGTGTTGTTTGCTGATGACACAAATATGTTTTGTTCTGGGGACAATTTAAAAGAGCTTCTTAAAGAGGTTACTAATGAAATGAGCAAAGTGAAATTATGGTTTGACAGGAATAAATTATCACTTAATCTAAATAAAACATGTTATTTGGGAACAACCGATTTGAAGAGCAAGTACAACTAAGGTTAGATGGGGTGCAAATAGACAGGGTTCATGAAAACAAGTTCCTCGGGATTATAATAATGATCAAATTTATACAGTCGAAACTGTCACAAAGCATTGTAATATTGAATAAAGCAAAACCAGTACTAGACGCTAAGTCACTTCGCAACGTATACTGTACCATTGTCTTACCATATTTCAGTTACTGTTCAGAGATTTGGGTCAATAATTATACGAGTTCAATAAAAGCACTACTTATTCTACAAAAAAGGGCAATACGGATAATACATAATGCTATTTGGACACACTCACTTTTCTTACAATCAAAACTGTTAAACTCAGACATAGTTACATTTAAAACAGCACAGATAATGTATAAAGCAGCTAATAACCTTCTACCAAATAATATACAATACATCTTTACGGGTCGAGATGGGGGTTATCAATTAAGGGGGTTAACTTCAAAGTCATCAGAATACGAACAAACAAGAAGAGATTCTGTATTTCATTCAGTGGAGTACAAATATGGAACAGGTTGTGTGAAGAATTGAAACAATGTCTAAATATAAAAGAGTTAAAAGTAAAATATAAAGAGCATGTTTTGACAAGATACAGGGATGAAACTGGGGTACGAAAAGACACTAGGTGATACACGGTACTATTATTGTTACTGTTTCATTTAATTTTTTTATTAACTGCAACTACATGTGTATGTATGTGTATATTTATATAATATATATATATATATATATATATATATTAGTATATTTGTTTTATAACTTATTTCAATATTTTAAATTAACATAGGGAAAAGGGGTAGGATTTAATAAACTTTCGCTTCTTTCTACTCCTTTTGAACAGTTTCTATTTTTATTTTGTTTTTGTTCTTACTGTCTTATTTTTAAAAGTTTTAAGGAAAGGCTCCCAGATCTCCACAGACAGCTCCCACACTCTGCACTCTCACTACAGTCTGCTCCCATCAGGGCGTAGGTTCAGGTCCCTCCCATTCAAAACAAAAAGAGCCACATCCAGCTTCCTCCCCACCTCAATTCGCCTTTTAAACAGCTAATTTGGAGACCTGTTTTATGTATTTTATATTGCATTTCTGCTCTTTTACTGTATTTATTCTTAGATTGCGTGTCTCTGTGTTTTTGTGTACCCCCACCGGTGCTCTGTCTGTAAATGAAGTTCCTCACGGATTAATAAAGTTATTGAATTGAATTGAATTATTTTTAAATTTATTTTATGTTCAATTAAACATAAATAAATAAATACTTCAAGTCATGGAATAAATACATAAAATTAATTTGATCAATATAAACATACATTTAAATAGGAGCAAGAATCAAGTAAATGAGGAATTCAGTACAAAAACAAATCTAAATACTTTTACTACTTTTGCAACACTTTATCAAAACATTTTGACAATGAACATCACAAACACTTAGGGCAAAAGTTGCCGTTTGAACAAAAGGATACACATTAGTACAGTTCCTGACAGTATGACTGAGAATTGTATTTTAGACTTGGGTTTTCGTTCTGGTACCACTCTGGTTTTGAAGGGCTGCAACACTCGGCCCAACTGTGTGAGGATGGCCTGGCGTGCTCCACTCCACTGCCCTGGCCCGGTCAGGCGGTACTGGTACGATGTTAAAGGCCCAAATAGAAGTTCTAAAACCAGTGGGGGGTCAGTGAGGAGAAGCCACAGGAGGCTGGGAAGTACTCCGATCTGCTGGGCCAAGGAGTCCATATAGGGGATGTAGTCCACCTGAAGAGGGCTGCGCTCAGAGCAGGAAAACCTGGAGACAGAGGGTTACACAATTCTGTGTCACTATACAAGTGCCTGTAGTTCCCGAACCAGTTCTTTAAAGAAATTAATCTAAAGCTTCAGATTACAAAACTGGTAGACCCGGTTCTCATCTGCCCTGGGGTTTTGCTCGCTCATAATCCCCTAATAAATTCCCTCCAGTATTTGTCAAACCTTAACATTTCTTGTCCAAAATAAAACATACTTTTCCTACCGTTGGTTCATGATTTCAGTGTCTTTTTCAACTTCTCTGCTCATAGTTTCCTCGGATGGCAGCTTTACGATGCCTGCCCAAGACAGAGAACAATACAAAACATTTTGTATTAATTGGGACAGTTCAAATCCTGCAATGGTACAATGCCTCTTCGAAGTAGAAAAACACCTTGAATAAATAACCATATAGAATGCATACAATTGCCTGCTCACAACTTGCCCCAATGATTAAAAAGAGCCCAAGTGCAAGTAATCTACTCTCAATATAATTACAGCCATTCTGCAAGGGCCTCAGAGCTATGATGAGTTATTGGTCAAAAAACAGCCCCATGAAGGCCAAGGAGCACACCAGAGAGGCCAGGGGTGAAGTTGTTGAGAGATTTGAAGCACGTTAGTTTAAACTAACCTTTTAAAAGCTTTTAACATCTCATAGAGCACAGTGCAATTCATTATTCTAAAATGGAAACAGTATAGCAAAACTGACAGCTCCAACAAGGAAAACACTGATCACAGATGCAGAAACAAGGCCAATGATTACTCTGAAGGAGCTGTAGACATCCACAGTTCACCTGGGGGAATCTGTACATGGGCAAATATCAGTCATACACTCCACACATCTGGCCTTTATGGACGAGTAGTAAATAGAGAGCAAGAGGCTGCTTTAATTCAGCGGGGACAGTTGGTGGGAAGGTGGATTGAGAAAATTGGAAGAAAAGCTCCTGGAGCTGGGATTCCACAAAGTATTTACTCATGTTGTATGGTTATCATACTTTTCAGTTGTTTATTTTTTGAAAAAATTATTGTGTAAATATTATGCATCATTTTGGTTTACCTTCACAGTTGTCTGTTACTTATGAACTTTCAGTAAAAAAAATCTTTATGTTTATGATAGTAAACATGACAAATTGTGCAAAAGTTTAAGGTGTATTGGAACTTTCGAGAGGTACTGTAATATAGAAGCATGTTCATTTAATACCTTTGAAGACCCTAGTAGCCCAGCGCTCCTGAAGCTCAGCCATGAGATTGACAGCTCCAAATGCATTTATGAAGCCGATCACAGCCAGAGTAGGGTGTGCCAGAGATGGAGGGAAGACATGTTTGTAGAGACAGAGCCTGTAGCCACTTTTAGTCTGCAGCTCTGGAGGCAGGAAGGGAAAACTGTAGTTGTATCCAGTGGCAAGGATTACCACATCCACCTAGAACACACAACATGGGATACAAAAGTCACATACAACCTGTTCTGGAAGTAACACTTTTCAGGGCTAGGGCTTTTCTGACCTCCACCAGCCCACAAAACAAAAACAAAAAGGTGGTCCTCTTTTTCAAGTTAATCATTAAGATACAGAAGGGTTCAGGAGTTTTTGATATCAAGAAAATCAGGACAATGGACCTTTCATACAGTCCAGACCTATCCAAACTTTTTTTGATGGAGCTTGCACTTTGCAGTTAAAAAACAAACAAACATATCAATCATATATAGTTACTTTTCACCAAAAAATAAAAATAAAACTTAATGTTTGCGGTAGTCACATGACAAAACGTGGAAAAGTTCATGAAGTACGAATACTTTTTCAAGCGACTATGTATATACGTTTGTATATGATTATGCAACAAGGTTTTTATGAGGTATTGCGTGTATATTTATGAGAAACGCAAACAAACACACTTTAGGAAAAGAATTGAAGAAAACACTGTTAAAAGGGAACTACAACAATTATCCTAGTACGATACCTTCTCAATGACTGTGCCATCATCAAAGACAACTCCGGAGCCTGAAAACTCTTTGACGTTTGGTTTGATCTGAACTCGTCCTGAAAGGATCCGGGCAGGAAGCTCATCATTCACAACAGGGATCTGTGCAAAGAAACTGCAAAGCAATATTGTCAGCATTAATTAAAGATGAGGCTACATGCTAGCAGCTGTGGAAAAAATAACTCACTCATGTTTTGGCTGGAGACCATATAAGGTGTGATCAAAGTGCTCATTCAGCATCTTCTCAAATTTCTTATTGAACCAAGATGGAAACAAGCTCATATAAAACAAGTCCATCCGAGATAAGGTAACATCAAAGGGAAGGCCTCCAGGTCCCACTCTACTCATCACCCACGCACCACTCCTGGTACTGAGATACACCTGTACAAAATAAAGTATTCATTGCACTCATTTTGTAGTTTTAAGTTTATGTAAAACCAATTGCTAGGAATTAGATTAGGTACCTTTTCCGCAACTCTACTGATATCCACAGCAATGTTCCCCCCCCAGAACTCCCAATCCCAATCACCACCACTCGTTTCCCCTGCATACCATCTGCATTGTGGTATTCCCAGCTGTGGAAACATCTGCCTTCAAAATTCTCAATGCCTAAAATTAAACAGATTCCTTTTAGGACCCATTACTCGAGGAAAGGGATCACGTTGTCCCAGGTATGAGCATATACCTAGAAAGTCCTTAAGTGGAAGATGGGGTTGTGTGAAGTGCAGTGCAAACCATCACTGCATCAAAAACATGGGTCTCCTTCTGTCCATTTTGTTTCTCTACATCCACTTCCCATTGGCCTGTCAATGCAAAATCTGGAGTCTGTGTCACCTGTTGCACCGTAGTCTGACCATACAGAAAAACATTAGAGAAAACACTTTTAACACAAACTGTAGGCAGAAACAAAACTATCCCAAACCTTGAGCTGAATGTGCGGCAGGAGGTTGAAGTGATTGGCATAAAGGCGGAGGTACCCCAGGACATCAGAATGGTGCATGTTATTGGGCAGTTCAGCTGAAGGAGGGAAGTCACTGAACGCCATCATCTCTTTGGAGCTGTTTATGATCACAGACTGGTAGACGTTGGCCCGACCAGGCTCAGGCTCCTCCTGATATTCACCAATTGGTTAAAGACCAAAAGGAAGCAGTGAAGTCACACTACCTCTTCAAAACAAACAGCATTAATACTAAACCCGGGATTGCATAAACTCATGAGAGGACATGACTATAGACAGAGTTAGAGGTCTAGATATAGTCAAATAATTAGACTCTCCATTAGTGACACAGATTTATTTCTATCTGTCCTCTAGGAGTAAAGATTGTATAATTAATTAAGGTCAACATACTGTACATCTAGGAAGATTTATTATGGTATAGGACGGACACTATATTGACTTGTATTTTCTAAATGATGACAAATACTAAAACAATGAATCTTCTCACCTTATATCTCCAGAGCCCGCCGATGTCATGGCTGCTCTCAAAGAATGTGGGCTGCAGTCCCTCTTCCAGACAGATTTTGATACTGCTCAGACCTGAGGGACCAGCGCCGATCACTGCTACACGATGAGCCATAGTCTGGGGAGGAACAAGAAATTAAGCAGAGAATAAGATAAGATAGACTTTATTGATGTCACACAGTATAAATTTACAGAGCAGAAAACCCATGATGCTAAACGTTTCTGCTGATACAGTTTTGGTTTGGTTTTGTTTTTTCAAATCTCAACTCAAATATATATAATGGTCTTATTCTGATATCCTCTGAAAATGTTTAAATCCTGGTTTCTAAAAGTTCTGTTTAGCTGTGCACGCAGCTGTAGGTTCTATTTCATATGTTGCTTCAGCCCTTTAGGCTTCGTTATTGCATATCTCTCGGAAGCACCGCTTCCCGCCCTGAGAAGATCAAACGATCCACCGCTCCAATCACCTGGTGTAGGTCAGTCCTCTATAAATAGGGCTCTGCACCACAGCTCTTCTTCTTTCCCTCTCGGCTTACCTAAAGAGAAGCTTCGATTCCATTAAAAAGGATGTCTTCAAGCAAGATCCCCGCGCCTGAGAACTTGCCACCCTCCGGTGTCAGGCTGCGGATCTGCAACTTGTGCCAGGCGGCGCTCTCCCAGGCTGACCGCCACGAGTCCGGTCAGCCTGGGAGCTGGATGCTCCAGTTGTGTGGCTTGTTTTGTGCTCCCTGGGGGAGGAGCGCGATAGACGCAACGGATTACTTAATGCCCACTGGAGTGGTGCCCATGGTGGCATCACTCATGGTGTGCAAACCTCTATCCACGCTGGACAGTTGTTATGCAAATGCATCACAGGTCGTTGCTATAGCTAATGACATTACTCTCCTCGCTGCATCCCTAGACAGGGACCGCTCTGCCACCCTGCACTGTTCAGAGCCCGGGGGCTCCCTGGGTCTAGTGCGTGGGAGACAGCAGGCGCGTGACCAGCGGAGGAGGAGCGGCAAACACCCCGCACCAGCTAAAGGGAGGGGAGAGAAATGCTTTAATAAAGGCCGTCATCAGGCCCGTTACTCCCATAAAGAGTCCACTTCTTTCCCTTTTTCCTCAGCGCTTGGCCAACGTTGCTCACCTGCCAGGTGCCTGGAGCCTCTCTCAGCGCGCTTCAAGTGCGCGCGCTGGAGGCATGCTCCGGGACCCTGTGCCTTCGCCTCTCCTGGGCAGAGAGTGCGCGACTGCACGCTACCTTCCTACGCTCTCTGTGCGCTACAGGCACTTCCCTTGGCTGCTGACACTCGCGCCATGGAGGCACCCAGGGACAGGGTGCCTGTGAACCAGACCTACGCACGCGGGAGACTTGCCCCAATCCCGGTACAAGCACGCCTCTCCTTCTCTGCGGGAGAGGAGACGCGGACCAGCCCACCACAGGCCCACTACACTGTAAACCCTGACAAGTAAAGTTTACTTGAAAAAACCATGGAAATAAATTGCGTATTAACTTCACTTGAATTCCTCGAGTACATCTTTTACTTGATATTACCAAGTAAACTCGAGTGATTGCAATAAAGTTTAAATTTTTACTTATGCTCCGACCGGGATTCGTACTCAGAACCCTGTAGGTTGAGAGGCAATGGTGCTACCCACTCAGCCACCAGGCCACCCTGCCGTTGTCACACCTGCCTCATTAAAGACTCTACACGTCAAAATGTCAAAAGTGAGGCTTACTTGAACAGAAACAGTTCAATTCAAAGAAAACCCTGAGTGATATAGCCAAGCTTTAAATAAACTAACAATAAATGAGTAATATCTACTTACTGGGAAAAATCTATTTAAAATAACTTTGATATCTGAAGTAGGATTGAAGTTAGGGTTTACAGTGTACGTGCTCCTCTCCCTGTGCCGCAATGAGCCACACAAGGCAGTGGTCTTTCCAGAGCACTGAGTTGGCCTGCTCTTCCCCCCCCCTCAGTCCCCAGTGTTGGGGGGCGGGGGCTCGGCTCCACATAAGCGCAGCACGCTTGGCCTCACGCAGCCACCCGGCAAGAGGCCCAGGGCCACAGCTAGGGCTCAGCCCTTTTCCCAGGGGCCCCCCACTCCCCGTGGCTTCGCCCCTCTCGGGCAGGGAGTGCGTGGCTGCATGCTCTGCTCCTACGCTCTCTGTGCGCCACGCCTATACCAACTCCCCGCAGTTCCACTGTGCGCTCCTCTCTCTGTGGCGCAGTGAGCGGTCACACAGGGCAGCGGTCTTCCCAGAGCAATGAGTTGGACTGCTCGGCCCCCCCCCCCTCAGTCCACAATGTTGGGGGGCGGGGGCTCTGCTCCACGTAAGCGCAGCGCGGCTGCCCTCACGCTGCCACCTGGTAAGAGGTCCAAGCCCGCAGCGAGGGCTCAGCCCTTTTCCCAGGGGCCCCCCACAATCCAATGCCTCCCAAGGAGAGACGTCTGTGGGCGGGCCTGGCCTTCCTCCCTTCTCCAATCCCGGCGTGCTTCCCTTGACCCATTTTTTCACCGTATGGGAACAAGAGGGGCTGTTGGGAACACCGTGTTTACGCAGAGTGCTGAGTCGGGGCTATGCTCTCCAGTTCTCCTGGCGGCCCCCTCCTTTCCGCGGCATTCTTTAAACAAGGCTATGCAGCCCAGAGGACGCTGTGGCGCTTCACAAGGAGGTCAACTTCTGCAGCACGGCGCAGTAGTGGAGGTAGACCCGCTCAGGGCAGGGACAGGGTTTTACTCTCCATTCTTCGTAGTCCCCAATAAGAGCGGGGGGGTGCGGGCCATTCTGGACCTGCGCGTCCTCAATGGCTGTATAGCCAAGCGACCGCTTCGCATGCTCACAGTCAAACAGCTACTGCTGAGCGTCAGGCCCGGAGATTGGATGACCTTCGTGGACCTCAGGGACGCGTATTTCCACGTACCCATTGTTCCGGGGCACAGGAAGTTCCTCCGGTTTTCGGTAGGGGGGGTGCTTTAAGTATTGCCGTCTCCCGTTCGGCTACTCCCTGGCCCCCCGAACCTTCTCCAAGTGTGTGGAGGTGGCGCTAGAACCCCTTCTGCGTCAGGGCCCAGGATACTGACGTATATCGACAACTGGCTGATCCTGGCCTCCTCTCGGGAGGAGGCGTAGGATCAAACGTCCAGAGTGTTGAACCATCTTGCCCACCCAGGGATTGTGATCTTATGGACAAAAGCTCCCTGTGTCCTGCCCAGGAGAACTCGTATCTCAGAGCGCCTCAGAGCGGTTGGGAAGGCGTGCACGGCCACCACTCTGCAGGAGGCGTTTGGTCCTCCCCTTTTGGGCCCATCAACCTCCTGGAGTTGGAGGCGGTGTGGTTCGTTCAGGCCCATTTCGTGTCCAGACTGGAGGGCCAACATGTGATCGTTCGGACAGACAACACCAATGTGGCAGCTTATCTGAATAGGCAGGGGGGGACCAGGTCCCCCTCCCTTCACAGGCTGGCAGTGGAGGTTCTTCTGTGGGCGGAACGTTCACCTAGCCTCTCTGGGGGCCTGTCACATCCCAGGCGAGCGCAATGTGGCCGGCAACAGGATGTCCAGGGGCGGGGCCTTGCGGGACGAGTGGGGTCCCGCTCCAGCGGTCGTGGGGTCCCGCTCAAGAGGTCGTGGCCAACCTTTTTGCAAGTGCAGAGAACGCACAGTGCCCACTCTGGTTCTTGCTCAGGTCCAGCGACCAGCACCCTCTCGGAGGGGACGCCATGGCGCACCAACCGTGGCCCGACGGTCTCCTCTAAGCCTTCCAGCCTCTCCGGCTCTTGGCGACCCTGCTTTACAGAGTGAGGACGGAGAGGATCTCCATCCTGGTGGTGGCGCCGGACAGCCCGGGAGCCAGGTGGTATCCGGACCTGGTAGACATGGCGCTCAGTCCGCCTTGGCCCGTTCCGGACCGTCCCGATGCTCTGAGTCAGGCAGGGGGAGCCCTTTACTCATTGCCCTGTCCTGGGATGCAGGCTCATGGTTTAGAGGCTGAATGGGGGAAACTGTTGAGCCTTGGTCTCCCTCCCTCAGTGGTCGCTACTATTCAGTGTGGGACGTATCAGGTTCGATGGAAACCTCATACGGCCTGGACCCCACCTCGTGCTCCATCCAGGAGGTCTTGGCTTTCCTCCAGTCCTTGCTGGAGAGGGGCAGGGCAGCCGCCACGCTTGGTGTATTCGCGGCGGCCATTACCACGGGCAATGTGGGGTTTGGCAGCCACTCTGCCCGTGGCCACCCCTGGGTGAAGCGCTTCCGAGGGGCCTGCAGGATCAGGCCTCCCCTCCGGCGGTCGGCTCCGTCTTGGGACCTTCAGGTGGTCTTGTCTGGCCTTTCGAGGCCTCCCTTTGAACCCCTGGACAATGCAACCATTGCCTGTTTGTCTTACAAAACGGCATTATTTTTGGTGCTGGCTTCGGCCAAGAGGTTGGGGGGATCTTTTAGATCTTTTAGATCTAGGGTGATCAGGGTGAGACCGTTTTTCCCTCCTCTGCATACTTCAGCGGAGGAGGAGTTGCAGCATAGTCTGTCCGGTCAGGGCTATAAGATGCTATTTGGACCGCACGTCTGACATCTCAGAACAAAGATGGCGCCTCGTACGGTCGACATGGCTCTTTGCTGCTCTCTTTTTCTTTTGTTTTTACTTTTTAACTGCGCATCTGGCTGTTCCTACACCCGTGAAGAACTTATGAACATCCGACCCACCGTTCCCATGGACCTATTGCCTGTTTTCTTGGCATCTGCGGCTGATTTAGTTCATGTTCTAGCCAAAAAAGTGTGGGCCCGTAAAAGGGGAAAGCGCGGAGGCCTGCTCGTGCGTCTTAGGAGGAGAGGAGCGCGCACGGCTCTCCCCGGCATTTTTCTCTCCAACGTACGCTCACTGGGCAATAAGATGGACGAACTCAGCCTGCTCATGAGAAGAAACAAGGACTTCGCCACATCCTGTGTCCTCTGCTTCACTGAGACCTGGCTAAATGAGCGGATCCCGGACTGCGCTCTGGAGCTGCAGGGCTTTGGGCTGTTCCGCGCGGATCGCCATTGTGCGCTCTCAGGGAAGAGCAGAGGCGGAGGGCTCTGTTTCTACGTCAATACAAACTGGTGTAACGATGTGACAGTGATCTCCAAGCACTGCTCTCCTGCTCTGGAATATCTTTTCATTCATTGTAAACCATATTACTCCCCGCGCGAAATTGTTTCATTCATTCTTGCCTCTGTTTACATACCGCCATGCGCGGACGCGCGCAAGGCTCAGCGCGCACTCGCAGAGCAAGTACTGTGTATGGAACGCTTATACCCGGACTCTCTGATTATTATCCTGGGGGATTTTAATAAGGGAAACTTGAGCCAGGAATTACCCAAATACAGACAGTTTATCAAATGCCCGACCAGAGAGGAGAACACTCTGGATCACTGTTACACCACCGTGCGCGGAGCTTTTCGCGCTGTTCCCAAGCCAGCCCTCGGCTTCTCAGATCACTCCATGATACATCTGGTTCCTGCTTACAGACAGAGACTAAAGCTCTCGAAACCTGCAATGAGGAGCTCCAAAGTGTGGTCTGATGAAGCTGTGGAAGAGCTGCGCGCATGCATGGAATCTACAGACTGGGACCTTTTCAGAGCTGCCACAGATAGTTTGGATGAATATACGGACACTGTGACGTCATACATTCACTTCTGTGAGGATAGCATCATTCCAACAAGGACCAGGGTCATCTATAACAACGACAAACCCTGGTTCACTGCTAAACTCCGGCAGCTCAGGAAAGCAAAGGAGTCTGCTTTCAGGGAGGGGGACCGCAGCGGCTACAAAGCAGCTAAATATCAGTTCAGGAGAGAACTGAAAGCAGCCAAGTCCCGGCACAGAGAACGACTACAGGAGCAGTTTGGTAACAACGATACTGCTTCTGTCTGGAGGGGCCTACGGGAGATCACCAACTACAAACCCAAAGCCCCCCCCTGTGCTGACGACCACAAGCTAGCTGACGATCTGAACTTATTTTTCAGTCGCTTTGATGCTGCCCCTGACACCTCTCCCTCCCCCACCCCCCACTACTCTAACGACCCACCCATCAGCCCTGCCCCCAGCCTGACAATAGCCGCTAAAGAGATTAAACAACTCTTCCTGAGGCTGCACCCCCGCAAAGCTCCTGGCCCGGACCACGTGTCTCCGGCCACTCTGAGACACTGCGCCAGTGAGCTTACTCCTGTGTTCACGGACATTTTCAACACCTCTCTGCAGTCCTGCCATGTCCCGGCCTGCTTCAAATCCTCCATCATTGTCCCCGTCCCGAAGAAGCCCAGGATCACAGGACTCAATGACTACAGACCTGTAGCACTTACGTCTGTCGTCATGAAGTCATTTGAACGCCTGGTTCTCTCCCATCTCAAGTCCCTCACCTCCCCCCTCCTGGACCCCCTGCAGTTCGCCTACAGAGCCAACAGATCTGTAGACGACGCCATTAACCTGGCCCTCCACCACATCCTACAGCACCTGGACTCCCCGGGGACCTACGCCAGGGTCCTGTTCGTGGACTTCAGCTCTGCCTTCAACACAATCCTGCCATCCCTGCTCCAGGACAAGCTCTCCCAGCTCAACGTGCCCGATTCCACCTGCAGGTGGATCACTGACTTCCTGACGGACAGGAAGCAGCGAGTGCGTCTGGGGAAGAATGTCTCGGACTCTCGGATTATAAATACAGGAGCCCCACAGGGCTGTGTTCTTTCTCCCCTGCTCTTCTCCCTGTACACCAACCACTGCACCTCCAGCCACGACTCCGTGAAGCTGATCAAGTTCGCGGACGACACCACCCTCATTGGACTCATCTCCAACAACGATGAGTCCGCCTACAGGAGGGAGGTGGACCGGCTGGTGTCCTGGTGCAGTGGTAACAACCTGGAGCTGAACGCCCAGAAGACAGTGGAGATGATTGTGGACTTCAGGAAGAGCACTGTCCCCCCACCCCCACCCTCCGTGATGGACTCCCCCATCACCTCTGTGGAGTCCTTCCGTTTCCTGGGCACCACCATCACCCAGGACCTCAAGTGGGAGCCGACCATCAGCTCCCTCATCAAGAAGGCCCAGCAGAGGATGTACTTCCTGCGGCAGCTCAGGAAAGCCAAGCTGCCTGCACAGATGTTGGTGCAGTTCTACACGGCCATCATCGAGTCCATCCTCACCTCCTCCGTCACCGTGTGGTTCGCTGGAGCCACAGTCAGGGACAAACAGAGACTACAGCGCATTGTGCGCTCTGCAGAGGAAGTGATCGGCCGCAGCCTTCCATCGCTGCAGGACCTGTACGTCGCCCGAGCTCGAGGCCGGGCTGGTCGTATCACAGCCGACCCCTCTCACCCTGCACATGGACTATTCCAACCACTCCCCTCAGGCAGGAGGCTGCGGTCCATCAGGACTAGAACCTCCCGCCACAAGAACAGTTTCTTCCCCTCTACTGTTGGACTCTTGAACACTTCTTAACCTGTCCCCCCGCCCTTTATAAAGTCACTTTACTGCCCATCATACGTCACTTTACTTCACTGTACTGCTGTCACCTTACATTGTGTGCACCATGTGCACTTGTATATTGTAAATAGTAACTGTAACTCTACTTTAAATTTAAATTTATTCTTTAAAAGTGTTTTTTATTCTTATTTTTATTATCTCTTTTTGACTGTTGCACTGAGCCAAAGCAATTTCCTAGTCTGTGACCTCCTGTTACTTACGTGGCAATAAAAATGATTCTGATTCTGATTCTGATTGGATCAGTTGTTTGTGGGGTTTAGCAACAGGAATCAGGGTGCTGCTTTGTCTCCACAGCGTCTGGCCCACTGGCTTTGCCACGCTATCCGTTTGGCGTATGAAGCTCAGGGCTTGCCGCCTCCGGCCCAGTTGAGGGCTCACTCCACTCACGGGGTTGCCGTTTCGGTGGCACTGTTCCGTGGAACTTCGGTGGGGGAGATCTGCAGAGCGGCGTCTTGATCCTCCTCCTCAACCTTTGTGCAGTTTTACCTACTGGAGGTTGCCTCTGACTCAGTTGCTCATTCGGTTTTGAGTGCAGGGCGGCCCTGGTTACTCCCTCGGCAGACCCCAGTTGGGATCGGTCTGCAGGAGGATGAGTGGCAAGGCAAGGCAAGGCAAGTTTATTTGTATAGCACAATTCATACACAAGGCAACTCAAAGTGCTGAACAAGATAGCATTAAAATCATAAATAATCACAGAACATTAAAAAGAAAGATAAAAATATAAAATTCCTCAGTTGTATGCACAGCTAAACAGCACAGTTTTTAACTTGGTTTTAAACATAGTCAGAGAGGAGGCCTGTCTCACATCCTCAGGAAGAATGTTCCAGATTTTAGCAGCATGAATCTGAAAAGCAGCCTCCCCATGTTTAGTTCTGACTCTGGGCACTAACAGGAGTCCAGTCCCTGTGCTCCTCAGAGTCCGGGCTGGTTCATATGGGACTAACATGTCACTAATATATTTTGGTGCGAGGCCATGGAGAGACTTGTACACAAGCAAAGCTGTTTTAAAGTCTATTCTCTGAGCCACAGGAAGCCAGTGCAGAGACCTGAGGACCGGACTAATATGGTCGTACTTCCTGGTTCTAGTCAGGACTCGAGCTGCTGCATTTTGAATGTACTGCAGCTGTTTTACAGCCTGTTTGGACAGACCTGTGAGCAGGCCATTGCAGTAGTCTAACCTACTGGAGACAAATGCATGGATAAGAATCTCATAGTGTCTAAAAGTCTGCTTTAGACACTATGTTTTTGATCCTGGAAATGTTTTTTAGATGGTAAAAAGCTGCTGATGTTACTGATTTGATGTGGCTATTAAAATTTAAGTCTGAGTCCAGTATTACCCCTAGATTTCTGAACTTGTTTGAAGGTTTTAGGGAGAGAGACTGTAGATGACAGATGACGCTCTCTCTTTGTTTCTGGGGACCAAAGACAATCATTTCAGTTTTGTCTGCGTTTAGCTGAAGGAAGTTGTTTTGCATCCACTCACTGATCTGTTGGATACAGTGAAGGAGTGAGTCCACTGGTCCATGTTCTCCTGCAGTCAGTGAGACATAGATCTGAGTGTCGTCTGCATAGTTATGATAGGAAACTTAGTTTCTGCGTATTAACTGACCTAACGGCAGTATGTAGAGATTGAACAGAAGAGGTCCCAGGATCGACCCCTGTGGGACTCCACAGGTCAGGGCCATATGATCTGAGACACAGTTTCCAATCTCCACAAAGTACTTCCTGTCTTCAAGGTAAGACCTAAACCAACTTAGGGCGGTGCCAGCGACGCCAACCCAGTCCTCTAGTCTCTGTAAGAGGATCTCATGGTCGACAGTGTCAAAGGCAGCACTCAGATCTAACAGGATTAGGATTGAGACTTTGCCTGCGTCAGTGTTTAGCCGGATATCGTTTGTAACCTTGACGAGAGCAGTCTCAGTGCTGTGGTGGGGTCTAAAGCCGGACTGAAACATATCAAATGAGTTGTTGATTATAAGAAATCTATTTAGCTGTTGGTAGACAACTTTTTCAAGGACTTTCCCCATAAATGGCAGATTTGAGATGGGACGGTAGTTGTTAAGTACCATAGCATCCAGACTGCTCTTTTTAAGCAGGGGCCTGATGACTGCAGTTTTCAGGGCCTTTGAGAATATTCCAGAATGAAGGGACATGTTTACTATCTGTGTGAGTGAAGGTAACAGACTGTTCAGAACAGACTTTAGAAATCTAGTGGGTAGTACATCCAGGCTACATGTGGAGGCGCTCAGACTGGAGATTATCTCTTGGACAGTTTGATCATTTACAGGTGCAAAGTAAGTTAGCTCAAAGAGCCTTTTAGGCTGTTGGATGGTTATCTGTGGATTGGAGACAATGGCGTTTTTGATGCCTTGAACCTTGTCATTGAAAAAATGTGCAAACTCATTACATTTACGTTTGGAAGTTAGCTCTAATGGCATCTGAACAGGGGGGTTTGTTAATCTATTAACTGTTTTTTTTTTTTTTTTTTTTTTATTGTTGAGAATAGACATACAAAACATACAATACAATACATACAATACGACAAACAAGAAACAAACATAGACTACAAAGACAACATAGGTGATCAGTTTCAGTGATATTTACAACGTAAGAGGAGAATCTATACAAAGAGGGGAGAGAGGACAGTGAGACCAACAAGAAAGAAAAAGCAATCGTTGCACGCACGCGCATGTGTGTGTGTGTGTGTGAGTGTGTGTGTGCATGTGTGTGCATGAGAGTGAATGTGGAATTACAGAAATCTTTTCTTATGTACAGAAGAGGGGGAGAAGGAAA
This sequence comes from Knipowitschia caucasica, assembly GCA_964034765.1. Taxonomy (NCBI): domain Eukaryota; kingdom Metazoa; phylum Chordata; class Actinopteri; order Gobiiformes; family Gobiidae; genus Knipowitschia; species Knipowitschia caucasica. The sequence continues at coordinate 28,568,216 of OZ035824.1, read as the reverse complement.
GACAAAGTGTATATCTACACATACATATATACACATATATATTCATGCATATATACATACATTCACACAAACAATAATTATAAACATATAATAGTAAATTTAAACATATACATATAAATATATATATAACATTTAAATTATAATAATAATGAGTAATGATATACGATTGTTGCATAATAACATTGATAATGATTATAATAAAGATGATGATGGTGATAATAGAAATAAAGTATAACATCCGCAATAATAAAATTAATAACTGCAACAATAAATAAGCTTGTTTGGATTGAATGTGTTTTTAAATGTATTTATTTTTTATAGATGTGATCTAATTGAATTGAATGTTATTATATTATTATACATACATATATATATATATATACATATACATATCATACACTCCTCTTATCCATCTGTTATGGTGCATTTGTTTGTTTTTGGTGTTTTTTTCTGTGTGTCATGTGTGTGTTGCATTAAAAGAGATAGAGGGGCTTTTGTGCCAGACTAGTCTAGAACAGACACCCCACTATCGTCTGGGTTGTGTGAGAGTATTATCTATTTATTGAATAGTATTGCAAAAAGTGTTGGAAACAGTCGCATAGGGTTTGAATGTTAGTTTTAGTTTATATATGTTGAATGTATTACAATGTTATACTATTATACAATATTATACTTTATCACCATCATACCATACTTTATTATTATATCCTATTCCTACTGTATTATTTTATCATATGTATACTGTTTTACTATATCAAATGTATACTGTATACGGAGAGATGAGAGGATGAAGTGAGACGAAGAAGGAGAGGTCTATTAACTGTTGAAAACAGAACATGCAGATTGTTGCTGCAGCCTTCAATCATTTCAGAAAAATACCTTTCTCTCGTACTACGTAGCACCCGGTTAAACTCGCACAACTTATCTTTGAAGATCTCGTAATCAACCTGGAGGTTGGACTTGCGCCACTTCCGCTCGGCCCTCCGGCACTCTCTCTTTTGTGCCCTGACCGAGTCTGCTTTAGCCCACGGCGCCTTCTGCTTATTTTTCACTGTTTTAACCTTCACAGGAGCGATGGTGTCCAGAACTTTCAAAACACTAGAGGTGACAGAGTTAAACAGTTCATCTACAGTAGAATACGATGCATTCTCAAAGTTTATCATTCCCATAAATAGTTCACCCATATTTTCATTTATGTGTCTTCTTCGAACAGTTGCAGAGTCCACTGGTGGTTTGTTAGTGAAACACATGTCAAAAAATACACAAAAATGATCCGAAAGCGCAACATCGACCACGTTTACATTTGAAATATTCACCCCCTTTGTAACTAACAGGTCTAGTGTGCCCTCTGCTGTGGGTGGGGCCACTCACATGCTGAGTGAGACCAAAAGATTCAAGAACAGAACTCAGCTCTTTTGCCTTTCTGTCAATAACATTATCCACATGAATATTAAAATCCCCTGTAATAACTAAGGACAATGTATACAATGCTTGTATAGGACAATGAAGAGTATTGGACTAGATTGTTTTTGTTGTATTTTAAAAGACACATATTCAAAAGACGGAAACTTCCCAAGAGACATTCTATGGGAGACAAAGTGGTCTCTGAAAATGGCAGCTAAGCCTCCTCCTTTTTTGTTTTCCCGTATTTCAGATTCAAATTTGAAATTTGGTGGTGATGCTTTTATTAAAACTGCATTTTCTGTATTTTGGTCAAGCCATGTTTCAGCCATGAACATATGATCTAGATTATAAGAACAAATAAAATGATTGATTAAAAAAGACTTGTTACAAAGAGATCTGACATTTAGCATAGCAAGTTTCAAAGTTTCAGTATCAGCGGTTGTGGTCGGCTGATTCTTACACGGAACAAGAATTAGATTTTCCTGATTAGACTGATTAACTTCAGATGTTTTTCTGTTATGTATTCTTTGTGTTATCACTAAGGGAATGGCACAGGTGGCTTCATGACAGGGCCCCAGCCGGGTCTCTCCTCTAACTAGACTGCCAGTGGCTGCAAAGCAGAGACCCTGTGCATCCTAGTGTTTAGAGAAAAGAGGGGAAGGGGAAGGTGGGGGAAGAGGATGGAGAGGCAGGTGGTTCTTGGGAGTTGGACACATTTCCTCCCTTTTTGCACAATCTTGAGTGTTTCTATCCATGCCAAATGTGTAAATGTATGTAAATTTGTCCTTTGTGAGATAAAAAGCATATCTAATCTTATCTTACAAAACTGAATAGAAATTAAATATGTCATTAGGATATTGTATTACACATGGAAAATGAACTAACATAAATGTATCTTTTTATGTTTTTGTTTTTAAATATGATCTCAATTATCCTACTTTTCCCAAATTTGGGTGAATCAGGAAGCGCAGTAAAAACGTCCTCAGAAACTACGTTATTATAATAGATCCATGGAAACTACAGGCAAGGCAAGTTTATAAGTATAACTACAAAACAAATATCGTTACGGGACGTACAAAACATACAGATGGTAAAAAAACAGCAACTTACAGCGTCCGAGGCCAAACGCAGCTCGCAACAGGGCGTGATGGGAAGAAGAGAACGTCATTACCTGAATCGAGATGAAACCTGGCTGCATCCAAATAATAAAAAAAGATGCTGATTCTCCCGTGTCCTTTCAAATTTGCATGATTAAAGTAGCTCCGTTTCAATTATAAAACATGAAAATACCTTTTTATGTCGCTAAGGTGAAATGTAATACCACCAACAAAGGGAATACAAATTAGAAGGAAAGACAAGGAAAGAGAAGGAGGTAAAAGTTTTAGTTAATTTGGAGGTAGCCTTTTAGCCCACCAGTGAACATCTTGTATAATAAATAAAAGATTAACACGTGTCACTAATTACTAGTAAATCAATAAACACCCACCAGGGGCAGGGCCACAATCCAAAGAAAAAAGGAACTTAAAACGTTGTATGAAAATGTACATTTCTTGATCGCCACTATCGTACCTTTGCATTTGCATTATTGGGAATTTCCAAGGCGCCTTATGGGAAAGCCATTTACATTTTTACTCCTGGAACCAAAGCACACTGTGAAGAGGCACAGGAGGAAAAGGGCAGGGGTTTGGCCACATGCCTTACACATCTCTACTATACAATTGCAATGGTTTGATATGGGAAAAAAAATATATACATCAATACATAACATATATAGTAGTCAGCTCAACTCACATACAACAGATACAGATTTGGGCATTTATGTTAAATGAATGGAATAAATTATACTTAAAAAACATGGCCCCTGTACTCCATACCAGTTTTGCCTGAGTGGCATGACCTTTTTTTTATGTTTTATTTTTTTATCTTTTCCCACTTTCACCCAGTTGCATACAGTCTAATATCTCATGAACCTTACTGCTGTAGTTGTGCGCAGTCCAGACCAATGATGGCTCACTAAGTTGATGGTCCCTGGTTAATTATTGTTAAAGGTCCTGAGAGGTCTGAGTGACTGGGAGTAGCTGAATTATCAAAGCACAGGGCACTATCAGTTCATTTAAGGTCAGACGAGTTTATGTCTTAGCAAAAAAAAAGTTTATATGGCACTTTTTTGGACATGCAAAACACTTCTCATAACATTGTTCAGTTACTCCATAACCAGTGGTGATAAACTACTGTGGTCTTGTCAGAAGCAAGGCAACTAACTGTGCAATTGGCCCCTTTCGACCACCACCAATTATTATACACCCTGACCAGACCCATACTAGTCACTGCGGGTCAATGGTCTTGCCTAAGGACACAACACTTAACAGCAGCTCCATTGTAGCATCTAGTGTTTCCAAAAGTTTCTTATCACAGTACTAACCAGGTGCTGTCCTGCTTATCTGTCTGAGAAGATCAGCCTGTCATGTGTAGGTGGGCCACAAAGTAAGTAAGTAAGTAAGTAAGTTTTTATTTATATACCGCCTTTTCACTGCAGATCTGAGTCTCAAAGCGGTTTACAATTGTTAATTTTGGGCATTTATCTCTCACTCCACACAGAGATGGGAGCGGGGCCAAAGTTTGCCAATAACTTAAGAGAGTAGAATCAGTCATCATTTGTCAAGCTGTGAAAGAGGTCATTGTCACCTTTGCCTCACATTTTGTAATAATAGAATGATTACATCAGCTTGCAAGACCATAGCGTAGGAATACTAGTGGTAATGAGAGGGTATTGAAAGTAGATGAGACGCTGGTAAAAGCAAGAACATTATTTTATTTTATTAAAAAATACTGTATAATTTTAGTTATTTAAAAAATTGAGAAAAATATCACAATCATTAAAACTTGATTCAAATAAATTACTCAGACTTCCAAATTGAAGTTAAAAGTTAAGACCATAGCGCAGTATTGTCTATGATGTTACAATGCACAAGAGCATTAGCAAAGTGCCGCCTAATGCTAATAACCAGATGGTGGACCACACTGAGCCCTGGTCATGCAGCTCTGGGACCTCTCTGGTGCTGAAGGGCCGATCCACACGGTCCCACTGGGAGAGGACAGCCTGGCGGGCCCCTGACCACTGCCCCGGACCACTCAGGCGAAACTGGTATGGAGTACAGGGGCCAAAGAACACCTTTACCCACAGAACGGGGTCTTGGAGGAAAAGACCCAAGAAGTGAGGTTTCACCCGTATCTGGGGGAAAAGAAGGAATCAACACATGACAAAAGTATTGCAACATTCCCATGGCGCATCCATACAGTGATTCCTTCAAAGGTGATTGATGCATACTTTAATATTGTAATATTTTGTTTCATAAAGGATGCATTTAAATTCGTCTTTATATTATTGGAAATGTTTTTATCTTTCGTATGATTGTAAAAACTAGCCTCTACAGAGCTACTTTTATTTGTTTATAAAAATATGTACTTACAGTGTTTTTAATATTGCCTATCCTTTTTGCGATTATTGTATAGAGCCATGTCAAAGAAGAATTTATATAAACAGCCATGACAAAAACAGTTTATCTATCAACCATTCTTAGAACATTTTCACAGGATTCTTTTTAGGTTAACAAGTTACCGGTAAATCAGTCATAGGTTCATAGTTTTACATTGATACAAATTATTCATCTCTTTTGGATTCTCTAGGTTTCTTCATGAATTATTCTCATCATCTATGGATAGAGTATAATGAATACAATTTCGAAGGCAGAACACGACTCACTTTCTCAGCCATAAAATCCAGATAAGAGATGTAATCCACCTGTAAAGAGGCCTGCAGCGGGCAAGGGTAACTGGACCAACACAAAGCATAAACACACACACTATCACACCACTTTGAGTTACCGGAAACAACCTCTACAACCATAAAATGTAGGGAACAGACAAAAGCAGAGCCACATGTTTGGGCTCAACATTTGCAGGTTCCCTTTCTAAATATTATTCTTCTAAATCCATCGAATAAACTGTGAGTCAACAATTTACTCTCATGGTTAAGGACTCAGTATTGGTCAATTATTATACTTTTTTGGGTGCTCAATTTTCTAATGTTTTGTTAATGAGTTTCTATTCAACCTATTTGATATTATTATAATACATTACTTTTACATTCAGGCCTGTCACAATAATGACTGTATCGACTTAATAATAACTGATGAACATGTACATAATAGAAATTCATTATTATTGTCTGCACATTTTCTTGGCAACAGTGGAAAGACTTTTCTGTGTGAAACAATGCAGCTGAGTCATAACACATCAATAGGACTTAATGCTGCCATTGTCTTATCTCGTATTTTTAGTGAAATGGAAAAATAGGGAAAAATAATACTTTACTGCGATTTTCCTGCAGTTAGGGTTATCAACATTATCTTCCAGTAGTATCATTTTTCACAATAGTTTTCTGCAGTATATTGTTCATCACCTTTCCATGCTCCTCTTTCTCTCTGCCTCAATGACACCTAGCATTATGTCGTTTGAAGGGAGGATGTCCAAACCTGAAGAAAACATACTTTGAAGTGTATTTATAATGAATCATGTTTTCAATTTTGCTGAAATAACCTTTGAAAACTGCCGCAGACCATCGAGCCTGCATTTCCACTACAGGCATGATTGGCCCTTTTGTTTGGAAAACGCCCATAACAGCCAGAGTAGGTTGTTGCAAAGATGGAGGAAACAGTCTCCTGAATGCAAAATGGTATGTATATGTAGTTACTAGTTGCTTAAATATACAGTTTAGGTTTGTGCTTACTTGTACAACGACAGCTCTCCTTTGGGTCCCTGAGACAGAGATGGGGGCAAGAAGGGAAACTTTGTAATGTACCCAGTGCAGTAGAGCACAATGTCAATTTCCTCTTTTGTATCATCCTCAAAGACAACTTTAGACTTGTTAAATCCTTTGATATTCGGCTTCATCACCACTTCTCCAAGTAGGATTCGATAAGGGAGTTCGTCATTTATCACTGGTCTCCTCTCAAAAGCTCTAATACAAACAAATAGAGCATGTGTCAATGATTTTGGGTGGCCTTAAAGTTACAGTTGTGAAGAAACATGTACAAAATAAATTGAAATTTACAGGAAAATGAGCAGAAATCATGCAAAATAAGATTCTATGTTCATCTGAAAATTTGGGACAACTTATGACACTCTACGTAAAAGTATATTCTTATTCTTTCCAGGTAACAACCCTTGACGTCTTGATCTACATTCCAATCAGGAAGTAATAAACATACAACTAGAATTAAATAATGAAATATGTTTTTCAAAAACAGCTAACCATGTTATTCATATGCACATTAAAGATGAGGTACCAAACATTACATCCATAAAAAAGGTGTGATAAGAATAAATATATAAAATCCATCTCCAAATTTAGTTCCAAATACTGAAGGTCCTCGCTTTCAAAACAGTTCTATTACATTTATCAATAGTTTTCAGATGCATATAGTTAGGTCCTCTTTCACATCTTTTGGTCAGCTTTTTCAGGTAGCACAGAAGAAGAGTAGAAAAGTGGAAAAGAGAGGACCATAGTGACTCATAACTCGGGGCCCTTTCCTCCATGCATGCAAAAGAAAAACTACATTTCTGGATGAAGACAGCAGGTCTGCAATATTCTCAAAATTGTACTTTTACAAGACCCATTCTGTTAGGAAAACAACCTGTATCATTCATGAACAAAAAATGTTAGGTACCCCAGCTTAAAAAAAAAGAAAAACCTTACTAAATCGTAACTACTGTGGCTTTAATACTAAAAATAACAATGATACCTTCCAAATCAAAGCTCACCGGTGCTTAGGCCGTAGCCGGTACAGCCTGTGGTCATATTTGTGGTTAATGGCTCTCTCTGTGATCCAGCTGATCAGACGAGAGGGAAGCAGCCCCATGAGAGTGTTATAAAACCTGTTGATGCCAGTCATGTCTAAAGGAAGCCCACAGTTTGACATCCTTCCAATCACCCAGGCCCCTTTTCGTGTGCTGAGAAAAGTCTGAAAAAAGCGCACATCGGTCATACACCTTTGCTCAATAACATAATGTTCTCTGGCATTTACTCTTTTTCCTGTCCTGCTCAATACACCACTATTCAAGACAAGTGAAATAAATAATTCAAACTAAAACATAATTATAAGAAAAGAATATGGATGCATAATAATAATACACTAAAATGCTAATTCCATAGTGTTGTATATTTGTGTAAATACTGAAAAACATACAAATCAGTGACGTTCAATTAGCAACAATGAAATACCACCTTTTCTGCAAATCTGCTGATCTCCACAGCAATGTCGCCCCCTGAGTTTCCGATTCCCATCACCAGGACCCTCTTCCCTTTGTAGCTTTCTGCATCTTTGAACTCCCAGCTGTGCAAGTGCTGCCCAGTGAAGGTCTCCAAGCCTGAAGAGATCGCACATGTATGACAATCAAAATGATGTAAAAAGCACAGGTTGAAACTAAAGCTGGGCTCTTTACCCATATGGGCCGATCTATATTTCCTATTAAATACAAATATACACAATAGACTCAAAGCAAAAAACAAACTATATGTGATGACAGAAACATGAACACATCTGTTGTGACAAAAACAATATTATCTACCTCCAACATCAACTAGCTGTGGGTGAGGTGAGGTCTTTCGATTTAAATTCTAGTCTCTAAATTAGTTGCCTGAATAAAAAAAAAACAAATCCAATCAAAATCACTTTTAAGAAGGAAGTCCATGTTTAAAAAAGTTCTGTTGTACATGATTAAGAAAGAGAAAGGGAACATAAGATTTTTTTTTCTTATGCCTGCTCCTTTTCATTTGTGTGATAGGACTACAATGATTCAAAATGTAATTATAGTATGTAGTGTATTATCATGTCCACAATTAAAATGCAGAATTCAAATCTTTAACAGACCTAAATGAGTGAGCCAAAGTTAAACAATGGCTCACAAGGAACCATATTTGTGAGCACAAGGCAAGACTGTAATATTCTATTGTGATTCTTTTGTACTGTGTAATCTCTGTTTTTATAATGATCTATAAATGCGATGTCACTTAATGTCTTTAGGGATCAGGTCTGCGAATTAGCTGTTAGCCATACAGCCTCTGATCATGGCATCGGTTATTTGTAACTATGCTTCTTGTTCTGTCCCTATAAAATAAACATATAATTAATTAATAAATGTGAATTACAAAACTTGGATTCAATGTATTCTATCTTTTGATTTGTGGCACAGCTCTCGTGGAAACCTTACTGGAAACGGGCATGTGTGTTGAAGCCAGGGATGATTTCCAAAAACATATGAATGGCTCTTACCAGAATACTCAGAGATGGGCCGGTGAGGGTGTGTGTACTGGCCGGAGCACACCATCACTGCATCAAAAACGTGGTGCTCCTCTTCTCCTTGCTGGTTCACGGTCTCTACGCTCCACTGACCGCTGACTGGAAAGTCTGGTCTCTGCACCACACGCTTTACTGTGGTCTTAAACACAATTTAGACAAAATCAAGCAAACTTTATGTTAAAAAAAGCAAAACAAAGAAAACCAAAACATGCAAATCACAGCAGTATCGGATTTTATGGGTATTTAATGTTTAACTCTTCAGATGACCTATACTCACACAAAATGTCCTCTTAGTGAGAAGAGATAACATTTGAAAGTCAAGTGACGGATGTCTTTGTTCAACTGGTTATTTTATTATGTCAGAAGTAATGTCTCCAAATGTACCAACTTCTACACTACACTACAGTACCATTTCCAGAAATTGTTTGTTCAGTGACAATGAAAATCAACAAAAGCGTGTGACTCTGATCAGCCAGGGTCAGTGGTGTACCTTGAAGCGTATGTACTTGAGCAGCTGGAAGTGTTCTGCGTACAGTCTGAAGTACTGCAGGAGGAGGGAGTGATGCATGTAGTTTGGATAATCCTCTGGCATCGGGAAGTCACTGAAACACATCATCTCTTTGGATGTGTTCACCACTAGGGAACGGTAGATACTGGAGCGCTCAGGCTGTGGAAGCTCCTATGGGAAGAACAAAGTGAAGTCAACAAGCTGATAAGTTGCATTTACAAAGTAGGGTACAGAAAAACTGGCTAACCTTGAAGTTCCACAGTCCTCCAATATCATCACTGCTCTCAAAGCAGACAGGCTCCAGCCCTTCCTCCACACAGACTTTAGTACAAACCAAACCAGAGCTGCCTGCCCCGATCACTGCTACCCGCCAGACCATCTTTTAGGGAATAAGCACCAGCAACACTTCTGAAAACACAAAAACACACTTTTGATAATCACCAACCAAACAACATTTCTAAAAGCACACATATTTGCATTTTGTGTGAATGAATGTCCTCCTCAGATTCAGATGAGGTTTATTTGCTATTTACAGAATGCAAATACACAGAATACAAAAGTCCTCCAGTGTGCACCAGACCAAGTACATAAAACAAAACAAGCTAAAATAGAGCAGGAAACAATTGTCACTGTGAAACAAATCAACAAGAATAGTTTCAATAACAAGTGCCAGATCATTACAGTGCTTTTTGTCTTTTGTCTACAGTTTGGATGAGAATTAGACCACTGATAAACATCTGGACCAGACACAGCTGTTTCCACGCCCCCTTTTAGTCGACTCAATTACTGGCAGGACATGAACCTGCACTGCTAACCATGTGATATGTTCTCTGCATAACAACTAATCACATGGCACTTTGAGGGACGTGTGTTTGGAGACCGCCGTAGTATTCTCGCTCCATTTGTTGCACTTTGAAAAATCGTTTAGATAACAATAGATCCATGATAACTACACACCGCCATGTTGTTTCCGAGACTCACCTGAACTCCTGAACCAGGAAGTGGACAGTGCGCAACGCAGAAGGATGGACTTTGCTCCATAGATCCATGGTGTTTTTGTTAGATTCTACGCTGTCCTTTAAAAATCATGTTAAAATGATATAAAAAATAATTAGATTTAATGTGTCCAACTTCAACCAAATACGCAGGTCAATGACTGATCAAGCTGCTATGATGTTTTTACATAGTATGATCTTTTCGCACGTAAGCTACTGTATAACTAGTTGGTCTCTGACAGGTGTAACGATTCTTAAACCAATTGAAAAACTTTATAAAAAGGCACTGAAAATCCTTGATAAAAAACCATTTGGTTACCACCATTGTAATATCCTCTCCAAATATAATTTATTGAGCTTTGAACATTTCATAACATTCAAAAACTGTTGTCTAATTTATAAAAGCTTACATGGGTTGGCTCCACCACCCCTAACAAGATATTTTAAATACAGAACAAGTGCCTCGAGAACAACTCGGTCCATGAGCAGAGGCGACTGTGAGGTTCCTGTGAGGAAAACCTCTTTTGGTCAAAATGTCCTGTCCTATAAAGGCAGTGTCCAGTGGAACAAACTACCAACCACTGTGAGGGAGGCAATCAGCTTCAAATCATTTAAAAATCACTTAAGCCCAACGCACACCGAAACGCCTTGACGCGCGGCAAAAGAGCCGCCTCCTTTATTTTCTATGAGAGAACGCACACCAAGGTTGCAGTGACGCGCGGCGACGCTGGACCGGGCGCCACGATTCAGTTTTGTTGAATCCAGACGCGGCGCCGCGGCTGAAACTGTCCCTCCAAGCACCCGTAGTTTTCTTCTTCTGCGCTTCTTATCACGTAGCTGTGAGCGCGGTCTCAAATTTACACACTTGTCGGCGCTATTGCTCAAGTAAACCGGTCACAATGGACGAGGAAAGCTTGATAACCCAAGTACAGCGTTACCCAGAGCTAGTTATTAGCCTGTTTAAAAAATGAGTCCAAATAGTCTTTTCTTGTAATATTTGCCAGCATAATTTCACGTAAATACTTTGTTTCCTCCCCCAAAATATTAGTAGAAACTTCCAAACGTCACTCACCCATTTCATCTGCGATCAGCTGGAAAAGGACGCTAGCCAAGGCGTTCCGGTGTAATTTGACACATGTCATGAACGCGCGTCAAATGACGCGCCGCGAGGCGCTGCGTTTCGGTGTGCGGTGAGCTTCAAAGGAATGGCTCAGATCAACACAAACCTGTCAACATAATCGATAACATTTTAAGCAAAACGTACCTTAGGGCACCACAGCATTAAAAAAAAAAAAAAAAAAAAAAAAACAACGTAATGAAATTTTAGATTTTTATAAATCCGTAGCAATTAATTAATTAAGTCTTCCCCTGGGTTTGTGGAAGTGAACCGCCTTCGCTCCCATTTTCTGCCTCACCCTTCCCTGTCCTCCCTGTCCTCTGTCGTGTCCAGTCTTTTGTCATTGTATTTGCCTGAGATCCCTAATGTTCTTTGTACAGTATATTTGAATGTGTATCTTGTGGTCCCATTGTTCCTTGTCCTGCAGTCGTTCTGTTCCTGTACTGTCTTGTGACTTTCTTTTGTGTCATTGTTAAATGTTCAATGTGAAGTTTCACATCAGCCTGTCTAGGGACAACAGATGGAAATTAGCCTATGGCTAAAATCTGACATATTTACATATTTTATATGTTCATTAATATGTACTATCCCTACTTAAATAAATAAATAAATGAATAAATAAATAAATGCTCCAGACTCTCACCATTTACAGGCTATGCTCTCCCCCAGTCTCTCCCCGAGTCTCTCCCCCAGACTTTCTCCCAGTCTCTCCCCCAGACTCTCCCCGAGTCTCTCCCCCAGTCTTTCTCCCAGTCTCTCCCCCAGTCTCTCCCCCAGACTTTCTCCCAGTCTCTCCCCCAGTCTCTCCCCAGGCCCAGACTCTCTCCCAGTCTCTCCCCCAGTCTTTTCCCAGACTCTTGTGAATATTTGTTGAAGGGAGACCTCTAGTGGCAAAATAAGAGAAGTTCACATAACTGAACTCTCGCTCTTTAAAATAAATCATTGTATTATGTTATATACAAAACCTAAAAAGGCAATGTGTGTTATCTTGGTCTAATTTTGTTAATCAGTTCACTTGTTTCATGTCTTCATATAAAATATATATATAAAAAAACAGTACACGTTTGGATATTTCATGACACTTTGAAGCAACTGTGGTTAAAGTTAAACTCATCATTATAATAATATGCACAAAGCAGCATTTTTCCACTACTTGTTTTGGTTATCTCAAGGCCGGAGCTGGCTGCACTGTGACGAATGCTGTTTGGACAGTCTCCATTCCTCCATGCTGTATATAATATCACTTGCATTCTGTAACTTTGTTCGTGCTCTTCTAAATGCCTTCTGTCTGAATTAAAGACACAATCCCAGACTTTGTCATCTTCTTCAAACTTGTAACAGATAAGCCAAGTTTTCACGAGCCGCTTGAGAAGATTGACACGATTAAACTTGACTCTTAGCCCAGATTCAGAGCAGTGGAGGAGTCCAGCTGAGCGAGAAATTCATGTCTGATACACAGTCTATGGCCTGATCTGAGACGTGTTATCACCAGAGGGCAGACTCAGATTACTGCTCCCTGATGCCACATTATTTTTTACTAAACAAATGTATTTCCAGAGTTGATCATGCAGTTAAATTTGTCATAAATTACTGCATGGAATTTTGGTCCCTACACAATTCTTCTTCATCATCATCTTCATCATCATCCAGTTTCACATTTTTTATGGTAAATTGTCACATGACCAGAGCTTACTTTCTGGAAGCACACATTGTAAATATTGCACCTCCAGAGGAAGATAAGAGACAGAAAGCTCCAAAACACAAAAGTATGTTCACATAAACATAGGACATACTGAACATTGATGTTTACGGTGTCTAGTAATGATAATTGCATTTGAAATGACTCAAACTGGTTTTATGTGTTCACAGAGTAATCTTAAACATGGACATCATGTTGTGTTTAGGGTCATTGTCCTGCTGGAAGGTGAATCCTTGCTCCACCCTCACTTCTCTTGCTGACTCCAGCAGGTTTTCCTCCAAAAGGTGGCTGTATTTGGCTCCATCCATCTTCCCAGCTATTTTTACGATCTTTCCAGTCCCCGCTGAAGAAAAGCAGCCCCATAATACGATGCCCCCTCACCATATTTGAAACTGGTCTGTGAGGTGTAACTTGACGCTGCTTTGAAATTCTCAACAACTTAACCCCTGACCTTTCTGGTGGGCTCCTTGGCCTCATGATGTTGATGAGAACATCTGTATTTATACTGAGAGCAGATTATTTAATCATTAGGGCAGTCACTCAGCAGTCATTAGAAATGTTTCAAAGCCATGTGAAGCCTGTTGGAGTGTCTAAAAAATAGGTTATTGTTACTAACAAAAATGCACTTTCAACATATATTATCCCACAGGTCAATTGTAATCAATCATAACAATGACTTTTTCACCCACTTTCCATCAATAAAAAAAAGATATAAAGTTAGTGATTATGTCAAATGACACCTGATTACTTTCATGTGTAGAAAAATGTGGGCTTAAGTGGGTTGAAACATCACATGAATATAATCTGAGGAACAATTATGAAACATTTGTGATGATTACACTTCATGAAAAACTTCAACAAGAACAAAGAAGTCATGTGGTTATTAGCCGGATCTTAGACATCAGACTGGAAATGGTGTCTGGGCTGCGGTCGTGGAGGAAATACAGAGCAGCTCCTCCGGCTGTCATAGCAACCATCAGTTTCAACCATCGTCCAGTGGAGGATGCATTGGACTCGTCTTCAACCTCTGAAAACAATGTCACGTCAGAAATTAGATTAGATTAGATTGATTGCCAAGCTGGAGATTCTAACGTTTATTTTTTAATTTCATAAATGCTTTTTTTTTCTTATCCCAAAAGAAAGAGTCATATTCAAGTAAAATGTTGTGAACAAATCAGACCACAACATGCTGTTAGAGGATAGGAACTACGTAGGTTATATATTCATTTGTGTGATTTAAAAGGTAGGGGCTCGAGCTTTTAGAGGTCATACTTATTATTCCTCTCACAGCATAATCCCTTTGCTTCCAATATCCTATGTGCACCGTTCTCGTCTTGAGAGCCTGGGACATGCGATCTGATATGCAGTGACAGGACCCTCTTGAACAGAGGGTAGTCTGTGAAGAAGAGCCACAGCCGACTTGGCCTCACTCCAATCTCCTCAGCCAGATCGTCCATGTAGGAGACCAAATCCACCTGCAGGGCCGTCAGCTTTGAAACTACTGTATGCAACTGCAAAGACAAATGATACAAAACAAGTCTGTAACTTATGATTTGAGGCTCATGTATTGTACAAATAAGTGAATATATATAGTTACTGTATATTTAAAACAAATTATTGTTTTATCTTTATCTTTTCATATATATTTTTTAAATAAAATAGTATAATCCCCATTGAATTTGTTGTTATTTTTCCTTAACAGAAAAGTGAACAATTTAAACTGTACAACAGATCCAGCACTTTATTACTATAGTTAGTAACTTTTAGATATGTATATATTGATGTTTGGGTGGATGTTTGGGTGCTGCCAGAATTCTGAATTTTTCCCATACTGGGATCAATAAATATTTATTTATCTACCTATCTATTAACAGAACCCACCTCAATTAAAATAATAATGTATCCTAAAAATAAAGCCACTTTGGAGCACTTAATAAAATATTTTTCGTGGCATTCGCTTGGTGAAAAATTATTAGGGAAGCCACAGCTGCCTTGGAGCAGACTGTTGGAGGAGAGGCTCCTAATCTAAGTCATTGGCCCCTCTGACCACCACCAATCGTTCATACACACACCACACTCATACAAGGCAAAACATTAAACTATATGACAATTGACAACAGAAAATACAGTTTGTCAAAAATTGATAATAAACAAGCTGCTCTGCAAATCGGCCTCCACTGCGACGTCTCCTCCAGAGTCCCCGATCACCACCACCCTCTTCCCTCCATGCCTTCTGGGCCTTTGGAATCCCGGCTGTGGAGGTACTTGCCCTCAATCGTCTCAATGGCTGTTTAAAACAGAAGAGACAAACACGTTCTGCTGAGACCACAATGAAAATCTACTCTATAATAATAATAATAACAACAATGATAATGATATTGATAAAGATAGGTTGAGCTATTCTTCGCTACAATTTTTTGTTTATACGATTGTATGTATTTACAACAGTGGATATATGACCAAATAAATAATCAAAAGTTGTTTTGTGTAGTGTAAGTGTTACCTGGAAAGTCTTATAGTGGGATGTTGGGACATGAGTAGTGACCAGAGCAACATAAAACTGCATCAAAAACATGCCTCTCCTCTTGTCCATCTTTGGTCTCTATGACAACTTCCCACTGTCCTGTTCAAATTCCAGTCTCTGACTAAAACATTGTACATCATAAATCAATATCAAGGGAATGATGAGTGAACATGTTGCAATAAATGAAAATGTTCTGTGTACATCCTGAAATAATGAAATATGTTAGAGTGATGCATGTGTTTTGGGTAGTCAGCAGAAATAGCTCACTGAAGCTGAATCATTTCTTTGGAGATATTGATAGTACGAGCGGTAGATACTGGCTCTCTTTGGTTCTGAAACCTCCTGTAAACAATATTATAACAGTTGGCATGATCTTTAGGCTCATAATTGGGCATCTAATATGTACAGTATTTCCACTTGCCCGGAACTTCCAGAGGCCCCCCATGTCGTCGCTGCTCTCAGGCCTATGTCCGGTCATACTTTCACTACGGCCAAACCTCATCAACGCAGGTGGCATAACATCAAAAAGTAAAATGTTTTATGCTGCAGCAACATCCACGCTTTTATACAAAATAAAGCAGAATAACCATGTTGGAAATGATTCTCCATTTAATGAAAATGTCTGATTTCTGAAAGCAACACAGTATAGTCACAGTCTATAGATGTAAAAACGTACAATGAAAACAACAGCAGGCAAGATTGATTATATAAATAATTATTCAAGAGAATGTGCAAAAAGTCCAGCAGACTGGCAACACAGCTGTTGTATTTACTCTGGTATAGCACTTCATAAATGATAGCAATTAAACATAAATACAATGTTCATATTTGATACAGACCCTGAAAATCATAAATATAAGAAAGTAATTATGGGTTTCACAAGTGAGAACAATCCTATAAGCTATACAAATCAAATGACATCTTTTGAGTTAAAAAAATCAGTTTGATCAAAAACAGGTCAAAAAGTGTTTATTTATTTATTTGTACCTGTTTGTAAACTTATACAACTTTAACAAGGTTCCACTGTGATTTTTAAGGGAAGTCCTGGCCCTAAAGGGGAGGAGTCACCACCTTGAAGATTATTTACTTTTTAAAACATGACATTTGTTTTCAATGACAGCTAAACTTTCCCAACACCTGAAACCTATATATGTTAACCCTAAAACAAGCATAATTAAACACTGCACTGTGTTCTAAATTTACATTATGTTTCCTGGTGGAACAATACTGATCATGTGGTGAGGGACATGCAAGGTAATTGTCAATGGTGGCCCAGAATCCATGTCAGAAAGGGTTTGAGCAAATAGAAACTCAGATTACAAAACACTATGAAAAGACACCATCGCCTCTCCAACACAATGTACCCTGACCATTTACCAAAACTGTCCTAAGAGCTTATCTTTGATATAATTCTAATTGAAATAAATCCAATCAGGAGAACAACACAACAAAGGAGAAAGTGAGACTTCTCTGCACTCGTATATGTAATGTTCAATAATGAATGAAACATTTTTACATTCCCCATCTACTCATCAGCTTATCAGACAAAAAACAGAAATTATCATTACCCAGCATTCTAGCCCACATCTCTTCAGGTATAAATCACAAATGTAATGCTAATGCCAGTGTGCAAATGTGGAGCACATTTTTTAACCTGAAATGATCTCATGAGTTCTACAGAGTAGAATGGCACCTGTTAAATTACATACTAAACTGATGCCAGGCTTAAGTCATGTATAAACTGCTTTAACAAAGCTGTTGTATACTGTTAATGCCTTGCAATTAACAATTATTTTGATAATAGATTAGTGGGACAATTATTCCTTTAATTGATCAATTAGTTTTGGATCGCAAAAGTTGAGAGAATGTGGGATTTTTTATACATTATGCCCCTGGAGAACATCAGAGAGAACCAGATACTTTATTAACACATTTAATTCCATTCTGCGGTCATTATAGAATTATCTGTCATAAAATGTCTTTTCAGAATGGTTACGACAATGTAAGGTTAAAAAAAAAAAGACGAATTATTGAAATAGTACTAATTTAGAATTGAAGAGTTGTGATTAATTGCTTCATGTGTTACAGTCCTAGGAGACAATAATCCATATAGAATCAAAACAATATTATTAATTCAAATATGGGCAAAATAATTGTGTAAAATATGCTATTATTGAATAGAAAACTGCTCTGAGGGAGGTACAGTACATCTAAACGTATGAAGAGGCGGCTCTACTCAGAGCTCCTCTTGTGTGACTAAGATCTTCATCCCATCTCTAATGGAGCGTCCAGCCGCTCTGTGGAGGAATCTCATTTACACCACTCGTGTCTGTGATTTTGTCCGACCTAAAGCTCATGACAATACGTGAGGGTCGGAACGTGGAATGACAGTAAATAGAGAGCTTTGCTTTGTGACTGAACTCGTTCTTCACCCCAGTCCGATACAGCGGTCGCATCACTGCACATGCTGCACCAATCCATCCTTCAGAATATCAGAATATGCAAAAATCATTACTAACCAAAGCAGATTTTCCAACCCTAAAAAACAACTCAATTTAGCTTCATAAAAAAGCAAACATTTTGTTGCAGTATCAGCACTGTTGGTTCTCTTATTACGGATCAATTTTAAAATGATAAAAATCTGAAATGAAACTAATTAAAGCAGTTAGAACTATTTTCTCTCATTGTAGAAATTCACAGTTTGTATTCACAAATATTAAACTATTAGGAATGTTATTGTTGCATGGTCATCTAAATATAAAAGTGAGTGAAATCTTGTAAAAATATAAGATGTTTCCTTGAAGTTTTCTGCCATGTAGCAGGATGCAAGGTGCACCCGGAGGCATACTCTTCAAAGATTAACAATGAAGGATGTAGTCACACTTACACCGATTTAGTCCTGACATTTTTGGCATGCATCAAAGTTCACTTGGCAACAATTTATTTAAAGGCTTGGTCACGATTAAGGTACTATCTTCATGACTCTGCAAGTAGCTTTAAATTATCTTAAGAAGCCACTAATGCCACCAGCAACAAGTCATCTGAGCCTTTCCATTTTCCTTTCTTTTAAACTGTACAATCATAATTTAACCTCACATAGATATTGGTGCAAATATCAAAACACAAAGCCCAGCAGCCCTTGCAGTGTCTGTGGTGAGATCCACAACATCTCGATCAGGTTGTATTGGCAGTATCCCATCCAGAAGCCGAACATCACATCAGTAACATTGTGTCTTCCCAGCATCACTCTGCTTAGACCCACGATCCCGACCCAGAGCTGAACCAGGACCCTCAAAGGAGCAGCCAACACCAGGTGGGCCAACAGGAAGCGGCCACACATCGCAGCCCGAGTGGCGTGGCCTGAGGGAAAGGAATACCGGTCGACGGAAAATGTCGCAAACATATCCATTCGATTATGAGATGGGCGCCGCCGCCGCACAACAGCCTTCACAATAGCCACCAAAACCAGGTCCAAGAGCAAACCTACAGAGACACAGAAAAGTAGGTCAAACAAGCAGTGAGACACATCATCAGGGTACTGAAGGCACGACACAAGAGGAAGATAATAATACATCTGTTATTTGAACACTCAAAAGGTTATTCACTCACTCCATGCACTGTTCTAAACTGATAGAGTAGCCACAGCCACCCTGGGGTAGATTGACATAAACGAGTCAACCAGTGTATGCTATTTGCCCCTACAAGCAACACCAATCATTCATGCACACACCAGACAATAGGCAAAGAGGGAGAAGTGTCTTTCCAAGGACACAACAATAGTTTGGAACTTTATAGCCGCAGCCCCACAATGGCAACTGTTGTTCCCTGAGGTCTCCCATCTCAGTCCTAACCATGCACTGCCCTAACCATGCCCTGTTCAGAGGTCTCAGGATCTGACATGTAGGTGGATGGAGGAACAGCTCGACAGAATGGGCAGAAAGTGAATGAGGTGCGGCAACGCCTGAAAACCATCCCTGTTCACACCTCAGTCATTGCCCCGTCCGACTCATGGACTCATCCTGAACCCCACCACACAGTCCCCTTGCCCGTCCCTGTCCTTCACAGCTGCTGAGGTGAGGATGGAGACTAGACCAGAACCAGTACACATCAGCTCCAGGCTTCTTTTCTCATGCACAGACAAACCCTGGAGTGATACTGGTAATACCAGTCCCAAAGTCACCACACCTCAGACAGTAGAGACTTCAGGCCTGTGGCTCAGACACTGGAGAGGCTGGTCCTGGGCCATTTCCGCTCCACTCAGCAATGGACCCGCTGCAGTTTTGTCGACTGACCTGGCATTGGATTGGGGGATGGTGTTGGGCAACTATGACACAAATAAAAGGTTTCCTTATCTAATAGTTTAAATTAACATTTTCAGGGCGGGCCAGCTACAACAGGATTAAATTCCTAAAGCTTTTTGATGCACAGTAGAATTGGGTGAGGCAAATTGCATTTGTTATTCAAAACACAATACTGTATGTCAGGTTGTCACAGGTTGATTCTTGCCCTGTTCCTTTTTGTTTTCTCTCGAACGATACAGGCCCAACTGGTTGCCTTGTGTGACCTGATATCAATATTTTACCTGTTCTTTTAAGAGCAAAAGACTGGACTGATGGCCGCAACCCCGCTGCAGAGTGTAGTTCTAGTTTTAGTTTGCATTTTGAGTTGAGCATTGTTTTTTCATTTCTTTTGAATGCTGTGATTCAATTCTCAAATCTAAGGGGTCTTCTGGCCATCTATTATTCATTTATAGACATAGTGTCTTCATCTGACATCCCACCTGACGAAGAAACTGTAGAGGCTAATCCTGGGACACCTCCACTCCACAGTGAGCTTAGCAATGGACCCGTTGCAGCTGTTTACCGACCGGGCATTAGAGGGTGTATATTATGTAGATAGATTTAGACATATTCATATTGAAGAATTTGCAGCTATCCAAGAAACATAGCAGCTACTTATATTGTACTCAGCTACTCATATCTCATCAGCCCATACAAACTGGATACAGACGTAGACTACAAACCTTTGACACTTTAATATGATGCAGATAATAAAACTTAAACAGGACATGGACAGGACAAACACTGATGTGGATATTCAGAGTTCTGTACCTAAACTTGAGGGGGAAGACTCATAGAATAGCGCCATCGAGTGGCATAGATGTGAAGCTTCAGTTGTCAATACTTCGGCATTTGTTTGGATGGTTTATCCCCAAACAATAATAATAAAGAAATCTCCTTGGTGCTGAGGACACACGTAGGCTGAATAATACCTACCCATGAACAGGTTGAGGATGACTTCTTGTCCTGCTGCACTGTCGCTTTTATACATGCAGTACGCGGTCCCCGCCAGCCAAGGGATGCCATGTCCGGATATCTCTATCAGCTTCATCAGGGGCCGAACGCTGCCCCAGGACGAGTCTTCACAGGAGCACACCCCTAGCCGCTTGGACATCCACAGGTCGATGGCGAGAAGGGAGCTGAGCGCTACCCGCAGGAAGGATGGGTTCACCCGGATGCCATCCTCCTCGGGCCCCTGTCCGCTGGCGGAGCCGGTGGAGGAGCTGGAACCCCTGCGTCGTGTAGGGCTCTCGGATGCTCTGAGTCTGGCTGTGGTGGGGTCCGAGCCCTGCCGCTGCAGCAGGGACTTGTTCATAGACGCGAAGTCAAAGCGGTCAGAGCCTGTGACCACCGGACTGGCCCCACTGCGACCCGGGGGCTTGCTTTTAGGAGACGGCATGTTCAGCTGGCAATAGGACTATAGTCACTCACTGTCAATTACGACGTGTTTAAGTGCACTGCTGTGCGGACTGCTGGTCCTGTACTTATTTCAAGAACCGAACATTCATCTCACGTCTACCTGTTCCGCAATGAACTGCCATCTTTGTTGTTCTACCCGCAAAGCACTCTGGGTAATCGAGTTTTATTATCACCAAGAACAAATCCAATGATTTTAGTTGTATTTTTAAGTTATTTTTCGTGTTGTTTGATTAAACTTACTCTAAGAGTAAAATAAAAATAAAACTATAAGACACCGTATGATTGGCACCGCCTTTTTCCGGGTCTGTTCACGTGGTTCTGCACGGGAATATTATTGCAATTCCATTTGGAGGATCAGAGATAAAAAGTGTAATAAATCAGAGCATTGTTGCAGTGTGGCAGGAGATATGGGACCATGATGTTAAGGGACGACATTTGTACGGGATCAAAAAGAGTGTCAGAGCTTATAGATTAACACCTGCCAGTTATCACAGGAGAAACGATACAGCACTTACCCGCCTAAGGCTCGGACATACAGGACTGAACTCAACATTGTTTAGAATAAATAAGTCTGCTACAGATAAGTGTGACATGTGTGATGTAAGTGAGACAGTTGAGCATGTGCTGTTGAAATGTGAAAAGTACAGTGTGCAAAGGGATGCTTTTAAGGGCTCAGTGATAGAAGCAGGGCGGGAGTGGAGCATGGAGGGTATTTTGGGAGAGGGGCTTAATCAGGAGAAGGCATGGAGGGCACTGTTTTATTTTTTAAATTCAACAAAATTCATAAATAGACTGTAACATTGTACCAAAGGCATGGAGTATTACGCTCTGATACAGTAGGTGGCGGCATACGTCAATGCTGATTCGTAGCCCGCCATAAAGTTACAGAAGAAGAAGAAGAAGAAGGTTCTGCACGGTAGTTCTCATGTGGGGCCAGTCCTCTCTTGAATCGTCTCTGGTTTGAGGCACAGACCTTTGGTCACAGTCTTGAGTGGCTCGGTGTTTTCAGTGTGAGCATCATGCCTGGGATTCTGCTCGGAGATGTGTTTCCAAACTTTGAGGCCGACACCACTATCGGCAAGATCAAGTTCCATGACTTTCTCGGTGACTCGTGAGTGTCTGAAATTTACACGTTCACTCTATTATATCATGTTCTGAAATTAATGAAAAGTAATTTTCTGTTGCATAAAGAAGTAACAGAAGGGTGCATTGAATTGTGTGATAGTGCCAGGGATCTATAATAATAACGGATAGTGCACGTATGTTGTGATGACTGCCACGCACCTGTATTATGGGTTACACAAGCAAGACGAGGATGATAGGCTGTATACATAAAACTGTTGTGAGCCTATAATAATTCATGGCCATGGCTATAGTTTAGTAATTTATAAGTGGCTATAGTTTAGTAATATGTAAGATGCCAATTTGTACACCCTCAATATATGTGCGTTCTCAATTCAAACAAGAAATTTACCAACACAACAATACTCGACGTGCTTTACATTGACACAACACTTGAAAGGAACATGCAAAATTCTATGTTTGTTTAAAAGTTCAAGCGCTGTTGAATGGTAACTTATTCGTACAGCTTGTCAATAAATTACTACACTGTCCCATATGTTACGTGTGCTGGACATTCCTTTTTATTTTTTTATTTTTTTATTTTTTTAACTTTATTACATTTTAATACAATTACAAGAATGAAAACATAAAAGAAAGAAATAAAACAAAATTATATTCGAAATCTAAATTAAATCTTTAATTAAAAATAAAATTAACATAAAATATAACACATTAAACCCATCCCAACTATTCGAAAACATAAAGAACATTAAAGAAATTAAAAAACTCACCTCAAAATTATACCGACATTTCAACTCTGATACAATACATTTACCTACAGAAAAATGGAACATAGATCTTAATACATAACTCACACAGGAACACTGGACAGAAGCTTGTAAAAACATCTTTTCTATGACACCCAACACCAATCTGCAATTAATCCAATATAAAGTCATACACAGGTCACACATCACACAACACAGGATGCATAAAATGGGACTAGCAGATACAGCCATCGGTTCACAATGTACTATGGGGGCCACTGATACCTACCTACATGCACTTTGGGAATGCACTCCTGTACAGGCTTTTTGGAACACTATCACACAAGGAACTCTCACACATCCTGAGCTGCAGAGTCCCTCTACTTCCCTCGCTTTGTTTACTAGGTCTCACTTCAACAACAACAATACTGCCTAGACATAAGAACAGTCTACTCACATCCCTAACTGTCGCCAAGAAAATAATACTCAAACTGGAAAACAAAACACACAATCAACATCAATCATAGGACCAACTCTCTTACTCAATACATAACATCCTCTCAAATAGCAGCTCGCCATGATGATGACATGACTTCCTTTACATACTCCTGGTCACCATTCATTAGTCATTTTGACATCAACCCCAATAATTTCTCAACATCAATTTAATCCCAAAACACAACCACAAATTAATATACCAAAGAGACTAAAAGTGCCACTCACATTCTTATAATCCTTCACATATAAACAGACGTACATACACAACTGCACACACATGCACGCATACATACACTCTCGCACACCCTCTCCAAATAGATAAGTTAAAATCAGTTACTATTACTATTTACATATGAATTTAGGATCATTTATTTCCAAATATTTATTTATTTGTTTACTTACTTCCTCACGTCGCTGTTGTTATTGTCATTATTGTTATTATAATTGTTATTATAATTATTATTATAATTATTATTATTTACATTTCCTCTCTCACTTAAATTGGATATCTGAACAAACTATACACATTATATCCACGATTACAATCAGGTACTGGAAAAGAGAGGAAAGAAGGAAAGAAAAAGAATATATATAACGTAGTATTTGCTGAAAGTATTACTTTCAGATTTTGGTAGGTTTTGTGCATGTGGTGATCTTTTGGTTTTAACCTTTTGAACCCTAAAATTCTGTGAACATTCCATTGAATGTTCCATGTTGGTTACACTCCAAAACGTTGCTCTAATCTGCTCCTCAAGTGAGTCCGATGACTGTGGTTCCTTTGTTTACTGAGAGGCTTTCAGCTCGAAAGATGTCTGAAGAGGGGCTATGGTTTTTCTACATATACCACAGTGTGTTGTTAAACTGATCTTTTTCAATGTAGTCCTTTTTTCCCCAATTAACACCTGTAAATAAATGACAAATGAATGACATTTCAATGGAGACTCAGAGGTGGCAGCCCCCTTCCACCACCATAACACGTAGACAAGCTTTAAAATGACAATTAATTGCATCCGAATATT
Source organism: Knipowitschia caucasica (assembly GCA_964034765.1). Classification (NCBI taxonomy): domain Eukaryota; kingdom Metazoa; phylum Chordata; class Actinopteri; order Gobiiformes; family Gobiidae; genus Knipowitschia; species Knipowitschia caucasica. The sequence continues at coordinate 28,543,503 of OZ035824.1, read as the reverse complement.
ATTAACACCATGAATTAACAAAAAACTGATAAACCTCCTTTAAAATACATTGGGTTCTCTTGGGTTTTCTTGTGGCTGAATAGTTCATTAGGAAGATTGGTTATTAATTATATAACACTACTTCAGAACAGATGTGTGTGTTGTTCTGCGCAATCATACAAACACAAATGACTTTATACATATCTTGTTTAGATGGGGCATTCTGTTCTCTCATCCGAAAGACTTCACCCCCGTCTGCACCACAGAGTTGGCCTGTGCTGCTAAAGTCTCAGACCAGTTTCAGAAACGTGGCGTCAAGATGATCGCCCTCTCTCTGGACTCTGTGGAAGATCATCACAAATGGAGCAAGGTTTGCATAGAAAACATCATTTTGAATTCAAATTGGCTTGTTCATCAAGCTTGTGTAACTTAACAGTGTGAGCCCCATAGCACAAAGATAGTGAAATGAGAGCGAGGCTATAGGGCCTCTGGAGATTCACTGGAGAATCGCTCGGAACTTAATCTGTTTTGTGTTTGCTCTGTGTTAGACCTGTGTATTACGGACAGATTTTTGGAACATTAGTCCTAACTGTGTACACTCAACGGTCAAAGATATTTTTTTAGGATTCACATGCAACAGCTGCACTGGCTGAACCCTCATTGTTACATAATCGAAAGATCCCTCTGGTCTCTTAAAAACACGAGAACTTTGAAAATCTGAATGAAAGTGATTCTCCAGAATCGTGCCTTCTATTCTCAGTGTGAACGTGTTGTTTGAGCCCATGTCCACCCCGTTCCCATCTCTGTGTGGAGTGAGAGGACAAGTGCCCAAAAATAACAATTGTAAACCGCTTTGTGACTCTGGTCTGTGAAAGGCGGTATATAAATGGAGATTACTTACTTACTTACATGTTATAGCCTCTAAGTTCAAACACTGTTTTATAGGGATAGGTGACATGGCAATACACCTATATCACTTACCTGAACATGAACTTTTAATCATTGCCATTTCCTCCAACAATATTCATTTTTCTCACAAACATACTTTTAGAGAAGGTTTATATGAAAATAGACACAAGGTAATGACATCTGGATTATAAATTCAATGAATTACCTACCCCTGCTGTTGTAAAGACTAGACAGTAAGGTTTAAGTGGGATAAGACCCACTTTTTGTGGTGGCATTCATTCAAGTAATATGTTATGTTTGTGTAGTGATCCCTAAAGGTCAAAAAGGTGGTAGGAGAACAAAAACAACACTGACTATGCATTCACGTTCCTGTCATTGTTCATAGGATGTAATGGCCTTTGGAAATGCAGAAGGGAACCCTCTGCCTTACCCCATCATCGCTGACGAAAGCAGGGAGCTGTCTGTTCAGCTCGGCATGTTGGACCCCGACGAGAGGGACAAGGACGGCATGCCTCTGACTGCGCGCTGTGTAAGCCCATTAACATTTTAACAAATATGTACTTGTAACGTACTCTAGATCTGAAAAGGGAACATGCAGTGATTTTATATTTATTATTTTCTTATAGAAAACATAATTATACACTGCTCACAAAAACTTAGGGCACACTCAAAAAACACATCCTCGATGTCAATCAATTCGATTTTTTTGGATGAAAATCTTTATTCATAGTGTGTTGAGAACAAAATGAAATAAGAATGATAAATGGAAATCAAATTCTTAGTTCCTGGAGGTCAGGATCAAAAATTATAGTCAAAATCAAAGTGACAAATGAGGTAACTGGTTGATCCAAATTCTGTAGAAATTCCTCAAAACAAGTCTGTATCATCCTCAGTAGTGTGTGTGGCCTCCACGTGCCTGAATGCGCTCCCTGTAAAGCATGGGCATGCTCCTGATGATGCCAAGGAGGTCCTCCTGAGGCTTCCCCTCCCAGATTTGGATTAGAGCATCAGTCAGCTCCTGGACAGTCTGTGGTGCGACGTGGCAATGAGGATGGACCGAGACATGATGTTCCAGATGTGCTCTATTTGATTTAAGTCTGGGGAACGGGCAGGCCAGTCCAAAACATCAATACCTTCATCATGCAGGAACTGCTGACCCACATGTCACATGTGGCCTGGCATTATCATGCATCAGAAGGAACCCAGGGCCCACAGCACCAGCATATGGTCTTACAATAGGTCTGAGGAGCTCATCCAGGTAACTAATGCCAGTCAGGGAACCTCTGGCTAGCCCATGGAGGGCTGTGCGGCCCTCCAATGAAATGCCTCCCCAGACCATCACTGACCCACCACAAAACCGGTCATGCTGGAGAATGTTGCAGGCAGCAGAACGTTCTCCAGGGCGTCTCCAGACTCTGTCACGTCTGTCACATGTGCTCAGGGTGAACCTGCTCTCATCCGTGAAGAGCACAGGGCACCATTAGCCAATCTGCCAATCGCTGTGTTCTCGGGCAAATGCCAATCGGGCTGCACGGTGTTGGGCAGTAAGCACCGGCCCAACTTGTGGACGTCAGGCCCTCATACCACCCTCTTGGAGTTGGTTTCTGACTGTTTCAGTACCAACATGCACATTTGTGGCCCTCTGGAGGTCATTTTGTAGGGCTCGGGCAGTGCCTTTTCTGTTTCTTTGTGCACAAATGAGCAGATATCGGTCCTGCTGCTGGGTTGTTGACCTCGGTTGGCCCCCCCCCAGGTCTCCTGGTGTACTGGCCTGTCTCCTGGTATCTCCTCCATGCTCTGGACACTGCGCTGGGAGACACAGCAAACCTTCTTGCAACAGCACGAATGGATGTGCCATTTTGGATGAGCATTACTCCCTGAGCAACTTCTGTGGGTTGTAGATGCCTCCTCATGAGCCCTCTAGTGGTGAGAACACTGGACAAATGCAAAAGTGTTCCAAAAATACAGTACAAGGATGTAGACCGGGAAATGGTAATGGCAAAACCATTCCTCCTTTTGGAGTGATCTTGCTAATTGCCTCTAATTTACACCTGTTGTCTGTTTTAATATCCACAACATCAGATGAAATTGATTCACAATAAGTGTGGCTTCCTAACTGGACAGTCTGATATCCCAGAAATTTGACTGACTTGGAGTTACATTGTGTTTTTTGAGTGTGCCCTAAGTTTTTGTGAGCAGTGTACTTAAGTGCAGATGAATACACATAAGTCACAAAAGGATTGACTTTGCAATTTAATTATATTGATATATTCTTCTTCATGACATAATATAAAACATAATTTTCCTTATTATTACAAAATACTCGTACTATTTTATATACATGTCATTATGATCCTCCAGGTTTTCATCATTGGTCCTGATAAGAAGCTGAAGCTGTCCCTCCTGTACCCGGCCACCACTGGGAGGAACTTTGACGAGATCATCCGAGTGATTGACTCGCTACAGCTCACAGCGCAGAAGAAAGTGGCCACACCTGTCGACTGGAAGGTACAATCTTAAGATAAAATTACTGCAAATGTGAAGCCATAATGAGGAGAGTTTGGAACATCATACAGGCACCCATACACAATGGCCCACAGACAAATCATGACCAGACAGTATTTAGTTGTCCTTGTAATCTAAGCTCATACTGGACTTCTTATTTCAGCCTGGACATAAAGTGATGGTCATCCCAACACTCTCTGATGCTGAGGCTGCGGCTCTCTTCCCCAGCGGTGTCACCACAAAGGAGCTGCCCTCGGGGAAGAAGTATCTGCGCTACACTCAGCTCTAGAAGAAAATGTCTGTTTCCTCCACAATTGTTTTTGTTAAAGACGTCTCGGCAGAGAGTGCCATCATCATTCAGTGCCTTTATCTCCCCAAATAAAGTCGAACTTGAATGCTGAAATTTCTTTTTTTCATTCATGTGTAGAAGCTGCATCTTTATAAATGGGTAACACTTTCAATGCACCACCAGATGGCCCTACAATGCTACGTTCCAAACTTCCTGGATTATGTAGGACTATACTTTGCCGCTAGAAGGCTAAACGTTCACACAACAGTACTTCACCGTTTTCTTTTTGACTGTTGACTTGATGTTCCAAGTTTAGTAGACAGTGTTCAGTAATCAACCCTCTCTCATAAAGCTTATAAAAATGTAAAATGTCCTGAAATAAGTAATGTAGTTAAGATTATGATCATTCTTTAATGTTGTGCACTTGAATTGTGGATAATTTAAAGCCGGCCCTGGACGTCCATAGCAGTCCCCTCACCTGTGGACAAGACAGAGGTGTAGGATTGCTCTCACGGTTATTCAAGCCTCAGAGCTGCATGTCGGAGCAGAGGATTGGTTACACTGAGCACTGATCTGTGGCTGAGGCCTTGTATTCACACAGGAATGTTGAGGTTAAACACAAGAGGCTGGAGGAACAACCTATTCTCTCTTTGAGTGTAGAAATATGAAGAAATTATATTGAAATGATATCTGGAGTAAGAGGAGTTTAATATCCAATCAATAATCAAGTGCTTTAATAAGTAAAAAAAAAACATACGCATCTGTTACTGTTCAGTGCTAATTATGAATTGAAAACATTTTTCATTAAGTTTATTATTGTACATTTTCACTCTTCACATGTTTCAGAGTTAGCAACTAAAACAAGTAGGTATTTTTTTTAACTTAAAGAACATAGGGTGGATCATCAAGACTGTCGATCCTCAATTTTCAATCATTCTGGTGATACGTGCTCGTCAAATAAGACCTTTTTATTTAAATTTTGAACTTGTATCACCAACTTGTCCAGTTACATTTATTGCTTTTGCTAAAAACTGCAAGAACCGAAGACTAATGTTTATTTTGCATGGTCCCTGATCAAATATATGAATCATAATCCTGGCGTCGGAACGTTCATCTATTTTACATTTTACTTCTTTCTTTTAAACCACAATTATCTGTACTGGACTTTGCGAGATGACTGCAGATGGCGACACAGCATAAAATCAGGTTTGAAGGGGTTATCCTTGCTTCTAAGTGAATTACTTCATTGTGGTCGGCTACACTTCTAAGTTAAGATAACCATTCAGCCGTGCCCAACACTAGTACTTTTGCCACCTCTTGTCATGTCAGGTCACATAGGCACCTTTCAGTTTTCTACTTTCTGAAAAGCCCGCACTATTTACTACAAGTTTATATTTTTCTTCTTTATTAGATTTGTCCCATGTAAAGTGTGATCCTTGTTCTTGGAGACAGTACCTCCTTTCTTGATGTGAACATGTTGAACTCCGTCTTTGAATGTGGGATGAAACTGTTGCAGTCAGTGGGTCACTCATTGCCCAAAATCCCCCTCCCTCTCTCTCTGCACACTCTCTCCCATGTTCCCTCATTCTCTCACCCTTCTCTTGTGCCTTTTTGTCCTCAGGAGTTGTCCAAAATAATACATTGTAGACAGAGAATACTGATCAAATGCATTTCTCAGATTCCCCACCACAATGGGCCGTGCCACAGCTCTCAGGAGACGCGCTTTGGGTGTCAGGCGCTGGCTTAATTGTGCTGCACCGAACCTCCCCTCTCGCTCCTCCGTCACCCATGGGTGCGTGTATGGCTATGGTCCATCCTGTCACCCGTGCTTCGCCGATGTTTCAGCTGGTAATACAACACGGGGCCAGTCCAGGTCTCATGAAGAACAACACTCCATTATTACAGAAGCCAGGGTGCGAGGGGAGAAGAGAACACGGCTATGGGACAATACAATGAACAATGACAATAGTTTATGTGCAATTTTTAGAATGCGATTGTATCTAAATGTGGGCCCACTAAATAATACAGTTCAAGTTGTAATCTATCTTCATATAAACATACTGTATATTTAGACATTAATTATTTAGCATTCCAAATCCATGTATGTCCCAGGGTATGATTATATGATATGCTCTCTGTGTGGATAAAGCTACTGTACATATCAATATTTCAGATTAAACCACTTTGCAGTACAGTCCAATACTACAAGACTACCTTGTATGAGCTTTTGTTCATTTAGCACTTATCTTATCACAGTCTTATCAAGGAAAATACGTCCCAGTCCCACCACATCCTCTGCAAACAGAATCAACAGAGCAGCTTTCATTCCAATCTCTGCTTTCAGGACGTCCCAGAACTTGATTACCCATATGATTTGTCCTAAATAATAAGACACTGTAACAAGATGGCTCCAGTTGTAGCTTCCATCACCAACAGTGACATGACGTTTGTTCTTTTCCATAGATACATCTTTATTAGTCCCATCAGCTTAATAGAAATCATTTTATCTTTTGAAAACTTGTAAGAGAGGGGGCTGAGAGCTGATTGGCTGAGGGAGGGTGGTCTGAAAAAGCTGATCTAAAGATTGGCCAAAAAATACATGAATGTGAAAGAATGGAACCAAGCTGTTTTGAGAGCGGGGGACTAGTGAAATGGCTTGTTTTGAAAGTTAGGTTTTCCAGCTTTATCCTTTAATATTTCATACAGTAACAGCCATAGTATAATGTCCATGTATTTTTCAATTGCTGTTTTTACTTACTTACTTAAACAAGAATGGACTTTGTTGTTCTTTTTGGTTCTCTCAGCTGACTTTATTCCAATAGTGTGTGTGCAGAGTTGGCTCCATCACCTGCAGCTGCCCATGACCTGTGAGTTAACAAAGCAGAAAGCAGCACTGCCAGCGCACACGTCCATGAAGCAGACTGTTTGATGCTTTCCAGACGTCTCTATCTCTCTCTTTCTCTCCCCCCTTTTTCTCCCAAGTGCAACGCAACTGCACCTCCCCCAGCTCCAGCTCTTATCAACATTTCAGATGCTTGTTCCCAGGCAAAGACTTGTACATGAACACTGCATTGTTTGTTTGAACTTGACAAAAAAAAAAACGTACCTCAAGATAAACTGTGCACATTTGACTTAGTTTTGAGTGATAGTAAAAAGGCATTTGTTTGTGCTCAGTTTGAGAAATGATCAGCACGTCTCTATTCGAAACAGATTCAACATGGCTATAAATTAACTACAAGCCTTTTATGTTCACTGTCTACACTGTCTTTTGACTTGAATCATATGCGATTCTGTTGCGATAAAACCATATGCAGTTTACATAATAAAACAAAAGATGTAGAAACATAATTAAGCTATTGTTATATATAGATTTAATTTCAGAAAGCTTGTATCATCCTCGTGCTGCTAACATGTACAATAGTACCACTACTGTTAATATTTGAACCCACAAAACGGATGATTTATGTGTCTTTATTAAGCTAAATAAAGAAATTCTTTTTTATTTTGCTATTATTACTATTAAGTATAAAGTATAAAGTTGTGCTATACTTCATCTTATTTTGTGTTGTGTGATCCTCATTCCTGCTGGTAAATGAACTGAACTACAACACTGAAAATCCCTCATTGTGGGGCAAATAAAGAATATTATTTATTATTCTATATAGTTTCAGTGCACATGATTAAATATCATTATCAGTATCATTTTGTTAATATATATAAAAAAAAAAATCTTTTCTCAAAATGATATAATTTGCTGTTCTGTATTAAAGTTAAAGTGATTGTCTGGAAATTGTCAGAAAGAGAGACAGAGAGGTACTTGATTTGAAAAAAACGACGCAAGCTCCCTCCTCCTTCCTTTCTGATTGGTCTACACCTACGTTTCCGTAACACTTTGAAATGTTAATCAGAGAACATATTATACATATACATTATTAATACACATGCACGGAGGTTTTCAGAATTATTTGTGAACGTTTTAATGAAAAAAAATATGTTTTTATGCACACAAAAAAGCGATCGCGGCAAACCAGGAAGTGCTATTATCATGAATTGCACATTATAGGACACATCTGCAGAGTAAGTAAGTAATCTTTATTTATATACCGCCTTTTCACTGCAGATCTGAGTCTCAAAGCGGTTTACAATTGTTAATTTTGGGCAATTGTCTTTCACTCCACACAGAGATGGGAGCGGGGTCGCCAGTACAGGAAGCACATGCTAGAACTATTGTACATGTTTTTAGTGGTAGGGGAAACCGGAGTACCTGGAGGAAACCTACGCAGACACAGGGAGAACATGCAAACTCCACTCAGAAAGGCCCTGGTCCGACCGGGATTCGAACCCAGGACCTTCTTGCTGAGAAGCGAGAGTGCTATCCACTCAGCCACCGTGCCGCCCGGAGACATAATCCATAATCAGAGAGGATCTGATGATGGATATAGGTTCAGTATATACATAAGTACCTCAGCGCGGATGTTCAGAATTCTTTGTTCAGTTTTCATGTAGTTCCAGAGCCTAATAGAGGCTCCGCGAAAACAAACAACTGCGCATGCACGCAGCTGCGAGCATCAGCGCCGATGATTGACAGCCCTTGGCATGACTCGATTGGTTAACCTCGACGGCACCGTGGATTCTGAACTATAGCTAAGAGCAGGGAAGGCGGGTCTTGCCCGTAATATTAGAATTAATAAAATGACTTATTTTATATCAACATTTAAGGCCAGGAGGTCAATTTAACACATTTCCTAAAATTTGTAATTCATTTAGAGTTACAGACTATCACTTTAAAGCCAGTTGGTAATTCCCTCCAATCAATTAAAATAATTTAGCAATTAAAATCCACATGCAGGAATACCAAATGATGCTTTGACAGACATTGCTGCATTTGTGAAAAGTAATAAAGGAGGCTTGAATCCTAAATACCCAGCTTCATATCATGGTTAACTCTTGTCAAACAATACTTTCAAATAACATTTATAATTATATTTTACCCTATAACCAAGCACTCCATAAAAAAATCCCACCTCATATCAACGTATAGTTATGTTTCAAAGTTTAGAAAAGATAAAGCTTGGCCTACAGTATCGACGCAAACTCTAAATCCTTGTTACGCCCTCGTAAGTCAGTGGGCCTTTAAGACCCCTAACATACAACCAACATTTACCTGCATTCACACAAGGACATAATGATACCAGCGATGATCCTGGTGCAGAGATAAATGCCATTGTTTTGATGGCATCTCATAAATACAGCATGCAGACAGGCTATTATGGCAGAGCTCGTCCTCTCCAGTTATTGCGCTGAGAACAGGGTGATGAATTAGAAGGTAAAAGTGCTATTACTCCTCCGACTTATCTGTATCCTTCACTATCAAACCTGGCCCCCCACTCTCGCTTTCTCTATTAGCGACACATTGATCACCAACATGCTGGCATATCACCTGAGTAATGGCTAAGGGTGTCTGGGCTTTTAAAACAACCCCGAGCTCCATCAAGGCGGCACAGAAAAAGGCTGCCAACAAAATGAAGTGTTCGGATTGGTGCATGTGAGAAAAGGACATCGAACACAGAAGAACAGATGAGATTAATGCTTTGGTGAATAATGTTTCTTGCTTTCTGCAGTTGGCACACACTATAATTGCATAAGATTTATCAAGGCATAGATTTCACCAGAGAGTAAATTTTATGTTTAGACCGTGGTGCTCTTGATATGATTGAAAGTGGACATACTGCACTTGCATTATAGCAGGATGGGGCAGAGGATGTGTGTGTGGATGTGAAGGCCTACTCGGAGGGAAGAGGTGAACACAGACTGGTACTTATACAGGTACTTATCCACAGTTTAATTGTCTTTAGGTCAATGGCATGAGACAACCACATAGTATTGTCAAAAAACCAGTGGATGCCAGATGTATTCAGACTGAAAGTAATTCATAACTTAATCAATGTAATCCCTTAATTGTCCAGGAGTAGAATGGGTTTTACGGGCAGTCCTATGGTTCTTGTAATAATAATAATAATATTATTAACAAAAAATTGTATGGAAGAACAGTGGATTCCTAACTTTTGAAATTGTAATGACAAATATGGCAATAAAACCACCTTATGATTTGAAAAGAGAGCAGATCTCCACCCCTTTTCAAGTAGATCTGTAAATGATAGAAAAGGGCAATGTTTAGAATTTGACAGGACTGTAAATGTATAATTTATGCCTAATTCAGTAATAGACATAGATAATAATAATGAGAATGCATCGGTTTAATATAGTGCTTTTTGGACACTCAAAGAGGCTTCACATGTCATTCATTCACTCCATACATGGTGGTGATAAACGACTACTATAGCCACAGCTGCCCTGGGGCACACTGACAGAAGCAAGGCAACCAGTATGTGCCATCGGGCCCTTCCAACCACCACCAACCATTCACACACACAACACTCATTCTCGGCAATGTGGGTGAAGTGTCTTGCCTTAGGACCCAACAGAAGTTTGGCACACATCATTGAGGCAATCTGAGAAAGCTCTCAAATGTGCAATTGATGCAAGGTGGCCCAGGAATTAACCGAATTGGAGGCTTTTTGCCATGAAGAATGAGCAGCTTCACCATCAGAGAGGATAAAGAACCTCATCCACAACCAGCAGACATAGATTTTAAAAGGGAAATAAAGGATGCTTAATGGATACTTCTGATCAGGGCCATTTGAGTTGTCTGTTGTCGTTACAATTTGAAAACAAGTTTATTTGACAATTAAAGGGCACACAACCAAAAACAATGGAAAAAGTGTTGTAATTTCATAAGCCCCGAAATATGGCTCACAAAAATGTCTGCTATATATCTGTCTGGGTGTGTAAGCTCTCAGGCACAATATTTTTTCATGAGAATACTCCATAAAACTGCTCTGCTGTTAGAAATTATGACTTCCACTTTGACAATATTACATTACTTTAACTTTTGTTCAGTGACAAAAGCAATGAATCAAAACCCATAAATCCCTCTCTGATCTCTGATAACAACTGAGTGTGGCTATAGAGGAGGGGGTTTGCTGAGGTGAAGAGTGAGTGCAGAGGGGAGGCGGCCTGTCAAAACAACGACAAAGATGACATGGCGTTGTTATAGCAACTGTTTAGGGTTTGGGCCGATTTTCCGCAAAAACATAATGGAGTACTTTGGCCCTTAATGAGTCCAGTCTGGCTTTCCCTGGTTCTCGCTGCAAGGGTCGTGTGCAGATGGAGTGAGCAACATGTGTTTTGGTTTAGGACTTGTTTATGTTCATCTAACAGTGGGAGAGCCGAGCTACGGTTAACTAGCAATTAAAGTCATGATCATAAACCAGCCCCTTGTGAATAAACAGTGCAATGTTAGGGAAGAAGAGGCGAATAGTCAATTCAATAAAACAGTGGATTAGAATATAAATTAAATTGGTATTGATATGGTAAAGTGCAAAAAAGTTAGATTTTATTAACAAAAAGTGGATTGTTGGCTTTCCAGGTAAAGGCAAATCATAAAGAGCCTGGAAAATCAATAAATCCAAGGCACTCGTGGTCAATAGTTGAGAGAGTGAGAAAGCCTTTTTTTTCTCATGGCTGTAATTTAAAATACATACCAAAGCGTTTCGGCCTAGCGTGGCCTTCTTCAGAATGCAGTGATGCAAATAGTTAGATTTTATTATTTGATTTATGTGTAGTAAAACCTGTGGTAAATCTTTGTAATGGAGCTATCGCAAAAGTTGGGAGTGAAAGACTAAATATCTTCAATTCACACCTATGCCTCTGCTACTCAGTATCTGCTTCACCTGCTGCATTTAAACTCTTTCAGCTCACACAACAACCCGCCTCCTCCCCATCGCCATCTTAGCAGTGGGACGTCACTCTTCATCTCATCACTTCAAGGTTTAGATTCCACTTTTGACTTTATTCATATTTATTCATGTCCCTCCTGTATACATCGTGCTATATTTACGCTGGGGTCTAAGCTCCAAACCATATCCTGAAGTCAATAAGTATCGTTCTATATCATGCTGTACGCCTGTTGGGTCCAGGTTTCCGCAATACAGTATGCAACCTAACTCAATATACACATAGTAAGTAGGTCATGTTTACTTATTTAGCACATTTCAGACCACGGTCACACAGTCCTGTACAATTATTGGTCATTCTAACACATACATTTTCACATGTAAATAGTTTTGCAAATTGTTTGTTGAAAAATATACAAAAAAAACATACAGCTGTAATTCTTCTCCTTTCTTCTGGTCAAATAATCATGGCATCATGTTTTCAGCACATGCAGGTGGCACCTCAATTAACAAAAATGTGCTTGTTTTTCTGCTTTTTCTACGCCCCTATAAAGAGCAGTCCACATAGTTTGATATCTTGGAAGGCACATCGTATTCCTTTGTCTTGTTAGCACGTACCTCGCGGGGCCATATCCTAACCAGGTTCCAGTGAATGTTCTGGCCTTGAAAAACAAGAGCTTGTGAAAGTGATTATGTGAATGGAGTTTTAAGCTGTGTGTGCTACAGTGTAATAATAATATGTGTGCGTTAAAGAGCTGAAGCTGTACAGAGTCAGTGTGTATGTTTTCTCATGTCTGTATGGTATAATGAGCTCCTATGGGACATCCTCGCCTTGCCCCCCTGCCATGCCTTCCTCCCCTTCAACGCTGTTCCCTAAACTTGGCCCGATTAACCCTAAACTTCCTCTGTGTGTTTATTTAGGAACCAAAAGGAAAGGTAAGCTGGCATTCTGTGTTTATTTATACGGCCGTGTCAAGGTAAAGACAATAATGAAAGTAGAATGTGTTGTTATTTCACTCTGTTTGTTGGGTCGGTGTGCACCTTACTTTGACCCGTTGGACATTGAGCCTTAGAGAACAGTATTCTCAGCTTGTTTGACATCAGGCAGCTCAAAATCTCCACCGCAAACCTTTTGGGTGTCAAAGATCAGCCTCTGCCCTTTACTGTGGTTTGTGGAGATGTGTGCTGTGACCCACCGCAGGCAGAACACAAACAAGAAGTCCTCCGTCCATCAAAAAGCCCTTGCTGAAATCTGGGTAAATCTGCATGAAGGAATCTGTATCCAATAGAATAACTTTATTGTCTATCATGCAACGTTTTGATAGAAATGTGTCTTTGGCTTGCAATTACACAAACTTCTCAAGACATGGGAATACAGATTATGATAAAGAAACATTTCCAATAAATACATTAGATTTAAATGAGCATAATTCAATCAAAGTCAAAGTTCAGTGGAAGAATACAGTTCAGTTTAGTGCAGGCAGAGCAGTTGAAGGCAGTGGCTCAGGGAATGTTGTATCTTTTTCGATGACTTTCAGTTGAGTCATGTAATACCCATTTTCCAAACATAAACCGTGAGACAAAGCTGAATTTAGAGCCTTGCTCAAAGACACAGTGATGGTTACAAAACCTGCTTTACCTCTTACATGTTGTTATACTTTGGTCCCTAAAAAGCAACAGTGATTTTACACTTTTTACCTCTTCTTTATAATTGTCTCAGAACATTTTAGAAATAATATCTTATCAAAGCTGGGGTACCTAACATTTAAACTGCAAAACATTTAACCATGTAATATAATCCATGCAACTTTTTCTGCACTCTCAAAACAGTTTTTCTATTTCACATACATGTATTTTTAGATCAGAATGTTAAGACCACTATCTGTGGTGCCTCTCTCAGCCCAAAGTGTCAAACAGTGACCCACAAGGCTCGTTCACACAAGTTTGCAAAAGATAACATGCTTTCTAATACAGGTATGACAAAAACACCTTGTCGTGGTCAGATTTGTTTTACTTTTACAACTCTTTCTGTTGGAACAAACACAGCTTTAAGTGTGTCGTGTTGCACTTAAACCCTTGACTGGCGAGTGTTGATTGATCAGACACTTGTCGTTATGTTGTGCTCAACCAGAGCTCACCATTGTGTGCACTGCTGCCCAGAGGTCAGTGCCACTCCGCCTGCTCTGGACACAGACACGTATTGTTGTTATGGTACTACCAAGAGTAAAGAGGTGACGTGTAAGCCACGTGGTGTTGAATGTCAGCTCAACATCGAACATGTAATACACATTATTATAAATACACACAGGTGAAACAATGACTATTAGAATTCTGTTAAAAAGTTCATTTACTTCTGTAATTCAACTTGCTATGTGAAACTAGTTTATTTGTTGTAACGTTGATATTTATGGCTCACATCATGTAAAAAATACATATAAGACACCTCAGAATATTCGAAGATCTTGAAAATGGACTGTAGGACATAAAATTATAACATATTTGCCGTATATTATTGGGTCTATGTGATATATTTGTTTCACATTTTAAGTTGAATTGCAGAAATAAATAAACTTTTGAACGGACACAAATTGGTCCTGCATGTTAGCTGTATTATATTAAGTTGGATTTACAGTCTGATATTATGTACAGTGAAATACTGAGTTAGTGTGAACACATTTATCTATATTCTCTCATCCCGGAGAGAATATCATGATACTTCATAATATTATCAATATTCTTTCAGATGTTTAATTTTCTTTATTGTGAAAGAATATTGATAATGTTATGAAGTATCATGATATTCTCTCCGGGATGAAACTTGGAAAAATGTATCGTTCCAAAAAGTTCATAATTCATATTCTCATTTTACGCAGATGCATGTGTTTACAATAACTCAGTATTTCAGTAAGTACATAATATCAGACTGTAAATCCAACAGAATTTAATACAGCTAACATGCAGGACCAATTTGGAACAAACTGAAAGTCAAATATTTGCAGCTTGTCCTCATATCAGAGCTAAGCTTACCTGCTTTAGACTCAGCTAGCTCCGAAATGTCCCTAAACGTGACTTGTTTGAGTAACCCTGGATAATTATAGGTCTGTGAGTCTGTTTTGTTCCAGTGTTTGCATACGTCTTTGGGACAGTAAGGCTGTGGTCTGCAGCCTGGATATCAAGTGATTAGAGTGTGGCTCAGTATAAGGCATTTTTGGCCCTGTGCATTAATATTGATTTACTAAACTGAAATAGTACACACCCCTTTGTCCCAAATACCACACTATCTCACACCCTATAAAAGAGATTTAGTAGAAAAAAGCATGCAACAAAGGCGTCTACAGTTTCGGTGCATGTCTTTTCTATGCTGGCTGGATAAGTGGACTAAAGTTGCATCGTATCAGAATAGGAATTTGACCTCACAGGGATTTCCCCGCTGTTCTGTTTACTCACCATATCCCTCTGTTATCACCTAGGACTAATGCTTTATTTCTATGCCCTCTGTCTATTTAGTGTGCCTTTTGGACCTCTAATAAAGGGATTACACTGAGGCTTTACCTGATCTGGGCCCAGCTGTTTCAGAACCATGATGTCTCACACTTAGCAGCCATAAAATCAGCCAGGCTCTATTTCCTTAAGCTCTTGAATAAATAATGCTGCTTGTGGATTAGTGTGCAAAAGGCCATTCTATTTTGGAGGCGACAATCTCATGTAGAATCTACGCTGCTGTGGCATCTGTGAGAAAAGATACTGGTACTAAAGTTAGTGAAGAAAGACAGGGAGAGAGAGAGAAAGAGAGAGGGAGAGAAAGAGTAAAACAAAATTATTCTGTTTGTAAAGGCAAAGTACCTCACTTAGAAACCACTAGTCAATAAAATCCATGTGGTTTCTAAAACTTTCACTGCCTCTGTCACATCAGCTTTTGTAAGATGAAGAGAGCTTATGGTCTCACCTGTTCACTAAATGTTACATAAAAAAGATTATTTATGCAGGGACAAACAAAATGCCTTATTTAAAAAAAAGGGGAAAAAGTTAGGCACCCCAGCCTTAACACAATGTAATTTATAATATAATGCAGTAAATTGGGAAATATGTGGAAATAACTATTCATTCATCAAATGTATTATGTATTACTAATTAAAATACCTCAGTGCTGTACAGTATCCTATTGTATCTGTGTTCTCCAGTGGTCAATGAACAACTTGCAATTACTGTGGGAACGACTGGTCTCGCGGTGTGATTGACAGACTGAGGCGGACCCAGTAAGACCAAAGCTAAGACGGTTTGACGCCAGCAGAAATAGAGAGAGGTGGATGAAGGTGAAGGGCAACAGCTCTTTAAACTGGTGCCCAGTTCTCAGAGGAGGTGCCAGGGCCATGCTCCTGCTGCCACCCAAACACTGAGCCTTTGTGTGGGCGCCGCTGCCCTCCTCCCAGCCAGGTTTTCTCATACCACTGACAATCACATGCAACAGCTGTGGAGACAGTTTGTGATAGAATCTTTTAGGCTTTAAACAAGACATGGTGTGCTTTTCTCTGTGGAATATGTCATCTATACATTAGTCATTATGATGTATTTTTACATTTGACATTTACATTCATTGAAAAAAATGTAATGTATAAAAACAAAACCAGTTCTACAAATGATTAATCTAACTAATCTTTATTGCCATTCCACAGCTTCCTCTTGCCCTCATACCCTTCATGTTCTCCTTCATTCCCTGTTCTTTCATTGTCAAAACCACATGCAGTTTGACCCCTGTTTTGTGCCATTTTGGATTTAAAAAAAAATCACAGTTCTGCAATTTGGGTCCCATTTCCTTTTGAATCGAGACACTATCACCAAAGTGTAGAACGGCGGGTGTTTAAAATGAGAATATAACACTACATGGAAAACTCAGGACCAGAATGATAACCTGGTTTGGACTTGGATTAGGGACAGCTTTTATATCTACTGGTAAACATAAACATAACCAACCTACAAATAGTGGCTTTAACAATACTTGCGTAAAAGCAGGCCTACTAGATACAGAATTCAGCTTGAAATATCCTTTTTTTCTTATATATAATTGCCTCTGTCACATCAGCTTTTGTAAGATGAAGAGAGCTTATGGTCTCACCTGTTCACTAAATGTTACTTAAATAAGATTATTTATGCAGGGACAAACAAAATGCCTTATTAAAAAAAAGGGGAAAAAGTTAGAACTGGTTTTGGGAAAAAGTTTTTTTTGACTGCATGCTCAGCTGAAAAATAAATACTATTTTCACATCTTTATTTTGTATTTGTTGTGTGGCTGGCTCATGCAGTTTTGTGTGTACAAGCAAAAGCTACATAATCAATAGATACGTCAAATATAACGTTCTACCATTTTAATAACAGACTGGGAAGTGTGTGCTGATCGCGAGTTTAGCAGGAGAACCACAAGGATTTAAACAGAAGTCTTTGTTTTATTGCATTCAGTGTTACAGCTCTTCTGGGGCAGTTAAACGCAACAGAAACAATGCTTTACTGTACCATGTAGAAAGGCCTGCCCCTGGATTGAAAACCTCCTCATTGGTCGACTGCTCAAGTGTTGAAGTGTATAGAGCATTCTCAATGGAGAAAAGATCTTTGTTCGACATTGTGTGTCTGGGCTAATAAGTTACAGGATAAGACAAACCTGACCTGTCCAACTGTTGAAGAAGCAGTGACAATATCAACGCGACACATTTGAGAAACAGCCTTGGCTTTGAGTTTTTTACATTGAGATAGTGTTTTGTATATCTGGTCTCATGTCTTTTTGCTCTTCTTTTTGCACAAGTCCTGCTCCTGCTGATCATCCTATGAATGTGCTGTCAGTCAAAGCCAGGGAACTCACTGAATCTGAATCCTATAAAGTTTTGTGGAAACTTAAAGAAGACTTATTATGCATTATTGATTTAATAATCATAGTAAGACAATTTACTCTATTATTTTTATTTTAAGATGTGGAATAATGCCTTCAGTAGAGAATTTATGTGGAAAGAAGTATGAAGGGTAAACATTGCTTACCGACTGTCACTCCCAAAACTACCACCAGAGGGACGAGTCCTAAAATCTGAGCATTTGTGGAGCAGCTGGTAACGCTGGTGTAGCAGAAACTTTCACTTGTGATCTGAGAAATACAGGAGCAAATACAGTGTATGTTTTGTCTTATAACAAAAAAGTGCTTATTCTTTTCTTCAATCTTGATTATTTCGGTCATTGATCAATAATATTAAACCGATGTTGGGCTTAAATATGATTATTTTGTGAAACCATCTGTGTGTCTCTGTTCTTCCATTTCAATTTCAATCTGACACATGTCACAGTGACACAAACCTAGGAACTCTGGGACCATTTATCAAGCCTGAGTTTCCCAGTTGAAAATCCGACTTGAGCAGCGTTCATTCCCATTTTAAACTTCAGCGTTTCCTAGATCGCATGAACGTGTCAGGAGCTAGGGGCGGAGTTACATATTTTTGCCACAAGTTCCTTATAAGAGCGTGGACGGATCTAAAAACAACTCCAGGTCTGTTTTTGATTAGGAACAATGTTGTAACGGGGTTAAAATCTCAAAAAGTAAAATGTTTGCAGTTGAGGTACCAGTTTTTTCAACATTCAACAGAAATGTGCAAGAATGTTATTGGATTCTCTTTGGTCGTCCACAATACAGGCACAGAAACTTTCACTTGTGTCCTCAGAAAAACAGGAGCAAATAACGTTTTATGGACATTGGTCATCTGCCCTTTATGGACCAATACCAACTGTTTTATTCTCTGATCTGTGATGGCCAATTCAACGGTTGTGTAAAGTCCTCTGAGATAACTACTGCTGTGAATTAGGGCAATACAAGAATACATTTCAGTAAATTGAATTGAATTGAACTTAGAACAGCTTTTTCATACATACTCTCAGCCAATCAACTCAAACTATCAAAACATGACTTGTGGAGCTCTTTCATTCTTGTTTTAAATAGTTTCAATCTTTTCTGTTTAGACATAGACGGCAGGCAGTGGTCCGATGTGTCCATAACATTTCGCAATCAAATCTTTGTTTATACTTTGCGCAACTTCCATCAGCCCACAATGCTTTCTTTAGCGGAGTGTTTTGTGTCCCGAAGTGAAGAGGTGACCATAGATCACCGTCTGAAGGCATCATTAGAACTGGGAGCCGCCCCTGCTCCTCCTCCGCTCTTCCTCTCCTGTAGATGCCCCGATAACACCAGACAATGCTCTTCTTTGAACGCAAACAGAGCCGACCGCTTTGACAGACGGACGCAGACACACTTTGAGACTCTGACAGCAGCCTGTTATCAGCGCTTTATGACAGGAAGTTAAGCCATGCACACGTCTCCGCTCCTGTCGCAAACACAACCTGTACTGTCCAAACATGTTATCCCAGGTAAACACAGACAGAGGGGGGAAATTAGATGCGCCTTTTACACATACACTGCAAAATATTGACAACAAAGTCCCTTCAGGTCTGCTTAAAATAGGCAAAATGTTCATTGAGTTGAGTATTTTTTGACCAGCAGCTTTTATCAAAACAAATGTATTTCTTGCAGGTGAGAATTTGCAAATTTGGCAAAATAAGAACCGGTACATAAGGCAAGGGGTAGGGTTAAGTGTGCTCTACAATTAAACTGTAGAGCACACTTCATACACAAGGCAACTCAAAATGCGTTACAAAACAAGAACAGAAAGATTAAAATAACATGTAGAAGTTCTTATAATTCAATTCAATTTATTATTGTATTTCCGCAGTCATCTCGAAGGACAGTTGTCATTCCTCAACAACAGATCAGAAAATCAAACAGCTCACTATACCATTGTGTATGGAGTGAAGGGTTAATACACACAAAGGATAAGGCACTTTTCAAATCCCCATATACTGTAAATAAAAAAATTCCACTTTTTATAACACAAAAAAAAATGTTCTTGATGATTAACGACCAAAAATAATAATACAAAAAATGTGCATGTCATCCTATAGTTTATTCGTTGTGAGCACTTTCTACTTTCCAGTGCAAGTGAGAGTTAAGTATAGATTTCTCTCCCTTTGTTCACTTATAAACTTACACAAATGCAGTAAAAGCCTGAGAGAAAGATGTTTGATGGAGTGGCTGAAAGGGCACTTTGCCATTTGGCACGCAGCCACTTTCCATTTAACATCCTGCATTTCTCCTTTATTTCACCCTGCGTGCATCAGCTTGGTTTAGTATCAGACTTAGCTTGCTTTTAGATTACACAGGACATCATATCAATGTAGATGATATGATGGATGTTTGTGTGTGGCCTGTTTTTAAAGTCTTGGACCTGGATTTGAAATAGGGACAGATGTGGAGGCGAGCAGTCAGTGGGAAAGACCAACAGCTGCAAAGAGCACGGCTTCGATTACAAAAGTTTGGCACAAGTTCAGGTTTCTCCCACCCGCCATTTCTACCAAGGCTTTGTTCCAAAAAGATCTCTTGTGTTCAAACAAAATACAACAAAACATTTGCAGGTTTATTGTACGGTACATATTACACCATTAGGTTCCAATTGACATCTTTCAACATAATCTCAAGAAGTCCCATAATATACACAGTACAGTAGTGTGGATTGTGAAGGTCATGCAGCAAGTGGGAGGGGAGGTGAAAAGGCCTGGTTTGTAAGTAAGTAAAGTTTATTTTTGTAGTGTCTTTTGCAGACCAGGGTCACAATGTTCTTTGGAATTATGTTTTCTGTATCTGTCCCTTGTCAAATAAACCAAACAAAATTATAAAAACATATGTAACCATCCACAAGAGATACACTTTGTCTCTGAATTCCCAGAAAAGCAAAAATAAATGAATTCTTGAGCCTCTTGAGCCTACTTCAATGTCAACGTGTAGTGCAGGGGTCTCCAACCTGTAGCTCGGGAGCCACCAGTAGCTCGCCGGCCCCTTACGGGTAGCTCGCCAAAGGAATAGAATTTAACAAATATACTTAATTGAATACGTTTTGAGCCATTACATATCTATTTTAAGTATAAATATAGGGTTATATAGTATTATGGTGCATTTTATATGTGTTCTCCGAGTTTGGTTGTAATTATTAGATTGATTATTAGATTATTATTACGACAAAAGGAGTAGCTCTCTGCCTCTTTGCTTGTATAAAAGTAGCTCTCAGATTGAAAAAGGTTGGAGACCCCTGGTGTAGTGTAGATTAACATGGGTCTGTTAACCTCATAGCCAGTTTATTGCTGCAGAGTTTAAGATAAAACGATTGAGATCATTTAGGCAGATGTTTTTTTGAGCAACTCATCACGTTATCATCAGTGCTTTTAGTTCTCATAATGCAGAACTGCTTTTACAGACATTCAGATGGAAAATATACAAATGTGCAAAGGATTCAAACATCCAGATTTCATTTATTAAAAGAGACATGATCACTCCAGTTTCTCTTCAGCCCATGATTGTACAAAAGCCCACCCCCCTTTTACACTCTCTCACTCGCTCACTCTCCTTTAGCTATCCCCCTGGTAGAAACCCGATCCTGTTCTTAGACCCAGTTCAAAAGCAAAGAGAAATGTCTGAGAAATGCAATTTGCTCCTGAGGCTTGGCAACTCAAACAATACGACCAAGCAAAACCTAATGAAGTTGGTGGGAATTGGGATGAAAAGAAATTAGTAGTTTGGGGGATATGAAATATGTATGTGAGTGCGAGCGCAGGCAAGTTCCCATCGAGAGAGCCGTCCACTATACACAACTGAGCTTCTTTTGTACCACGCACAAACCGGAATTTTAAATAAGCAGGGTGTGTTTGTTGTGGATCTTTTGGAAAACAGAAATACCCTTTTTAAGTATTTACTGACAAGGCATTTATTCTTTCTTTCCTTCTTCAGTCTTGTGCCATATGGACCCCATGTGTCACTATCACTCTGCTTCACTCATTTGTGCAATAATCACTTTAATAATGTCAGAATGTGTAACATAGAAACAGTGCTAACGATAGACATTTTATACTGCTTCTTTTTATGCTAGAGTCAAAGATTTTATTTTATTTTATTTGTTCTAATATAGAGTTATTATTCGTGTTTTGTAACCTGTGCTGTGTGCTCCTCATTCCTACTGTCTGTCACTTGTGATGCAACACTGACATTTCACCACTGTGGGACAAATAAAGGAGCTCTTAATCTTAATCTCTGCTAAATTCAGTTTAAAGTCACGGCAGATTTTCACACCAAAGTTACATTTATAGGTACATTATAGGTTTATGAATGTTGCTAAAGAAAAGTGATATACTGATGCTAAATGTAATACACTGTGGGCATCTCTTCACACTGCTGCCCTCGAGACCCGGCAATGGATAAAGCAGAAGGACATGGATGGATGGATTGAATTGTGTATGTTAGTGGCACACCAGCACTCCACTTGAGCTGCTGGTGTTTGCCTCTATTTGTTACTAAATTAAAATGATATACAGTAACAATTATTAGATGGGAAATGGGAAGTTAGTTTAATGGGTAGGTTCCAGAATACCCATTTCATATTTTTTTTTCACTTCAGGAAGAAGCTTATAAATGGGCATGAACACAAATGTTAGGAAATTAGTAGATATTAAACCAGAAAGTTTAATTTTTGCATACTCTGAGTCCTGGATCTGTAGCCTCTCCGTCCAGGGGAGCAGATCCCTCTCTCAATGTGGGCCTTCCCGAGGTTTCTCACTTTTTTACCACTGATTTATTTTTTTGTCGTTCCTTTCCGATGCAGGAGGGTCTAAGGACAGTGATGAGGATCAGGGATATTTGAGGACATTGGACCTTTATTACCATTTATGAACGTTGGTCATCCCACTCCTACGTTGGGGTTATGATTGCATTTCCTGATTGAACGGTTTGATTCTCCGATATCGTTGTTGGTGAACAAACATTTTGGTAAAATCCTCTGAGACGCCTGCTGTTGTGATTTAGGGCAATAAAAAAATAAAATAACAACATTTGAACATAGAAATAAGAATAAGAATTTACAACAAACACAATACAGATATCCACAGTCATATACACACACGCGCACGCACGCACGCACGCACGCACACGCACACGCACACGCACACGCACACGCACACACACACACACACACACACACACACACACACACACACACACACACACACACACACACACACACACACACACACACACACACACACACACACACTTACCTACGGTTGTGGCTTGTGTCTCACAGCAAGAAGATCCTTGGTTCGGTTCCACCTCCAGATGAGGCCTTTCTGTATAAAGTTTGCATGTTCTTCCCGTGTCTTTTTCCTCCGGGTGCTACAGAGTGTCCTGCGTCTTACTCCTGTCATCACTGTGTGTTGTGGGAATGGGAATTACCAGTACAAAAAAATATATACACAAAAAGACGGCTTACTTACTTACTAATTAAGAAACACCTGATTATGTATGTGGATCAGTTTTGCTTTCTGCTGTCTGTAACAAGACTCTTATGGGCAGCACTGAGTGGATAGCACTCTCGCCTCTCAGCAAGGAGGTCTTGGATTCGAATCCTGGTCAGACCAGGGCATTTCTGAGTGGAGTTTGCATGTTCTCCCCGTGCCTCCGGGTACTCCGGTTTCCCCTACCACTAAAAACATGTATAATAGGTCTGGCATGCGCCTCCTGTACTGGCGACCCCGCTCCCATCTCTGTGTGGAGTGAGAGACAAATGCCCAAAAATTACAATTGTAAACCGCTTTGTGACTCTGGTCTGTGAAAGGCGGTATATAAATAAAGATTACTCACTTACATTACTCGTAGGTCTCAGCAGAGGCTTCAATTATATTTTCATATTAGTATTATTTCTATGTCTAACTATATTGCGAAACATTTTGCCCATACACAGGCCTTAATGTTAATAACCTAAAATTCAGACTCAAGTTGTGAACATTGTTCCCATTTACCCCCTTCATCCTCTGGGAAGCTGAGCACTGGCAGGTAGGCACTCTTTCATTGAGCCAGAGCGCTTGCCAAGTCATAAAAGTGGCCGTAAAAGTGTGTCCAGAACCGGCTCAGATGCTGTCCATATGGCAGTGAGTTTAACAAGGACACACTGCTCCGCTCACAGCTGCCTCCTCTCTGGGGCTCAATCATGTCTATCCATATTTTTATGGTCGTCGTTTTAGTCCCCACTTTTGTAAGAGCAACAGTTGCATCTCTCGGTGAATGTGCGTATGAGCTGAAGCCAATGTACGTGGGACAAGTATTCTCCAAGGGGATGTTTGAATTGTAAATTAGCTAATCCTTCTTTACAGCTGAAAAACTACTTCATAACTTGTTAAATGAAAATAGCATTTGGTCCAAAACTAACATTTCTAAAATCGTGTAAATTGGCTAACCTGTAAATTGTCAATTTCATTTAGATTCAATTCATTTTTAACTATTTACAGCAGTGAAGGTTATTTGTCACTCTCACAAGGCTCCATTCACAGACATTGAAAAGTGAACATTACTCCTTGTGCCACACTCACCATTTTGGACTCAGAAATGTGTTGTTCAACATGATGATAATTTTATATGGTTCAGATCCAGATATGACCCGAACAACTGACCAAACATGTGTTCTTATATCCTCAACCAGACCAGCACCGTTCCTCATTGGCTTTTTAGTTTCACGTCCATTGAACCTGTTTGAGTGAGCTCTAAACGGATCACAGCCAAACACTTGAGTAACATTGCTTAACAAATAAATATGATTTAAGTAAGTAATCTTTATTTATATAACACCTTTCACAGACCAGAGTCACAAAGCACTTTACAGTTGTGAGCATTTGTCCTCTCACTCCGCACAGAGATGGGAGCGGGGCCAGTACAGGAGGCACATGCCAGATCTATTGTACATGTTTTTAGTGGTAGGGGAAACCGGAGCACCTGGGGGAAACCTACACAGACACATGGAGAACATGCAAACTCCACTGGCCCTGTTCCGTCCGGGATTGGAACCCAGGACCTTCTTGCTGAGAAGCGAGAGAACTATCCACTCAGCCACCGTGCCGCCCATTTACGAATTTAATAATTAAGAATTAGCTGAATATGTATGTGGAATGGATCAGTTTTTTTCTGCTGTATAACAAGACTCTTACATTAGTCTTAGGTCTCAGCAGAGGATTCAATTATATTTTAAAATTAGTATTATTTCTCTGGCGATGTTGACCTATATTGTGAAAGATTTTGCCCATACACAGGCCTACATTACAGGCTCAGTCAACACTCAAGTTTGTCGACTCCTTTTACTTACCACCAAAAACATTATCATGATCTAAATACTAACAAATGTTTAATATTATCACATTAACCTAACCAATCTCTTTATGACACCAGAAAGCTGTTTTTATAAATGCTCTGAAGAAAACCTATCTTAGCCTATTTACCAACTCTCAAACCAACATGTTTAGATCTTATAGCTTACAAATTGGACATAACAGAATAGAAGGAGGATATCCATCACTGCTAATGTCGAGCAGAAAGGCCGTTTGAAGTCCATCTCTCCAGCTCTGATTAGTCAAAAGTCTGTAGTCAGGTCTTTGTTGCAGCTCGTGCCGCCTGGTCCCTGGTCCCTGTGCTCTGGGCCGGTCTCAGGTCTGCTCCCTGTCATTATCCCAGAGCCCTCATTTACAGCACACCTGTCACCAGCAAAACAGGGTCACAGCAGGGGCACTAGGGAAAACCCCAAACCCCAAGAGACCAGGCTTTCTTGTATATAACTGACTTTTTTTGTTTTTTCAATTCAAGTGTTTATTTGGGCATGTAGAAAACACAAAATCAATAATATGAAAGAAAAACACAAATAAGACATGGATATTTAAAATGCAAGGGTTGTGTGGTGTTTTGAATCAAACTTTATTAGTCCCTTGCACAACCTGCGTGACAAGTGGTTCAAATAAAGTGGTATTTACTGTACATTTTGTTAAATTTGTGTTATTTTTTTATGGATGTAACAAATAAGATACTATAAGACAAACCTTCATTCATCCCTCAGTGGGGAAATGTCATTGTTACTCACAATACGGCAGAATAAAAGGAGAAAACAAGAGCACTTAGGTCAAACAGGATTTGAGATAAATATAACAATAAGATAATAAGGTAATAACTTGGTTCAAGTTCAGCTGTGGAGTATACACTGTAGTCAGCATGGATAAGATTCACAGATGTTTCTATCGTCCTTTAGCAGCAGAGAATATGACCAGAATAATCAATAGTAATAACAGCAGCAGCAGGTAAAGTCACAGGGGAAATATCTTCTCCACGTGATGGCAGTGGAAGGCGTGAGGTCAGCTGTGTTGGTTGTTGGTCCAGGTGTGTTGTCAGTGGACTGGTGTTTGTGTTGAGCTGGTTCAGGGTTATTATGGAGTGTTTTGGGTGGATCAAGGTGAACTAACAGGGGATTTGTGGTGGTACGCAGCTAGTTTCAAAACTCTGGGGGAAAACATGAATAACAGCTTTTTTATTTTGGAAGGTTTTTTTTTTTTTTTTTTATGTTTTTGGTCTTCATAACTTTTTCACTTTCTCTGATTCTTTATTTCCAAGTTTTCGGTTTCTGTTTCTTTATATCCATGTAATTATGTTCACTATATGTTTATTATATGAAATGATCTCGACTCTGGACTGGTCCTAGACTGGTTCAAACCAATCTCAGCTTGGAGCAAGTGCTAGTTACCATGGCAACACACTGTTTAGTTGCAGCAGTTATTTAGTTTAGTTTTATTTCAGTTATATTCTCAAGTTTTAGCATGTAGTAACGTTAAGAAGACGTATGAATTACTTAATTGTAGTGGAAAACAAAAACTGTTTTTTGGGGATTTTTTCAGAAATCAGTTATTTTGAATTGGAGCCGTCAAATTGACTGCTCTGGGAGTTCTAATAGTTTCAGAATTCTGAGACTGTTATGAAAGGAAAAATCTTTATTCATGAATCAGTCATTTTTTGGCAGAAAACCTATAAATCACATACAATAGGTGTCTTTAGGTCCTTGTTTTAGGTATTATGATTTCATTGCACACAGTCAATCTATATTATTTTATAGTGTACCTGAAACTAATCAATTATGTTATTTATTAAAAACATGTTTACCTAATTATCCGAAGCTGTGTCTATTTGCATTTGCACTCAGGTTTATAATGAGTTGTGTGCTGGCTAAACACAGAGACCAAAGTCTGCTGGTTGTCTGCCATGATTATAAAGGCAGGGTTAAAAGCCCGGAGTGACAGCCCTATTAGGCACTAATGGAGGAAGAGACAGCTGGGACCCCGGCACACACACACACCCACACACACACACACACACACACACACACACACACACACACACACACACACAAACACACGCGCGCGCACACAACACGCACATTACAAGTACCACGCCCCTGATGTGAGCCTGTCCCCTGAGCTTTACTTCCACTGTCCCTGTAGTTAAAGATCTTTATGGGGGGAGATGGGGGTTATTGGATGGGTTCCTGTCCTATCTGTCGTCCCAAGAGGTGGAAGCAAAGGTCAAGGACTGCCATTCTTCATCCAGACAATCTCCCACCCATTCTGAAGAGGGCGTTTAGCATATTATTCTTAGTCTTTACTCTCTATTTGAACAGTTAAAGCTGGGCTATCTGCTTTTCAAACTGTGAAGTGCAGGAAGAGGCTCACAAAACCCTTAGAAACTCACATGCATGTTTTATATTTTTAACCTTCAGCTTTAAAACAGAGAAGTGAAGCAGCGTGGGTCAAAGCCAATCAGCTCTCATGCCAAATCGTTGTGGTAACATAACAGGTTCTTTTCGACAATGATGTGCCCGACGGTGGAACTGGTCACATACATCGATTTTTCCATTATGCTTTAGAGGAAAATGTACTCCAATCCTTGTTCCAAACTTATTATATATCACATCAAGTCATTTAAAGCAAACCCAAAGATCAATCAATCAGTTCCATCTTCCATCTTTAATTGCTTTTCCAAATAACCGAAAATTCTCCTCCACCAGTGTAACAATTTATATGATCTGAACCAATATTTGACCAGTCAAATTCTCACCATCCATCCATCCATCTATTTTCTTCCCCTTAATCCATTTCTGGGTCGGGGGTGGCAGTCAGAGCTGCACCCAGTGCACATAGCACCAGCCCCTCACTGATCCTCCTGCAGGTGGTGAGTCCATGGGAGCCTTGATCTTTCGAGATAAATAGTTTATTATAGCCTCACATTTTTTGCATTTGACCAAAAACAGACTATTCTTCTAATACTAAATTCACCATTTAATTCCTTATTAGACTCTGTTTGAAATGGTGTGTTTGGCCAGGCTGAGATTGGGCAGTTCCATGGTGTAAAGTCCCTAAAGGGTTAGATGGACGAATACTGTCTGACCTTGTGGTGGTATCTGGTATGTTAAATATGTAGCGGGACACAAGCTAAATGTCTACTAAAAAGGGTGGCCTGTTTACACCCCCAGGCCAGGATATGGACGGGACACTGGAGAGGCCTGTATCTGTGCATGTGTGTGTGTCTATGGCGATAGAATGGAAGGGGCAGTGGTAGAGGCGTGGGTGATGTTGGCGATTAGTTCTAAGAGGGGCTACAATTAACCCTTAGCTTTTCCACGACCTCCTCATTCCCATACTTAACCCCTCTGGAGGTCATGAGTCAACAGCATCTAAGTGGCCTGTGGGTCTCTAACGGGGTGCAAATGGTTCTGCAACAGTAAGAGCAAAACACAGGCACGCACTGCTTTTCACAGGGGTGGACGTGTTGCTAACATGGTTGCTAAGGCAAGCTGAAGTCCCGGAAATAAAGGCACCTGATTGGTCAGTCCATATGGCTCACGTCTGGATTTACAAAGACAATATCAAAACATAAACACAAGGATCACAGACAGAGAGCGATAAAACACATATTTTAAAACCCAAATGGTTACTGAGCTAGTTTACTTTTCAAAGTCAATAGGAGCCAGAGGGAATTGGAGCAAAACTTCGTCCATAAGTACTCCATTGTTGAGTGAGAGGGTCAGGATTGCACATCTATAAACAGTCTATGCCTTAAGGTAATCATCTTGCCAATTTTAAGACCAAAATCCCTCCCTGCCAGCATAATAAACTATAACATAAGGTGTTGTATTTAACCAATTCAAAGCAAAAAACTGTGCAAATATGTCTCTTGTCAAAGACTAATCAGCCACACACAACCCAATGAGTCATTTCCCACGTTTTCAAGTGAGAAAACAGGTCTTATCTTCATTGTTGAGCTGTCTTTCCCAATAGGACATGTACTTTCCACATATTTTCGCCAACATCCCAGTTTTCAAATGAATCATAATTTGATGTTTATGTCCTGGAGGGACCCTGACTCCTCTGCCATTCTTTTAATTTGAGTTTCCTCTCCCAAAAGACTCAGCTGGTAGAAAGCAGGAGCCAAAGTGACTGGAGGGGCCCCCTGCAGAGACCACAGGGGGCATAAGCAGACCTCCTGGACGAGGAAAGTTAAGACTGTGTATGGAACAGACATTTCCCATAGCAAAGATACAATTAACACAACTGAACTGGTCCAAATCCTTTGGAGAAAAACAAATATTATGCATTAATTTTGTCCAAAATATAAAGATACCATTTACTTTGTCATTTCATGTTTCAGAATGTAGTATATGGTATCATGGTGTAAACAATGTTATTGGCCTGTAACTCCCTATGTTACCTCTAGAGGGAGTGAGAGAACACAACCATGATATTGTAAAGAAAATAATTTCACTTGAAAAATTGCCTGAACTAATTGAGGGGCAATATTTTTTTTTTACAAGGGAGAAAATGACTAATTCTATTACAGGACTGAGACAGGATCTTTTAGACAGAAGGGGCGGAGTTACATGATATTAGTGTGGATGGATCTAAAAATTACTTTGATTTGATTTGATTTATTTAGGGAAAACCCCTTGAGATGCAGAATCTTATTTTGGAGAGGGTCCAACTCCAGGTGTGTTTTTGATGAGGAACAATGTTGTAATATGGTTAAAAGCCCAAGTTGTAGGTAACATTTAAATAGTCTCCTTTAAATGTTACCTACATGGGGTATTTAGGCTACAATCTGACAGGAAATCAGCCACAATCACTTTTCTGAAATGTGGCAAATTGGTCACAAGTCGATGTTTACCTGACGGGCTCTCATCCCTGTAATAATTTGAGTAGAGAAGATAGAGCACAGTTGGTATTACATTGTCTGCTGAAAGGCTTTGGCTGGCCACCTCAAAGTGGAGCATTGCTCAAAGAGTCCCACTAAAGAGAAGGGACGACAGTGTTTGAAAGATTCTGTCAGCGCCCATTCTTTTTTTAAAAAGGAAAGAAAAGAGAATGAAACAAAGACAGACGGCAACATGAGGCTAAAACAAGCAAAACACAGCTGGAGTGTGGGATGAGAGCGCCAGACAAAAACACTTTGGATCAGAGAAGGTCCATTCCCAGAACACTGAGAATACCTGCCACCCCAGGTACCATGAACAGCACATCAAACAGATCATTTTACATTTCCTATATTTGCCCCACAGCCAATCAAGAAGACATTAAGACTAAGAGTGTTGGATCCTTTATTCGTCCCACAGTGGGTAAGTCACAGGTGACAGAACAATATAATGACAGGGGATTCCATTTGTTTCATAATGTTAAAATCAAATCAAAATGTTACTTTCAAGAAGACTGTTGTGATTTTGAGCTCTGCAAAAGAAATAGATTTTTATATTGTGAAAATGCTTCTTCTTTTCTGTGGAAGAAGGACGGAAGTTTATGCAGTGACCAATGCCTTTTAAATGAGGGTACCTAAGTGTTAAACAACAAAAACCTCTGTTTACAAACTGTCTTTTTACTGAAACTTGAATAATCCAACGTCCTGCAGAGTATAGCAGAGTATGTGTGGCTCTGCACGTGTCTGTGGTCGATTGTTTGTAATGAGCCTCGTCTAAAGCTGCATGTGCAGTAAATGAGAGGCCTGGCGGCTAAAGACTGCTCTTATGGGCGTGCAATTCAAACAGTAATCAGCTGTGGACCTGCTGATGTAGCCAAAAACAGGGATCATCTCTATAATCACAACCTGCAGAGCAATAATTCAGGACAATACCAGGACCTGACGGTGAGCGGTGGTTAAGGAGTGGCACAGAGCGAGATCACGAGCATGAAAGAGAAAGCTTTGAATCCAGTATGTAAGATATGTCAGAGCACATATACATGCACTTGTATGTAGGAGGGCTGAAGGCCAAGTCGCCAACAACTCTCTGATTGGACAGAGTTGACAAGAATCAGTTGGTCTTTTATTTTGATGCACAGATACAGTAAATGTCAGTCTAAGACAATTGAATATTTTAGAAAACATTTGTTCAGGTTTGTTTTTTCATCCCATTCAGTTGCATCTGTTCGTGTGATTGCACTGGAAGTTCAGATAAGCAGTATTTTTGACCTGGTGTGATTGTAAACATTTGTATAAAGAAACTGATGTGTTATATTGTGTGTTTTTATGTATGTATTTTGTGTAATTATGCACAACTACTAAAAAAAGAAAGTTATTTTTGCTTTATGTCTTTAAATATACACGTTTAAACTTTTAAAATGACTGTGAGGCAAACACCGGACCTGCCCACAGTGCCTGATATAATTGAGCTGGCTCCCTTAGCTATGGAAACATTCTGTATTAAGATACAACCGTGTTATGCAATAACTTGTGGAGCTAATAAGTGAAGCCAAATCTCCCTGAAATCCTGAGTGAAGCCAAGTTAATATCTGTGAAAGTTCCATTGTCTTTGAACCAAGTCAAGTCTAACCATCTGTTCTGTGCAGTGCGTGTGGTCCGCTCTCAAACCAAAGAGCGACATTATAATTTTACCAACTGAGCTTTTTCATGCTTCTGCGCACTCCGACCAAATCATAATATACGCTTAAGCATAAAGAAGATCTATGAGTCTTCAGTGAAATTGCTCAAGAATAAAGAAAGCAACGGGAATACAACTAACAAAATGTGCATATTTCATTTGTTTTAATCAACACAAGAGCAATAACTTCTACATTATATCTTAGAAATTATATGACAAGGACAAAACCTATATAGAGTTTGCATATGTCTCTTTTTTATCTTTCTTTGTGAGCAGCCTGGCCCCTCTCCAATTTCATAGGTTTAAATTAGATGAATTCAAACAAGGCGGCCCTCATCCTCATCTTTAACGAAGGGATTTACAAAGTGCTTTCTTTGCCCTGTTTTTCTTACAAAAGGTCTCGCTGTTCTGGGAAGGAAGACTGGAGAAGTGGATTAACCAAGAGCCCATAGGAAGTAAGAAACAGATATGTGTTGGAAGAGTGGAGTTTGGATACACATGCACACACACATGCACACACACTTACACACACACATACTGGATACTGAGGTGTTATAACAGCTCCAAGGAGGGTGAAAATCAGAGAGGAGAGGATTATAATCTAAAACACATTCTCACCCTTGGCCCGACATGTGGAACCTGTCCCCTGCCTGTTTTCTTTTCATCTACCTCAAAATGAAGTTCAGGGATTCTCTGGAGGTTTCAGCAATGACCCAATTAACAACAATCCCATAGAATGAACGTGAAGATAGAAAGACAAGTCTCTTTCTGTACCACAAAAGTTAAGTTACGATCTGTCACTTATTACGACTCCTGCTGCTTTCACATCTACCCAGTGCCACCACCAGTCCCAAATCTCCTTCAATCTGTGGTAAATGTGGCGCCAGTGCTACAGAAGTGGCTTTTGTCGGTGCACTGCTCCTGGTTGCCCTATAGTGGCCATGAAAGGAAGAGCCAAGTGTAGAGGACCCATTTCCCTCAGAGGACAATAAAGTATATTTAAACATTAGAACTCCCAGAGCAGTCAATTGGACGGCTTTTAGTTTTGGAAGCATAATTTTTGAGCTTATGTACATTTTTTCTTCATAACGTACACACTATTTCTGCATCTATGTGTCATCATTATTTTCCCAAAATTATCTTTTATTTTTGAAATGTGAGGGATTCTATCTTTACCCTGACAATCAACTTTCTATGGTAGTTGAAGCTCTTTCTCAAGGTGCTTGTTCTGGACTGGTTCTGCACTGTGTCTGGACTGGGTGTGGACAGGGTCTGGACTGGTCCTTGACTGGTTCTGGATTGGGTCTGGACTGGCCCTGGACTGGTTCTACCAGAGAGGATCTGTCGTAGA
Organism: Knipowitschia caucasica; assembly: GCA_964034765.1. NCBI lineage: Eukaryota > Metazoa > Chordata > Actinopteri > Gobiiformes > Gobiidae > Knipowitschia > Knipowitschia caucasica. Next base: position 28,510,830 of record OZ035824.1, on the reverse strand, counting down.
AACACTGTTTACTTACAGAAGTTAGCATTTGGCAGCTTTTCAACAAACCTTTAGCTATATTTCAAGTTATAATAACTAGTTTTAGCACAATCTGGTGAAAAACTAAACATTTTTGCAGGGAATTTGTCAGAATGAGAGCAGTCAAAATAACAGATCTGGGAGAATTAGTTTCAGATTTCTGGGAGTCTCAATGTTAACCTTATCATTTGGACTATCAGTAGTACAAAGTGTTATAAAGTTGAACCAGACAGTTTTAGCAAAGTATCATGAGCAAAGGCTTGAGTGAGTATTGGTGATTTTCATATTAACTCAAAGAGAATGAGTAGTTTATTGAATGCCACTCTTGATGCAAGGGGCTCATCTTTCAACAAAACTACCTACAATGAATTTACACTATATTGACTTTTTTCCCCTAAGAGTTTCAGTCTCCTTCTGTGGTTAAGGTGTCAAACAAGCGTGCTTACTCACGCGACATGCAGACAGACATGTAAAAATTAGTATCAATATGAACTGTCACAGCTGAGTCTTTTGTTGCAAACATGGTCCAAAAATGTAGGTAAGTTTATTGGCAGAATGTTTTCATTACAATGCAGTTTACAGCAGAGCGTAATGAAGCGGGAAATGGTCATAAACCATGTGATTATACATGTCTTAAGGCGAGAGGCACATATTGAAACTGTAAGCTGTAAATACATTTGTGTGAAAAAGTGATTCTCCAGAGCTCCAAAGTTTTGTGTCACACTTCTGCTTCACTTTAACTGGATCTATTCTGGTTCAACTGGGACAAACATGCTTTAATCGTGGATATGAAACCCCCAAACAACTGACCATGTGCCCCAAATGTCACATGTAAATTTGTGCACAAAAAAGGAAGGGAAAATAGGGGCAAAGATGACGGTGGGTATTTTATTTTGATTTATGTATTTGAATTTAGGACTGTACATACAGTATTAATCAATGTCCAGCATCAACATGATTATCCTGGAATTAGCACATTAGCAAGATTGCATTCATTTTCCCAAGGCAGGTAGAAACATAGAAACACACAGATACAGATAATTAAAACTTTTTTAACAAATAAAAAACTGAAAAGTGGGGCGTGCAATATTATTCGGCCCCCTTGCGCTAATACTTTGTAGCGCCACCTTTTGCTGCAATTACAGCTGCAAGTCGCTTGGGGTATGTCTCTATCAGTTTTGCACATCGAGAGACTGGAATTCTTGCCCATTCTTCCTGGCAAAACAGCTTGAGCTCAGTGAGGTTGGATGGAGAGCGTTTGTGAACAGCAGTCTTCAGCTCTTTCCACAGATTCTCGATTGGATTCAGGTCTGGACTTTGACTTGGCCATTCTAACACCTGGATACGTCTATTTGTGAACCATTCCATTGTAGATTTGGCTTTATGTTTTGGATCATTGTCCTGTTGAAAGATAAATGTCCGTCCCAGTCTCAGGTCTTTTGCAGACTCCAACAGGTTTTCTTCCAGAATGGTCCTGTATTTGGCTCCATCCAGCTTCCAATCAATTTTAGCCATCTTCCCTGTCCCTGCTGAAGAAAAGCAGGCCCAAACCATGATGCTGCCCCCACCATGTTTGACAGTGGGGATGGTGTGTTCAAGGTGATGAACTGTGTTGCTTTTACGCCAAACATATCGTTTTGCATTGTGGCCAAAAAGTTCGATTTTGGTTTCATCTGACCAGAGCACCTTCTTCCACATGTTTGGTGTGTCACCCAGGTGGCTTGTGGCAAACTTTAAACAAGACTTTTTATGGATATCTTTGAGAAATGGCTTTCTTCTTGCCACTCTTCCATAAAGGCCAGATTTGTGCAGTGCACGACTGATTGTTGTCCTATGGACAGACTCTCCCACCTCAGCTGTAGTTATCTGCAGTTCATCCAGAGTGATCATGGGCCTCTTGACTGCATCTCTGATCAGTCTTCTCCTTGTTTGAGATGAAAGTTTGGAGGGACGGCCGGGTCTTGGTAGATTTGCAGTGGTCTGATACTCCTTCCATTTCAATATAATTGCTTGCACAGTGCTCCTTGAGATGTTTAAAGCTTGGGAAATCTTTTTGTATCCAAATCCGGCTTTAAACTTCTCCACAACAGTATCTCGGACCTACCTGGTGTGTTCCTTTGTCTTCATGGTTCTCTCTGCGCTTTAAACAGAACCCTGAGACTATCAAAGAGCAGGTGCATTTATACGGAGACTTGATTACACACAGGTGCATTCTATTTATCATCATCAGTCATTTAGGACAACATTGGATCATTCAAAGATCCTCACTGAACTTCTGGACTGAGTTTGCTGCACTGAAAGTAAAGGGGCCGAATAATATTGCACGCCCCACTTTTCAGTTTTTTATTTGTTAAAAAGGTTTAAATTATCCAATAAATTTCGTTCCACTTCACGATTGTGTCCCACTTGTTGTTGATTCATGACAAAAAATTAAAATTGTATATCTTTATGTTTGAAGCCTAAAATGTGGCGAAATGTTGAAAGGTTCAAGGGGGCCGAATACTTTCGCAAGGCACTGTAAATGTCCATAATGTTGTATGTTCTTTGTTGCTGTCTTGTTGTATTCGTTTTTATGTCTGCTCTTGATTTGTACGTCTGTATTTTCTGATCCCACCAATAAGAAATAAATAAATAAGTAAATAAAAAAATAAAAATAAACAGTGAACCATAATTGATCCAGTTAAGAAAAGTGAAGCCTAAGACCAGACAACAACTAGCAGTGAAGAAAGGGGTGAGATAGCAAACATACTTATTTTGTAACCTCTTTCATTCAAAACCACAGAAGAACTTCCTGCTCTTGTGCGACATTATGGAGTCACGACTTTTTAACAAACCAAATGTCAAATGCAAAAAGCCGGTCTTTCGACTCGGTATCCAACAAAGGAGTGTGTACTTTAGAACAACCCATTTGTGGTTAGCATGGAGCATCATGGGGGCTTCTTTCTCATGGGGGACATAACCACAGCATGTTCGAACCACAGTACGATGGAGTGAGTCACCGTACTGACAGGTTTACCAGTGCGTGGGTACAGTGTAGTGCAGGACTGCCGTGAAGCTGCTGGGAATCCCTCTCTGACGGGTCGATCAGAGAAGTGAAGAGACGAGAGGGACTGAGGCAGAACGATGTGAACCCAGCTGCTGCAGAGGCAGGAGAGAAAGAGCACGCTTAAAGGGCAAAGGTGTCAGCCAACGTTAACCATCGCAGTCTTGTGAACTACAGCAAAAATCCCTTCCAACGGTTTCATGAAAAGTACTTACGGTAAATAGACTGGCTAACCGTAACTTACTATTTAGGATTTTTTGGTCTGTTTTATTGCTATTGTCGGTCACATCCATCACAATCCCACGCTTGAATAAGACCATTAACAACTCAACTGTCACTTTATTACTTTTACAAACCAATTTACCAATTTAAGTGAAAGAAAATCATCTTAGTTTGAGGTGCAGTTGTTTAAAAAGCATCACATTCTCAAAATGCCACAATGACGACATCAGGGGCCGTATTCCTAAAGATTCTGAGAGTCCTCTCAGAGAGCTCCTATCTTAACCTAAAAACTAGGAGTCTTAGCTTAAAAGTTATTCCAGAACACTCTTACAGAACTCTGAGCAAGGAATTGACAACAACTTTTATCTTAGTGAGGAGTCGTGGCCGACCCCGTTGCTAGGTATGAGTCATCATTTCAGACGCTGTGATTGGTTGATCCTAAAAGTTAGAACAAACATATTTTTGATGATAATAGGCAAAATAAGGGCCCTAAAATGGACAAACTCAATCATGGAATCTAATCTTAGGAACACTGTGTTATTGTAAATAATAACCAAAAGCTATAAAGTCAGATATAGCAATGGTACATAAATACTGTGAATAGTAAAGTTAGACTTATACACCATCATCAGAGCTTGCTCAGCACCAATTTATCACACATAATACGTATATATCATGAGCACTTATAATTTTATATATATATATATATATATATATATATATATATATATATATATATGGAGTATGGGCTGGAAACCCCAAGGTCTAAGTGGGAAACTCCTCCAAAGGTGGTGGAGAATGAGCGTGCAAAGATCCTGTGGGACTTCCAGATACAGACCGACCGAATGGTAATGGCAAACCAACCTGACATCGTGGTGGTAGACAAAGGGCAGAGGACAGCCGTGGTGGTGGACGTGGCAATTCCAAGCGATGGTAACATCCGGAAAAAAGAACATGAAAAGCTTGAGAAATACCAAGGTCTCAGAGAGGAGCTGGAGAGGGCCTGGAGGGTAAAGGTGACAGTAGTGCCCGTGGTGATCGGTGCACTCGGGGCAGTGACCCCGAAGCTAGAAGAGTGGTTACAGCGGATCCCTGGAACAACCTCGGACATCTCGGTCCAGAAATGTGCAGTGCTAGGAACAGCAAAGATACTGCGCAGAACCCTCAAGCTCCCAGGCCTCTGGTAGAGGACCCGAGCTTAGAGAGGGATAACCGCCCGCGGAGGGCCAAAGGTGAGTGGACAATTTTATTTTATATATATATATACACATATAATTTAAATATTACTCTATATATAATATACATGATAAAGAAAATTATTATTATAAATATTATATGGATAAATGATGATAATGATAACGTTAGGATTAGTAAAGGCTGTGATATGTATAGACTTATAAGGAATTAAGGAAACAATATTAATATAAACATATTATACATACACTGTACAAATCAAGTACAAGGGAGTTTAAAAGTCTTATCCTCTCCCACTCCTTTTTGAGCTGGATTGTTGTTAATAAAACAAAACTGTATATTTGTACTTCTATTCTGTTGTTGTTTTGTTTGTTTTGTCCTTTTTTTTCTTGTTTGCCATGGCTCAAAATAAAGTATTCATTCATTCGTACTGAATGTGTGACAATTTAGGACCACTTTTTCCTCTTTTTCAACTTTTACCATTTCTACTTACTTTTGTGTAACAAAGGTAAAATGGATGAGGTGTTATTGCTGACCAGCCAATGAGAAGCTGGTCACATGATTGACTTTTAAATATACCACAAACATGATTCCTGCTTGAATCTGTAGCGTTTCACTGATTCACTGTCATCCAGTGTATAGAATATTTCTCCTGTCTCCACCGTCCACCATTTTGTGCTCTTAGGGAACTTTTTAGTCGCTAAAAGTCCTCCTCTCAACTCTTAAGGGATCTCCCCTTAAGAGCACTCTTAAGAGATAGGATTTTTTAGGAATAGCTTTTATCTTAACTAGGAGCTACTCCTCACTTTTAGGGGAAATTCTAAGAGTTGGTCAAGATTCTAAGAAAATTCTTAGAATTTGGCCACTAGGAGCAACTTTTAGCAGTAAGAATCTTTAGGAATACGGCCCCAGATCTTTTTCTCAGAGACCAGTGAATAATGACATCCTACAATTAACACGATTTTGGTTTGTAATTGTATTTACCTGAATTATTACATGATGCAACGACTGTATAGTTCACAGTATTGTTCACTGGGGAAAAATACAGAAATTATAATATGACATATTTTAAATTTCAATTAAACCAATGAAGAAATCAATTTGTCATGTACATTTTGGATTACTCTCTGTGATGGAACTTCCTGGTTTTATTTCCAGTAAATGTAAAATATTTGCTTCACTTTTCTTCACAAGCTGCACCTGGATTGGTGTAAAAGAATCTTCTACACTTATAACAGTTATAATCTCTACAAATAATGTCAGAATCAGAAGATCAGAAACATTTGTAAACAGTCAAAATCTCTACACGTCTGAGAAATGACCCAGTGCTGCAGAAGAATGTGTGTTTGTTATGGTGTGGATTTTATTTTAGTATTTTTGTTTTATTTTGAAATTGGCTTTATGTGGTTTGGTTTTAGTTTTGTTCGTGTCTTGTTCCCCAGTCTTGATTGTGTGCCCCACCTGTGTCTCTGTGTGTCTATATGCTTCTCTCCCCTTGTTGCTGCTTCATTTTTTTGTCATGTTCTGGCCTGGTTACTTTGGATTTTTGGAGTTTGTTTTTTGCCTTGGACTTTGTTTTATTAAAAGCTTTATTTTGGCATTCCTGCGTTTGAGTCCTCACTCAGCTCACCCCGTGACAGTGGTCGATGTGGTGCAGTGATGCTTGGTGAAAGTCAGATCCCATCAGACCTTTGAAGCTTATCAAGGCAAGGGCCTGGGTAGTACTGTGATGGGAGACTTCTGGGAACACCAGGTGCCACAGTAGGGCGGCTGTGGCTGTAAAGTGCCAAACAGTTGTTGTATCCTCTTATGCAAGACACTTCACCCACATTGCTTAGTATAAGTCTGGTGTGTTGAATGGTTGGTGCTGATCAGGGCAGCTGTGGCTACAGTCTCTAAAAGTTTGGTTCTGTAACTGGTTTTCACGTGCATTTATCTTTGGTGTCTGTCACATCTTTAGATCAGTTTCTAAGACAGAAAAGTAGAAAAGAGTGGACCGCCCTCACTCAGCCTATCTGCTCTAAATGAAGACAGCATGTGGTGGTTTGTTGAAAAAAAAATATTTTAGAAGACTCTTTCTGTAGAAACTACATGAATCAAATATTCATGAAAAAAAAGAAAGTTCAGTACCCGAGCATGGTATTTTGGCCATGGTCAGGAGTGTGGCCTGTAGACTTAACAAGAGCCGGGTGACAGGCAGGTTACTGGTGTTGAATGTCCTGCTGTTATGACCTGCGGTTGCTCTGAGCTGAGGTGAAATGAGTTTGAGGGTTTGTGGGGCAGCCCTCACACTGCAGAGGTGAGCGGGGTTAGCCTTTAGCACAACTCTGAGCGCTAATGTGTTTAGGCAGAAACACACGGACTAGTAGTTATCTGAAACCATACCTTTAGCAAACAAAGATCCCCACACCAACAGGTGAAGCCAGAGAGGGCTGCAGTTTAAATATCACTAACAATTCAGACAGAGATTTAAGTGTTTTTTAACATTACATTAGCGAGCCTCTGACATTTAACAAATGTAAAGTTATAAATGATTGATACAGTTTGAGGCGCCTGTTTGCAGCTCTTGGGAATTACATACAAAACTTAGTCTTGTTTGTAGGCTGAATCTTTCTTCACTATCTGGTATATGCAATATTGTTTTATGTGCACTGTCTGACCATTTCATACAGATCAGATACCATAGTCAATCAAAGTTATTCAGGATGATTTTACGGAAGTCCTACTTTTCACAGAACCTTTCTCCTTTTTATTTGATCTTCAACTGTCTTTCACATCTTCTCAGATTTTTGCACTCTCTACAATCCTGGTGTTTGAATTATGATATTATCTTTGTAAATCCAGATACCGTGTGAGTCCTAACATCTGACCAAATACCTAATTTTCCCATTAATTATGAAACATATAAATACATATAATGTAATCAATTTAACATTGTTGCAGGCGTATTTGTAGTCATACAAACACAACCTGGTTGTTTCATCCACCTGTCACTCGCAGTCAACTAAGTCAACCTTCATAAAGTGTTTGAAAAGTGTGTGAAGTGCAGAAAATTACAACAGCAATCTGGGAGTTAATCCCACATGTACTAAATATTGTCTGTAAAAAATGCTAAAATGCCAATAATTTCACAGCAGACTAAGTGTGCAGTTTGACCCCGCTCCTTCCTGATAAAGCTTTCTCAGACGTCTGGAGTTTGTGTTCCGATGGAAAAGTCCTGCAGTGAAAGGTTACAGCCACAGCCTTTCTTTCTGAATCAGGCTTATAGCTCTGCTCCTTGACGCGCTCCACCTGACAACTTTTCCTAATCCCGCCGCCCCAGACCAAAGCACAAACACAGGCCGTAAACCTGGCAGGTGTACCAAGGCGAGAATGGACGGAAAAACTCTGGACTGAGAAGAGAAAGAAGTTTGGTGCAGAAAATATAGCTGCTGCTGTTGTGGCTTGGAAGGAAAATGGAGCGAGGGGAACCCAGACACAAACATAAACACTACTCAGGACTTCAATAGGTCCTCTCTTGCCTCTCCCATTACCCTCGTCTCAAACCAGGCCCCCCTGTCCCAGAGACACCCCCCTCACAGCAGAGGCACAACAACTACACTGTGGAAAACATCAAGCAACCGTACATCTTTCAGAAATTAAGGAAAATCATGTGGCGTGATGGCCTGGGGAGCACTGGATTTACCCAAGTTTATCGTCTAAATGTAATTTCTCTGATGTTTCCATAAATGTAATGTAAATATACAAAGCTAACGTGGTATATTGCTAAACTTATGGAAAATGTGTGGTGTAGAGCAACGCTGAAAAAGCAGCTATTTATTCTCTGGTAACTCTCTGATTTCAGTAACTGCCGACTCCCGACTTTTCTGATGATAAAATGGAATAATGGCATAAAAAAATTTTTTTGTTGGACATTTTTCAGACTGCTTTATACTTTTTACCTCAGACCTCAACCTTCTTACAGTCCCTAGTGTGAGGTTCAAGGCGGGAGAACCGGCTTTCTCCCACTATCCCCAAAAGAAAAAGGGAAACGTTTCTTTCCATGAGCTGTTACGAGGCTGAATGGAGCACTTTATCCCGTTTTTGTCTGTGCTTTTAAAATTGAAAAGAATTATCCTTTCACAGATGCATTATCAATGTGTTTCATGTCTGTAGTGTCTTGTCGGTTGTGCACACTGGGCATTTTTGAGCAAACATTCCAAGTTGGTATTTAACTATAAATGACTGCTGAACTAAATCTGATTTTCATGCTCCTTGTAAATGCAACGCTCTGACCCTTAGCTCATTTAAGAGTAAACTAAAGACTCACTTGTTTAGATACTCTTACCCTTTGACACTCTTCATTGTGTTTTTTAATGATTTGTTTTGTTCTCTACTTTTGTAAAACACGCAGTCAAAATGGTCTTCTTTTGTACATTTCAAAGCTAGCCTTCCTTTGCTGCATGCTCTGAATCCCAGTCTTCCCTGTCTGTCCAGTGTGAGAGTGTAAGAAGGATGAATTACCTAAATACACTCCTCTGGCGCACCGAGGAAGTCCTGCAGACTCTGGTTAAAAAGGCCAGTGACTTTCCCTTGGCTTGTGTTGGATCAAAACAGTCTGCCTTTGCCTCTGCTCCAGTGTCCAGACACATTCACATCATATCAGGCGTTAAAGTGGAGTGGCCACTCGGAAATGTCACCCAGACGTCTGCCTCTTCTGACCGTCTGTCTGTTTCACTTTAATGTCATATTCCTCAAATAGAACGAGCTTAGCACTCTCCTCTTTCACCCTCAAACCAAAAATAGACTCATAAATGTCCACAGACACAGCTGTAAAATAACATAAATGGCCGGCATATTTTTATGATTTCTTTACAACATTTTTACACCTCTGGCCTCCATGCTCAAAAGTTTACCAAATATAGCACATCAAAGACATCATGACTTAAAGAATAGATGCTACATTTTTTCAATACATGTTTGAGCCAAATAACACAGCATTGCAGTAAAGTCAACAACAACACTTTGACAAACCATCCAACCATATTTCAATTATATTTGTTGCAGAGCTATCTGCAGACGACAACAGACTTGAACTCTAAATAGAAATGCTTTAGTCCTGGACTAATCTACAACCTGTCCGACCAAAGGTTTCTCTTATCCCATCTGGGTTTTTGATGTTTTTCTCTAACCTTATCGTCTAAACACAGAGGATGCTCCGAGACATTCATCTATTCGATTCCTGAACATTTATTAATCTGTTGTTCCTTATTTGACCAATAACTGTTTTAAAGCTACATTGTGACTATTCTGGTTTAAAAAGTGCACATGCTTTAAGTATGGAGGATTTTTTTGCTGAAAAGACTGAATTCTTACAGAGAGAAGACTCGCCTCTCCATAGATGTAACTTGTACAGCAACTGAGCCTTGTGAAGTCATATCCTTGTTTCCAATGTAAATGTAAAATGTGTCAAACTGTAGAAGGTTCCAGGCTAAACAACGAACCGAAAACTAAAAGTGAACCGTCCACTGGGAAAATTATAAAATTTTCGATTTTCTAACCTACAATTAGGAAAAAAAAAAAAAAAAGAAACTTGGGAAGCCTTTTGAGATGACTGCTGTTGTGAACTCACTTATTTTTCAATTAGAGCTTTACCAGGTTCTGTAGCAAGTGTCTGATGACGAAGGAGAAATTGCAAGTTCATAAGAGAAATGGTTCCAGCGCAGCCTGAGAACACATTGGCTTTAAGAGTAACACTTCAGCCCACACACTTCTCCTTGTAAGATACGATGAGAGCAGACTGCGGTCCGTGGTCCCACTGTGATGACATCATACCTGGGTCAGGGCCAGAGAGAGCGGCCTTACTATTATACACACGCACACACACACACACACACACACACACATTAGGAGTTTCTGAGACTTTTATGTATTTATTGTAACATGCGCATGAACAAAACCATTGCTGTCTTATGTCTGACTTTATCTAGACTTACTACAGACAAAACACTGGTCCTGTATTCCAAACTTACCACTGCCTCCACATTCCCCTCACTGAACCTACATCCAGCCCCTGAAACATGTGTTGGATTTGTAAAACCCACAGACGGCTGTCCCCACATGACTCTGGCTGTATAGAACAAAAAGATATATTCCAGTTACCAAGAAAGTAGAGCAACATTTAATATATTCATTTTTCTAATAAAGTTATGTAGGAGGATCTTCCCAATTTTTAGGAAAGAACCGCCCTCTCTGCTTAAAATTTTTCTTGATGATCCACCTGGAAGTAGGAAATCCTCTTATACCTCTGAGACTGAGACACACACATTCTCCCATTCATCAAATCCATAGTATAATTCATCATGCATTGGGTAAAATCGAATCAAGTTGTGTTGTTTTGTAAGTCACTTTATAACATGTTGAAAATGCCATAATTAGTAAAAAAAAAAGTGTATTATCAGAGCAAAATGTTATGGGCTGTTGTCTACTGCAACCATAGTTATGCACATGTGTCTGCCAGAGTGTGCATACATGGCCTGGGTCCTTAAAAGCACCGTGCCTTTCTTAGTGCCAATTCAATCCAGGGGGTTACGATGTGAATGTGAGCTGTCTCCAAAAATCTGCCGTCTGAGCCAGATTTAACTGCTGCCTGTTAGTAACGTGCCCACTATAATGAGCTGTAATCCTGAAGACACGTAACAAAACCAGTGCTAAAAATACAGACAGAAAAGTAAATCAGGATGTGTGTCTATGCAGCGCTCCGGGTACCTTCTCTTTGTGTCACTTAAAAAAAAAAACTCCTATTATTAAGTTATGTGAATAATGTAGGTGTGTTGCTTTAAACACACACACACACGCATACAGAAGCAGCGAAGAAACATTGTACAGAACATTCAGAACATAATTTGTCTAGACGCTAATTATTGATTACGTGTTTTTCTAACTGCTTGTCTAAATTTGTAATCAAACCAAGGTTCATGCTCCGGCGCTCGCAGGAGACGGTGACATTACACACAAAAGTTTTTCACTATGAGCACTTTTCACCAAGTTCCAACACTCGCAATGCTCAACGTCACAGACAAACTTTCTTTCTTAAACCGAAGGCCGAAGGAATCAGTTGTGCGTTTGGATACTGTACATAAGGTTTAGTACACCCAAGTCCGAAAAAAAGTAAATATACTGAAACGTATGAAGACACAGAGGAACGTAAAGTCAGTACTTGTTAAAGTTGGAGCATCTCACTTTCCAACCACAAATACATGTAATTATTATATATCAAAATCAATTTCACCACCCCCCACTCAGCCAATCAGCTCTGAGCCCACAGCGTCCAATAATAATGCAGTTTTTTATGGCGCTTTTTTTGGACACTCAAAAGACGCTTTACGTGTTATTATTATTTCACTTCAATGGTGATAAACTACTACATTAGCCACAGCTGCCCTGGGGCACACTGACAGAAGCGAGACAACCAGCATGTGCCATCGGCCCCTCCGATCACCACCAACCCACACCTGACTCATTCTCAATGCACTTTACAGCCGCAGCCGCCCCACTGTTGTTCCCAGAGGTCTCCCATCACAGTACTAACCAGGCCCTGCCATGCGTAGCTTCAAAGGTCTGACGTGATCTGGCTTTTACATGTAGAGTAAGTATGGCCACAAAATAGTGACTCACAGGGCTGATTATTTGGAATGAAAACAAGAACAACAATAATACGATGAAGACAGCATTGGATTTGATTTGTTCACAACAATTATCTTTTAAAGACTCTTGGAACAAAGTGCATTATTTATGAAAAAAGTATGTCTTTGTGGCATCATGAGTACTGCTTCCACTTGCACCAGAAGGGTCGCCTCGGCCACTGCTAATAAATTTGTATTATTGGATTTATATCTAAAGCGAAGAGGATTATATTGCTGATATTAGCATGACCTCGCCTGCCCACGTACAGGAACAGGGCAAACGACTTTTCACATGCATGTTTATGTTATTTACCGTATAATATCTAATCCACAAGGCGGCAGAGCCAAACCCGGCGCTCCTCTGACCACAGCCTCCTGGCCCCTCACCTCATGTTATTTCTTTACACCGCCTCTGTGACAAAGTCATTTTCTTTATTTGCAAATATTATATTCTGAATCTGTGATAAAAGGTTGATTCGGAAACACTCAGACTGTTTGTTAACTTGGTCTGTTATCTGTGGTCGGAGTGGAGCCTGTGGGCCCTTTGATGTGACTCCGTTTAGAATTAGAGGTAGAGCACAAAAAGAACGAGACAAAAGCACATTTAGACTGTATTTACCGATGTGAACTAATGTGCAGTTTTTTCACAGAACTAGTTGCATGATGCACCTTTATTTGACACTATTAAATACAATGAATAAATACAGTTTACAACATTTTAGATCAATATTGAGCTTTCAAACGCATGAGTTTTATAGTAAAATGCAGTAGCTACGTATTCTTAGGTTGTAAAAGTATGTAGGTAACAACTTTACCATTTTAATAATCTTTATCAAATGATGCAGACTTTTATGCTTTTATAACCTCTCCACATGTCATTAGGCAAACTTAAAATAACCCAAATAACGCAGAACTGCAAAAATAATAGATTTAATGAAATGTAATGCAGAGGAAAATCCAGACAACACAAAAAGTAACCAACAGGGACTGATGACAAGAACTAAACACACATGGAATGACAATGACAGAACAGAGAGTGAAGGAAAACACAGGGTTAGTATACAAGACTAACGAGACACAGATGATACAGATGAGATACAACTAAAGAAGACACAGGGGTTAACAAATTACCAAACAAACCTAAACCATGACACCTCAGGTTTACATGTTGGCGATGAGTCTAACTTCATTCTCAAGTGATTCTTTTGCGCACTTAAAAATGAGTGGTGATTCCTTTTGAGCCCTGGTAAATAGAGAACAATATTCTATACAGTGTGTAGGGTATGGAGCATTTTAACAGTAAAAACAAGATTTTTTAAGACTGATTTGAATTGGGCGCCATCTTGGATCGCCGGGGCTTGCTCGTGCCAGCAAACGCATGTGCGCAAAAGCATTTTTTCACAATTTTCCTGTGGGAGGGGCTACTTGTGGCCATTTTAAAAAGGTTGTTGATCACACCATGGATCGGATCACACATACATTTTAACAAAGGAAAAAGGCGTCTCGGCACGGTGGCTGAGTGGATAGCACTCTCGCCTCTCAGCAAGGTCCTTGGTTCGAATCCCGGCCGGACAAGGGCCTTTCTGAGTGGAGTTTGCATGTTCTCCCCGTGTCTGCGTAGGTTTCCTCCGGGTACTCCGGTTTCCCCTACCACTAAAAATATGTCCAATAGGTCTGGCATGCGCCTCCTGTACTGGCGACCCTGCTCCCATCTCTGTGTGGAGTGAGAGGACAAGTGCCCAAAAATAACAATTGTAAACCGCTTTGTGACTGGTCTGTGAAAGGCGGTATATAAATAAAGCTTACTTACTTACTTACGTCCGTTAATATTTGCAGTCTGCGATTACAACACAAAGGGAGATAAATTAACAACATTAGAAAATACTGAACTTTTGAGTAATATTTGAATGTTTTTCCTGTGTATGGTCATGAGCACTGAATAAAACAAGAAAGAAAGTCATTATTATCAATAACAATCACCACCCTGCCAACCTTTGCACCGCGCTTTGATCCGGTGCGTTCTATTTTAACACGAGCAGTTGTTGCGGCTCCCAAAGCTCTAAAGCCCGCACAGGGAGAGCGCCACCGTCCCACCACACGCTGCTTATTTAATATGGCATTTCACCCGGAGTACAGTATATCCTCGTCTGCAGCTTTATAAAGGCAACAGAACTACAGCCCTTCCCCAAGTCATTTCAACCACACTTCTACACACGCTTGCACCACGCCAGCGGCTCCTCAACCCGCAACATGCATCTGCTGCTTTTTCTCAGCCTCTCTCCTCTTTTGACTTCGGTCCAACGTGTCGGAACACAAACGCACAGACGCGACTGGCTCCAGGACGGGGATCTGCTCTGTCTGTGATCCGAGACCGCAGAGTCGAGCTCAAACGGCACACTGGGCGTTTTGTGTTTTTGGCAGAAACAGGACACTTAAAAAATTACTTTGAAAACTGGAATAGTTTCTTGACTTTAATGGAAATATTCAAATTCACACATACGGTTTTGCAATAAGGCTAACCATATAATAAAGAGGATGTATAATTAGCTTAGTTACATTGCAGCATATATTTTCTTCTTGTGTAGTTTAGGAAGGTTCAGTTTTGAAGTTATGTAAATGGTATAACTATTAATATATCGATTATATCTCTAAATGGTCTGGTATAAAATAAACAGATTCTTATTGCACTTATTTACTACAACAAGACAAGGCGAGTGTTTTGGTTCTTGTCATCAGCCCCTGTTGATTACTTTTTGTGTTGTTTTCTCTGGATTTTCGTCTGCATTATATTTAATTAAATCCATTATTTTTGCAGTTTTGCATTTTGGGTTATTTAGATTTTTCCTCATGACATGTGGAGAGGTTACAAAAGCATACAAGTCTGTCTCATTTGGTAAAGATGATTCAAATTGTAATATTGTTACCTACATACTTTGACAGCCTAAGAATCGCTACTGTATTTTACTATAACCCAGTCTAAAACTTATAACTTATATGAATTATCGCAAAATTCATACAAAGGACAACAAGTGATTTGTAAAGACATAGAAAACATAATAAATGTCTTCTGCATACTAACAATGTCAAACAAAAAGACAAATAATGAACTTTGAGACTTTGTCAAATCATTAAATTCTAATTATGTATGATATTGGTATATGAAACTTTCACACAAAGTTTCAAAACATTCTATATTCATCTTCCATTTATTATTTACGTGCCTCTGAAGCCTGTTTGTCGCGGCTTAAATCCACAGATCGTTTTTCACAGACACGTTCAAAGCTACTTTTACACATTACTTCATAAATAAAGTCTGATATTGATATTACTCTATATTAAACATGAAGCTGGTAGACGTTATTTCTGGATGTCACGAGTTTGTCTAACTTTGACAAACACGTCGTTAAGAGTAACTCAATCTGAAGAATGTTTCTCTTCGGGGGCAGCGATGGGGATAAAAAGACAGTTTTACTGAGTGTGCAGATGCCACATGTGCTTCCACAATTACACTTGGAATGAATTCAAGTGTCTGTGTTTTTAATCACTGTTACTTTTTTATAGTCGTACGTAAATTACCATCACTTGCTCGACAAAGCCAAAAATTTATATTATGATATGAGAAGAAAATATCACAACAACAATATTGTTCACGATAAAAAATAGCGCTGGGAAAAATGGTCAAAACTGGCATGTAAAAATCTGCTAAACCAGCATTTTTGAAACGCAAAAAGAGAGGACCACCCTCACTCAGCCAATCACTCACAAGGTTTTTTTTTTTTTTTGCAGGTATATAAAAGATTAGATGTTTTCAACTCTTGTGTTGTTGTGATCTGCTTCGTTCACATTTTACTTCAATCCAAAGTTAAGTACTGCAGCCGTTTCTTTTTACTGAAAGCAGAAGTCATGAAGAAGAGAAACCGAGTGAGGGACGAGACAGAGATTCAATATTCACTGAACCAGGGAGAAAAAGTGTCTTGCTTTCAACCATTTAGTGAGAAAAGAGCTTTTGGGAATGCACCCACCTCCCTCGACATTAATATGACTTGTTGAGTTCATTAGAGGGTACATTTTGACAGTGCAGACAGACACAGTGGGAGATAACAGCAGTTTAATTACACTAAATTCATTTCTTAGATTACCGCTGGAGCCTGGGGGATCTGCAAACACGTTATTTTGAGAGCAGTGGTTGAGATAATCTGTTGTAATAATGGTATATAAAAAAGAAGGCTTACTGGAGCACATCATCGGATCTGCGTGAAATACCAACGAGAAAAGGGCATTCTAGAAATTTACAGATTCAATTCAAACAATCTTCTTGGCATGAGCTAGTTTACGGATACGGGACAAATAGAGGTCTTTACAGGGAGCTAAGCCGAGCCACATTTCTCACATATCTATTATCGACTAAGTAAATGTCATGCTAATTCTTGCTGGCAGTATGTTTACATGGTTATTTTTACCAGTGCTGATCTGTGCTTTTGTCACAGTAAAATAATAATCCCCCTCTCTCCTCCAGGGGACTTTCTTGTGGGTTAAACCTTTTGTGGTTTCAAATGGTAAGTCTCCTATTCACACAACTGGAACAGATCTCTCAAGAAACCACATCAAAATCTCACTTTTTACTGTACTTCACATGATTCCCATTTAAAACCAAATCAGGGCAGCTGCGGATGTTGCCAAAAATCATTTATTTTTGGGGGGAGGATGAAATATATTTCCATAGTCCAATGTTCATTAACGATTTTAGACTCAAATCTACTGCTTAATTTATCATAGAACAGAGACATTTGTGCAACTAAAACACCAAGCATGTCCATGCAAGTTATACCTTTGATATCAGCTTGGTTTTTGGAAGACACTGTTTTTCCACATCTGAAACTCACTCAAAGTTGTATTTTAAGAAGAAGAAGAAGGTCTTCTATTGGTCCCACAGTGGGACATACACATATCAAGGCATACGGCAAACATTGTTTCCCCGCTACTTATAGGCAAAGTAGGTTAAGTGTCTTGCCCAAGGACACAACGTCGGCTGACATCAGTGGAGTCGGTGGAGAAGGTCTCGCGGTGGGATCGAACTCACGACCTTCAGGCTCAAAGGCCAACTGAGCCACGGTCCCCCCAGATAGATATAGTTAATGTGCTGCTTGCCACAGAGAAAATATTATTCATTTGCATTTCTGAATTCTACAAAGGTCGGGGCTAAGGATAGAATAGAACTATTTACTACTAGTATTTACTACTACTACTACTTACAAATCAGAAATTTCCCCACTGTGGGACAAATAAAGGATCTCTTAATCTCTTAATCTTAATCTTTTTTATTTATTTTTTTACATTTATTTTTTTTACCAGGAAAGTTGCATTGAGATTAAGAACCTGTTTTTCAAGAGAGTCCTGGACAAGCAGCAATAGTTACACATTTTGTCTCAAGTGCTCTCAATCTAGACTCAAAAGTGTTCATTGAAATAAGTTCATTTCCGGTCTTTTTGTTACACATTTTGTACAGTGTAGTTAGCATGTCTCTGTTAAAAAGTGGGTACATTACGCTTAAAGATAATCCTATGATCCATTTCCATCTCTGTGCAGCTGCAACCATATACATCCATATTGAACACAGACTGGTTTAACTCTTTTCCATTGTTGTATAATCTCTGTATGAAATGTGTTCACTCGCAGCTGGAGTGTGGATTTCTGTCTTTGGGGTAAAAATGCAGTAATGTGTTTAGTTTTAATAAAGCCGTGTTATTCTTGGGTCACTTTGTCAAGGAGCAAATTGCTTTCTGACCACATCACATATGGAAAGTCCAGCTGTATCTGTCACAGCGGACCAGGTTGTCAACATGAGGTCCGCGGCCCTGCTCTCTGGCCCATAGGAGAGTATTAACACAACCATGTTTTCATTACAAAGAAAAACATGTCACTTGATTTGAGTTCAGCCGTCTTTACAGCCGAGGCAGGAGGCTGCGGGCTCGGCCAATCAGCTGGTGCAAATCCAACACCCACACATTACACTGTGCAATGTAAAGAAATGTGAAATACAAGGGTAAACGCAGGGAGCAACAATGGCTAGGGAAGTTTAATTGTATAGCACAGTTCATACACAAGGCTTAACAAACAAGATAGAAACAGTAAATTATCTTTACTTTTTTTAGTACATTAAAAAGAGTAAAGATAAATTCCCTCAGTTGTATCCAAAGCTAAACAGAAACTGTCTCACATTTTCAGGAAGACTGTTCCAGATATAAGCTGCATATATTTTAAATGATGTCCCCCCAATGCCAGGACTTTGGTCAAACCACTTTATATAGCCAGCCAGAGATGTGAATGTTTTGGCCATATTTAGAAGATTACTAATGATAATACAAATGTTTCTTACTTAGATTAAATTGGATGTCAAATACCTTATACATAATATTTCTATGATTTGCAGTTCATGCAAGGCGGCCCAGGATTATACGGGAACTGGAGGCTTTTCGCCAAGAAGAATGAGTAGCTTCACCATCAGAGAGGATAAAGAGCCTCATCCACAACCACCACTCCCACTGTACTATCTCAGCTGTCATAGGTGTTAAAGGGCCATACACACTTCTGAGATGGAAACTTGGGTGGTTTCTCTAATCATTAAAATTTGGGAAAATGTCAACAACAAAAAATGCCTGCATGTTACACTTTCAAGCACAACGGTATGAAAAGAAGAAATATGTTTTATTATTGGGCATAACAATGTGAATGAGACTATTTACTTGGTCAATTGATTTTTAGAGTTTTAGAACGTGGAATAATATCTTCAGTAGAAAACATGTACATGCCTGTAATTCCCTGTACTTCCACCAGAAGAAGGAGTATAATTTGTTTGTTTTTGGGGGGGGGAGGGGTTTATTGGAAAATTACCGGCTGCAAACACAACCATGTGATTTCACTTGAGAAATGACCTTAACCTATTTATGGTCAATAAATTTACTTTGGCAGTTCCAGTAATTAGTGTTGATGGATCTAAAACAACTCTAGATCTGTTGAAACATTGTTATGAGATAAAAAATATCTTTGTCGCATAACATGTTAAGAAATAGTAAACTTTTGGTGACATTAAAGAGGAATACCTTTTGACGTCTGTGGTTGAGGTTCTGCTACCTACAGATAACATAAAATAAGAATAATACCAAACAGCAGAACATTTATCCATGAATTAGCAACAAAACACTCAACTGTTCATGTTATTTTGGTGTTAGAGATTGAATGAAAAGCCTTTACAATGCAGTTCAAAATAGTTGTGTGCAAGGTTGCCCATATAAAGTTTATTATGTGCCCATTTGATGAAACAATGCCCTAAACTCACCTCAGGAAATCAGGGTGCGTGAGGAGGCCAGTGTGGCTCTTCAAACGTGTGGCTTTGGGCCCAGAACAGCAGCACTTTTCCGCATCAGGAAAGGTCAGTGTTGTGGATAAAAACAAAAGGTCTATGGAGACTCCAACATGAGCCGATGTGTGGGCTACAATACCTGCTAAATGGGTCTATATTCAGGATGGACTTGGGGCTGTGGGATGGTGTTACCCACTGCACTAGATATCAAAGCTACACTGCACTGCTCTGGGGGTTTCCCTTTACAAAACTATTATGTCCAGAGATATTTAAAGGCTCCTGGTGAAAGCCTTTGGGGAAATGTTAAAATGGACTTAGCCATTAATAGGTCTATTATTGTGCTCATCTATCTTTTATCATTATAGTTATCAACACTTATGGACATTGGTCATCTGCCCTTTAACGACCAAAACCAAAGTGTTTTCTGTTCTATTTCTTGAGTTTGAACGGTTTGATTCTGTGTTGGCGAATTCAAAGGTTGTGTGAAGTCCTCAGAGAACATTACTGATTGTGATTTAGGGCGATACAAGAATACATTGAATTTATTTGAATTGAATAGTTAAATGGAACGGATAAAAACATATTTTTAACCTTAACATGTCGCACACTTCTGTCTTTTTGCACAATCTGATCGATTCTATCCATGCCAAATGTGACAAGTAAATTTCTCCACTGTGAGATCAATAAAGTTTACACCAACATGTTCTGCATCTCTTAAATACGTTTAGATATTCATGTTAAATATCCATGTGTTCCTCTTTTCCTAAAACTTTGCGATTGGCAAGCCCACAAATCAATGTATGCATCATATCTATTCATATTTTCCGTATAAATTATAGTAAATTCTAGTCTTGGTTGAAAATGAAACACTTTTGGCTAAACAATGGTCAGAACCACTTTGTGTGACTTTATGAATAAATATTACTTGCTAACTTACCCACTACTATCACTATTTCTGTCTGAAAATGCTGTTCTAAAGAAAATATGCATAGAGGTTGGAACACATTATGTTCTTCAATGTTCGTAAAGGAAAATGTTTGCTAGACTTTACCAATAGTCACTAAAATCAGTTTATAGATGTGCGTTGACTTGAAAAATCCTTGAACAGATTGGAAGTGTTGCTGTGCACCTGTGGAGCCTAAACCTGGTGCAGTATTTTCCCTGGGGGCCGCTGCACTCCCAGCTCAGATACAAGAATAATATTGACACTAACTTGAGCTGCAGAAAGACACAACATGGCTAATAGTTATAATTATCTGCTATAATAATCTGCAGTAATAGGAGCGATAATTCCCCTGCGTCTAAGAGCCTGTTTGTCGGACAGTCTGTGGATCCTCCCTGGAAAGACCGGGCTGGGCCAGACCTCACCTTCAGTGGGCGTGGGAGTCAAGTTGCACCCATAGCTCTGAGGTGAACCGAAAAAAATAAGAAAAGTCTGGAAAATATACTCCTTTTCTACACAATAAGCCTTCACAGCAAAAAGCCAACACAAGACAGCATAAGTTATTCCACAAAATATGTAACGTATTCATTCAGGCTGCAGTTTTGACAGCGCTGAGTGATTTTTCTGTCTGGTGCCGCAGACCAAAGTCCATTTAGATAATTAAAAAACAAACTCGTGCTGTGCCACGAGTTTACTGCAGGACGGCGAGGGCACGAAGCAGGAGAAATGCAAATGGAGCTCAGTCTGACAACAGAGGACGAAAGGACGAGATGTTAAAGAGTTGTTTGATTAGAATTCTGTCGGCCCTGTTTGGATTTACAACAGCGCAATGCGATATAGTCACGTGACAAAATGGGTTTATTACACTCATAGCAGCAATAGGCCACACATCCTGTGTTTGGTCCAATCAAAGATGACGCAAACATTTTTTTTTTTTTGCGCTTTTTTTAAAAATCTTTACCCAAGAAAAAGTATTTCCTGAGAAAAAAGATGTACACACCAACACATACCACTTATATGCAGATTTTCATGATATCATTCTTTCATTCTTTAGATTGTAGTGGTGAACTACTATTTTACACAGCTGCTCTAGGGCAGACTGACAGAAATGAGGCCTCTAACCTGTGCCGTCAGCTACTGTACACACACAAGCACACACACCAGACACACAACAACAATGTTGCACTTTACTACCTCCCCACTGTTGCCCGAGGTCTCCCATTACAGTCCTGACCAGGGCCCTTCCTGCTTAGTAGCTGAGGTCTGACAGGATCAGCATATGAAACTAATGACACTCAAATGTTCAGACTCAATGCTACATGTCTATTGTGTGCATTTATACATTACAATTTTATGCATCCCTTTATATCTATTTTTAGTTTTTTATTTCTTGTTTGCACCAAATATCAAAGCCGACTTCCTGTTACTTATAATGGCTATACAATAAAGCCTTTGCCTAAAATAAGACAATTACTTGTATTGTTTTGTGAACCCTTTAGGAAAAGCCATAAATGTGCAATTATCTCTCCTCTTACAGCAGATTATTACAGCAGGTAGTTATAACTGCTAGCCATCGCAGTCAAAGAAAAATGTAGTTATGCATTTGATGGAAGCCAAGTCATTTTATAGAAAGTGTCCTGAATTCAAGGTCTTTTTTGGCACCTAAAGCAGTAACAAAACATTTGCTAGTTCTATTCTTCTTTCAAGCAAAAGCGTGTACATTTCTCCTCTGTGAGATAAATAAAGCTTATCTTATCTTATCTTAAGAAAGCTGGTCTTTTGAAAACTCAAGATAAAAACTATTCTCCTCAAGCAAAATTTTCAAAGCAATTTGACCTATTTTACTTAAAATCATGAGACCAAGTAAAACAAAATCTGAGAATGCTTATCTCTCAGTGTGCTTTCTGATTAGTGCACGAGGCTGCGGTTCCCTTGATCAAAAGGTTTTCCAAGAATAACAAAATGTTTTTGGTCTGGCTCTGTCTGCGAAACCTCTGCTGAAAACAACCAATATGAACATGGGACAGACAACAGATCAATCAATAGATGGATCAAATAAATAATGAAATAAACATAATGTGTATGATACAGACGAGGTGATGAGAGCGCGTTACAGTAAAAACAGCCCGAGTCATCGGATGACTCACATGCAGTAGTGTGAGATCACCACATACTCTGCTGTGCATAGTGCTTCCTCATCACATCGCCTTAAAGCTGAAGAGATCGACCAAGCTTAAACATAAAGCTTTGAAAAGAAATGATTCAATTAATACATTACTCGAGCCTTTTAGCCTGGATATTTATATTTACATTTTACTAATTGAAACATCTAGAATCAAACATCTAGGGTAAGTTGTATCTTTGACATAGCCTGGTCTTACCACACCATAGTACAAATTACATTTCATACTAAGGTCTGGACGTGCTCCATTGAGCTCCATGATCAGGTGAGAGGGGCTAACTCCTTTTGCAGAATGAAACGATTGGATCTGAGTTTACCGTGGCGTTTGTAATGCACTCAAGTGAGTCGTTAGCATTTAGCGTTTAGCCTAGCCATCCCAGCCCGTGGGGGATAGCGCCACAGTCTTAGCCAATTATATTTGCTAAACATTCTTCTTGCTCCGGATTAAATTTCTTGATAGAACCAGACCGGAATACTTTACTATAGCATCCTTCTTCATTGCCAAACTACAACCTTCCCGTTCAGCGCAAACTCTTGACATCACCCAGCCGCGTCCCGCACTCGCTGATTGGTCGGATTGTAATCGCAAACACAAGGACCAGACCCAGACGTTACATGCAGGGAAATGATAATTGAGCAGAGCGGATGGCTAAGGCCAGGCTATCTTTGACACAAAACTACTAAAATGTAACCTTACCCTAATGATATAGTTCCATGTTCTATGCATTGCACTTGTGGATTAGTAAACCTTGTCCAAGTCCAACACATAATTGATTGCACCACTGTATATTTTGAAACATCAGGAAGAGCGTTTCATACGTTTCATGCCATGAAAACAAAACGGAAAATGTCTTCTCTTTGGTTGCTCTCGGTATCACTGGGTCATCTCGAGCAACTGAACAAAGTCATGAGTCAAAGCACATCAACATTAAGACCGATGTGCGTTCAAGGCAATAAACTAAATTATTTATTTAACAGAATCTGGTCTGAGTGAGGTCCACGCACAGGGTAAGAAGCAGATTTAATCTCTAAAAACACGTCAGAGAAAAACGAAATCATAAACGGATGGATGGATAATTGTAATAATGTTATATATGCCCCATTGCCCCGAGGACGTCCCACTGAGAGGAGACCCATGGATTCCCCCAAGACACAAATTCTAGCCTATATTTGTATTTTGCTTTTGTGTTCATCTGTATAAAAATAGAGCATGAGTTCTTGAATCAAGTGAAATGTGTCCAAATGTAAATGCTCAGTGACATACGAGGCTGGGAGGTGGTGGGTGGTCCGAGTTCTATGGACACACACAGAGTCTTCTTTGGACAGAGGCAATTTGAATGACACGGACAATAAAAGCATTTGGTCAATGGTTGTTGGAGTGTGGAGCGCACAAACCGAAAGGCACACAGCATGTTTCAGATGAGATGAGAGCATTTTAAGGAATTGAAACTAATTTAAATAGCTGCTTTTAAGAAACAGTACAAATTGAGCAGTAAGCACCGCCTCTTTTGCACTATGACTGAGAAGCCACTCACACGTTTAGGGAATCTTCAACAATATGAATATGCACACATTTTGGATATATAATAAACAGTTTCCTTTAAAGGGTTTTGTGAAATAGAAGAAATAACTGTTAGGTGACGTAATGAAACCATCTGAATCTGAATAACTTACACATTATGTTGATTTGACTTTTACTAATTCTTACTTTTGATATTCAGAATGTCTAAGTACTACTGACAGGCATTTTATCAATAGGCCAATATTAAATCTGTCTACGTACTACACACGTGTGACTCGAGTGTTGCACAGATGATGGATAGTTTGAGAGTTGTAAAGTCAATGTTTTATTGTGAAATTTGTCATGAATGATTGTGAACATGTGGGCTTCATGTC
This sequence comes from Knipowitschia caucasica, assembly GCA_964034765.1. Taxonomy (NCBI): domain Eukaryota; kingdom Metazoa; phylum Chordata; class Actinopteri; order Gobiiformes; family Gobiidae; genus Knipowitschia; species Knipowitschia caucasica. The sequence continues at coordinate 28,486,308 of OZ035824.1, read as the reverse complement.
TTAAAAACTTTACTACTCAAAACAGTCTCAACAACTTTTTCTCCTCCCAGATATGCAGTATGTCATCATAGACTTTATACATATAATCAAAACCCTTTAAAAACTGAAATATGGAAACTTAATGTTGAGAATTTTATAAGAATCGTTGGAACTGTAGATGGTTGTGTAAAAAGTGTTAAAGAGATATTGATGTGAGCTGTTGTTTTTCTGGAAACTGTTCTCGCACCGCCTCATTCTGGAAGGATTTCAGTAAATTAATTATAGAGCATCTTGATAACGACTAGTAAATGGGAACGTGACGTACTTTGGGTTTTTACAAGGCAAAGACAAGATGTTTTTATCTCATCACAAATGTATTAATTATTCATGCCAAATTTCATACTCAGAAACCAGCCTTTAAAAATGTATACAACAATATGTTTTAACATTGTTGATATACAGTAAGATGTATATAGAGGTAGTAAAAAAAAACCTAGACTGCATACCAAATATATGTCTTAAAATGCATTTCTCTTGGCCTCCTGTGGACTCACCACCTGCAGCAGGATCAGTGAGGGGCTGGTGGGGCGCTGGTGCTCTATGACTGCCACCCCCTCGACCCAGAAATGGATTAAGGGGAAGAAAATGGATGGATACCTTTGATGAATGATTGGGAAGAAACATGAAATTCTACATTCCACCTGTGAATATTATCAAGTTACTGTATCTTGAGTTACAATGGTCAAAAGTAAGTTCACAGGTACATTACTGGCCTCATATTGACGACCTGAAGTTAATCTGCTAAAAGTTGGCTGTTTGATTATGCTAGCATGGGCTCTGCTATTTTCCAAGGCAGTTGTGAACATGTAGAAAACTAGTTCTACTACTAATTTGAAGTTTTTGAGTGAAACAGGCATACAACCAGCATTGGTTTAATGATGAGGAAGTTATTCTGAATGAAAAGGCTACAGAGAAAGAGAGGATTGTGTCAAAGTACCACTGATGTCCATTTGCTTTATTGCATTTGACCTGTTAGTTTCATGTTGGGGTTACTGACCCACAAATCCCAGCATGCTTCTCACCCAGAACCAAAGCAAATATACAAAGGCCAGCTCACCTCACACGCGCGGGTCCTCCAGGGAAACACAAACCTGCGATGGAGAACGGAAAGTATGTCACGTCTTTTCACGCCTGCTGCATTTTCATCCTACTGCACAAAGCCCCGAAGCATGTGGACAGAGCCATAAACTCAAACTGTGCACATCCTCGCACTATCACTGAGGTTCATGCGGCAGCTGGAATTTCAGCAAAATAATTCATATCATCTGTTATTTTGCAAATGTTTTAATGCATTTCACAATTACTTATTTAACTACAGTCAATGGGGTGTTGCTGGCTCAGTTGGTAGAGCATTGATCTTTGAACATAATGGTCGTGGGTTCAGTGGGGGGATCCCATGTCTCACCTCTCACTGATGTCTGCTGCCAATGTGTCCTTGGGCAAGATCTTAACCCCACTTTGCCTGATGCACCCACTGAAAGACCAAGGTCGTGTCTTTGTTGAGCCATCTTGCAGAAGGATCAGTGAGGACTGGGTGGCAGCTCTGATTGCCACTGATTTTTTTATTGTTCAACACTTCACAATGTTCAAGAGCAGTGTGATGATTAAAAAGTGTTCAGAATGAGATTGTTTCTTTTAACTCTGTGGCTATACACAAAATCCCCCCACCTACGGATTGAACAAAGATGTCTGAAGATTTGGTTCCAAACCTAATCAATAAAGTAATAAGTATCTATTAAAATCTCAATACCAGCTGCTCGACTGTAGACAGGGCTGTATCTTTAAATGTAATGAGGGGTATAAATTGTATATGTAATTAAACAAGCACTATGGAAGCCCTCCCATAAGGACGCTTTATATGACACAGAGTCATAAAGTGTCCTTAAACATGACTCTTAAAGACACAGAGTCATGTTGTATTCGAGGCCTCTTAAATAATGTATCAGAAAACCATGAGTGATTTAGGTGTTTTGTCTTTCTAACCCTCCGACAATCCTTTATGTGACTGTAAAACTATAACCCATGGGATTTTTTGCTTGAAATGATCTGATTATATGTTTGTAATTATATCTGTTTATTTTCCAAAGTCTTTCTTACAGTAAATCATTCGGAGCTTGATTTCTCCTCAGATGGGAAGCAGACTTGGCATCACTTCCCGCTCCTGCTGCTGGATGCATTAGGAAGTGAAGCCACGGCAACAGCAACGTCATTTATGGGAAGTGTTGTGAGGGGCAACGGGCTGCGTTTCCAGGCAGTCAGCTGACCAGCTCAGGGATCTCCCCATGTCATGTGATGCTGCACAAGAGCTTTCTCTCCGCCTCCTTTCTCTTTCCCTTTAGACACAAACACTAAGCCTGATTTAACACTCGCCCACCTCTGTGAAGAAACTGGGGGAGGTTTCTTTATAGTCTCTTATCCTTCAGTAAAAGACTTGCAGCAATTAAACAAAGAAAGTGAATACTGATTATTACCTTAATTAATGGAAAATTGCAATAGTAAATGTAAAATTATTATTTCTAGTTAAAGAATTTAAAATGCAGATAAATTGTCCATTTTCCCTATTAATTATTGTCCCCATGGGTTTAATGTTGACCAAATGAAAGTGTTGGGAGAAGGGTAATCACAGCTGTCACCCCAGAGGGCCCTCCCAAGAAAACCCCTCTCCTCTGTCTCGACAGTGTTCCTCTACGGAAGCTCAATTCACATTACCATAACTAGCAGTCACAGCAGGTCAACTGTAAATAGACGGCCTCTTCGTGGTGGGATGGACCCCATGCAGAGAGGAGTGTATCAGATGTCCGAGGTCAGCGGCGTGACAAGGCAAATCTCCCCCTCGTTCACTGACTACACCTCCGCTCAAATCAAGCAATTTACAATCACTCATGTGGCAAATGTTCAGCTGAAAGATCTATCTAAACAGTGCTTTGTTATATACTTAAATGTATATTTATGATAATAAAGTCATATATATGCTGGATGTCGACATACAGTTTATCTGCAGAATGGAAATCCTGAATAATGTGATTTTGAAGAAAACTCTTTACAATGTGCAGTGTGTCAAGCTTCATTGCAGCGTTATATTGTCAGGAACTGGCCTTTGAGGAAGTCCTGGCCTTTGATTTTTGGGCCACTTTCAGTCAAATGTCACCAAAAAGTCCTCCAAAGACACAAGACAAAGAAGGAAAAAGAAACTGAAAGAAAGTAACAGATGTCAACCAAGTCTTGTTTTTGGTAAAACTAAAATGTGAGGGATATCAGAGCATATCACATTGGGTTTATTCCATCTGTTCAAAACAAAGATACTTTTTTACAGAGCCACATGTTATAAAGCTGATCGTGATCATGATGTCATGATGTCATATATGTCCCTCATGTGAAAGTTGTCTAATGATCTTTCTCCATGTGTAGTATATAAGTGTCCTATAGGCCTAAAAGTGTAATGTGACCAGTCAGTCTGTCTGAGGCTGTGGCGAGTCATGTTCAGTCGATCTGTGTGTTTATGGAGACGTGTGGGGGATCAGCTGTACGTGTCAGAGGTGTGTGGACTTTATGGCACTATCACAGATCAGCTTTGACTTCTTCACATTCCAATAGACGCCTCATAGTTTAGCACTTCTTATTCTTGTTGGCTAACCAAAATAAAACAATGGGTGGAGTTGCTCTCTAGATTTCTCAATTCAGCAGCTGAAAGAAAAAACCTTTTAACGTCCTGTTTCAGTCGATATGATGTAAACATTAAAGCTGGAGTACCTAACTTTCAAACTACAAAAGATGAACTAAGTAATAAAATCTATGGTCAATACAGTTTGGTTCCACCACTCATTTTCACATGCATGTATTTTCAGCCTTTGTACATTTTTCAGATCAGCTTTTTCAAAGAGAACTTTCACAATAATATCTATAGAAGTCTGAATTTGGTTTAATAAATGCCTTATTATTTTCCCCAGATCTGCTTTTCACACGTTTGAGTGCTTTAACGTCATATTGATCTGGACTCAATCTCACGCACATCACTCCTCTGGCTGTAACTTGTTTACATAATTCAAAGATGAAAACACAGTCACCCGTCCCCATATCTCCTTCTACGGTCAATTTAACCTCAACAAACTGGCTCTATAACCACTGCAGAGCCTCCGCGTCTGAATGCAGTACCTCAGAAAGCCGTGTATAATGTAGTGGGACCTCAGGGGACCGACTGGGGCCCAAAGGTCAGCGTGCTACCTCTGCTCTTCACAACCTAACACTTTGCCAACATGACAGCTCCGGGGAAGGATGTGTACACACTCTGTTATGTGACACTTGGACAAATAAACCGCAACATGCTCTGGTCTGCTCCCATGTATTTAAACATTGTGACTATAATCTCACAACTATGCGGAAGCAAACACACAAAAGTGTGTTAGCAGAAACAATAGTGGAATTGCATTTGTGCGAGTGCTGATATGTTAAATACTGCAGCAGAACAATAGGAGCACAAAGAAAGCATTTGTGGGAAATGAAATTGTTATGTCAGTTATAAACACAAAAAGACAAAACAAAAGTTAATGACACAAAACATCAGCATCACTGTAAATGCATTCGAGACTTTTAAGGTTAATGGTCTTTAGGGAGATGTTTGTACCAATCGAAAGATGTAATGTGTATGAAACTTGTTTGTTTGAGAAGATGTGAAAGCTTCTGGATAACAGAAGGCAAAAGACAGGAGGGGATTGAAACGAAAACGAAAGGCGGGACTTCTGGCGTAATCTCCCTTGATACTTTTAGTTTGAAGTTATTTTTTGTAAGCAGAAGGATTATATTATAAACAAGACCCGCCCATGCTCACCCCCACACCTTCCTGATTGGACAAAATGCATACATTTACTTGCCATTGGTCAAACTATTCTCCTCCAGCAAATTTGACGTTTGGTTGCGTTTATGACAAGAGGAAAAACGATTCAATATATTCGTAACTAAGAATACATACTTCCCATGATCTAGAAATATGCATTCTATCAACAATGACATACATTTGAAATGGTATAATACAGAACCTATCGTGATTTCAATAACAGGCCATTCCTTGTGACTGGTCTTGGCCATAATCGACCAGGATTTGATGGTAGATTATAAACTACACATTTCTTTGATTTTTTTGTTTCAAGTAAAAGAGCTGTGCACAATCAGGCTCCAGTTGCTCTTGTCACTTGTTTGGCCTCAGTCCTGACGCCGCAGTGTAGAGGCGTCTGCAGCGAGAGCAGTGTGTCACACGCTACAGACACAGGACACTCTGTCGCTCTCAAAGGGCTCCATATCACAGGCCCATTGTAGCTGGACTCCATCAGGCGCCAAGTCCACGAGCACATAGCACTTCAACATTTTCTTATGTAAATTAACATTACACTGATAGAAAAACGTTTAACATTTTTTGGGGAATTTGTAAGAATCTTTTTTTTTGTTGGAAGATAATATTTAATGATTGTCTATCAATTTGTGTCTAAACTTCTTTTTCTTGCTTACAAGCTCTCAGTTTGACCTTCATGGTAAGATAAGATAAGATAAACTTTACTGAGCTCACAATGGAGAAATGTAGATGTCACATTTGGCATAGATAGAATCCCTCAGAGTGACAGGAAATGTGCAAACATGTTAAAAGGTGACAATATAGTCTCTTTTGTGCAAGATATATTTTGTACAATATAATGGCATTAAAAGTGACTATAGCAGTGTGAGTGTCTCAGTCCTAGTGCGGGTCATGAAAGTGATAGTCTGGAACTCTAAATTAATTACAAATGTTAAGAATTGTATTAAATTGACCTCCTGGCCTTAAATATTGATATGAAATAAATAACGGGTAAGTCCCGCCTTCCCTTCTCTTAGCTATAGCTAGAAATCCACGATGCCGTCCATGTTAACCCATCAAGTGACGCCAAGGGCTGTCAATCATCGGCGCTGATGCTCGTAGCTGCGCGCATGCTCAGTTGTTGGTTTTTGCGGAGCCTCCAAATCAAGCCTTTATAGGCATTAAAACATTATTTTTGTCATAAAAACGTTAACAAATAATTCTGAAAACCTCCGTGCATGTGTATTAATAATGTATAAGTATAACGTGTTCTCTGAATAATATTTAAATGTGTTACGGAGACGTAGGCGTAGACCAATCAGAAAGGAAGGGGGAGGGAGCTTGCGTCGTTTTTTTCAAATCCTGTACCTCTCTCTCTTTTTTCTGACAAACTCCAAACAATCACTTTAAAGCTACCACATTCCACATGCAATGCACGTTTTATGTGAGGGTTTTATACAAAAAGCAGCAAAAAATAAAATGTTACTGTTACAATTGCCACAGGGGCTTAACACTTGAAGTAAATTGAGATAGGAGGCAAAAGAAACTAATTTATGGTTAGATGTTTAAAAAAAAAAATCCCACCATCTTATTGCAGCTCGTACTTTATTTCATTAGTTAAAGTGGTGTGTCCTAAGTCAGATCGGCGCAAACACGAGCTAATGGACAATGGATGAGAAGTCTTTCTTTATCACTGGGTTTGACACAGACATGAGAAAACTACACTCACACATTACATAATCCAACTGTTCAGAAACACAGCCACATTTTGTAAAAACTACAGCGGTCAGACTGGCACTGACCTTCAGGTCCAGTCTACACTTGGCACTAAGACCATAATGAGGCGTTTCCTCTGCACTCCTCCCATCACTCCATAGGAAATGGAACTTTCTGAAAGGATCAAAACAAGTCCAGAGTTGTAAATGGTTTGAGTTTCCGACAAAGACAATGTGCCAGATTCCAGCGCCTTGAGGGACACCGACCAATCACAATGGACCTACTGTCTGCGAGTGCCATGCATGTGTCCACGCCCACTGTGCATGGCTCCATAGGCCCCAACAGAACCACACAAGCAGCTCAGTGTGTATTAATAGCTGGGAGATCCTGGGAAAGTGTGCAAATGTTGGAGTGGTTTTGCAGTGGAATCCGCCCATACCTGGCTGTCAGGGCTCAAGGTGGAGCATGCCTCTGCACATCCAGCACAAGAGATGCTTTGGAGGATTAGACAGGCCGCTGCACTACACTGACGAACATCAACATCAACAATAGAGTAATCGAGAAAAATAAGACGTTTTTAAGAATTGCACTTAAAAGACACTTGTGGATCCTTTTTATTGATTTTGAACGTCTGATATCTTTTACTATGATCAGCTGATACATCTGCACCCATTTTGTTCAGGAGACCTATATCCAAAGTCATATAAGTGTAAATAAAAGTAATAGAAATACAAAGGCATAGAAGGAGCTATAAACAAACCTTCCACAGACATAATACTGGAAATATGGGTGATATTTTATCCCCTGTCTTTTTATATTTAAAAGAAACATAATTCTATCAGTATCCATACTGGCATTATGTAATAACACCTAAAGAAGTTCTAATTGCTAATTAGCACATTTGCTACTGTCCCTGCATTCTATATATTTGTCGGCTTTAAAAAAAAAAAAAAGAAGAAATAACATAAATTCAGCCTTTAAAATCAGTCATTGGCCACAAAAAACATATATTGGTTGAGCTTAAGTCAGTGTCGTACCCGGGGACCCATTTCCAGATCTTGATGATGCATGACTTGGTCTGGAGCATGAAGGCTCAATCTTGGACTAAATAACACAATAATACAATGTTGTAATAGTTTATGTTGTCAACTGTTGAGTGAGCAGCAGATCACATGAGCCAAAGGTTTCAGGCCCAAAAGATTACGTGACCCATGGATCACAGTATAGGAAAATACCTGCTATGTACAATCAAGAATTCAGGGGAATAAATGACTAAAGTACATGGATCATTCTAAAATTAACTTAATGTGGGTAATATTAAAACCCACCCACCCATAGATTACATTTATTACATGGAATAAAGTTTATTTGTACCTCTAACAACGGTTTAGTCAAAGAATAAAACAACCATTTGACATGAGAATAATAAAGTTAAACCAATGAATAACTGATTTTGTCTTTAGTGCTTATTCTGACAGTTTTATAGTAATGAAGCAGGGTTCATGAGGGTAATGCAGGACAGCAGTTTGTTTTGGAGAGAGTGTGGGGGTTAGAAGCACATTAGTGGGATATGTCCTGGTCTAATTGGTCCTTCCAGCGCAGGTCTGACAGCTTTGTAATCTACAGCTCTCAGCCTGGTGGGTCTGTTTGCTCGCGGCTTCGATCATAGCTCCAAAAACAAACGCGGCTACAAGGAAATCCCCTGCTCCATCCTGCATGAGAATACCAACTGAGATTTGTGATAAAGTGCTGTAGTAATAAAAAGGTGCTAGTGTATAAAAGATTGCCTCGAGGTCCGTAACAAAACTAATTTAGGGCCTTTCAGGATACCTTAACAGAAGCATGTCAACAATCTTTTGTGCGAATCTCCATGCAGAAGATATGCATTAGATACAGTACAACCCATCAAACGTGGAAGTAAAAACACTCATACAGTACCTCAGATAAAACAGAATGCAGAACATAATCTCAGAAGTGACAAGAGGCAGCAAGAAACTAAACATTACAATCTCAGCTGTGTCCACATGGCGGTCCCTGTGAAAATGTGAGCGGTTAAGTTACTGATCAACCACCAAACTTCCACTGAAACATACTTGTCATTCTTGTGCAGTGATTAACAGTGTTTCTCTATTCTCCCTTCTTCAGAAAAAGATAAGCTATTATTTTGAACATGTAAGAGAGATTTCTGCATCCACCCAACTTGTATATAGTAAAAAGTGGCCTAACCAGCTTGTCAGCGCCTGATCTTATCTGATCTCAGAAGCTAAGCAGGTCGGGGTCAAGGGAGTACTTTTTTGTATGGTAATGGTGTTGGTTAGTTGGAGGGGAAACCATGGCGATAGAAGATATCAAAGTTGGGCGGCTGTGATTCTATCATTTGATATATTTTTGCAAAAATTAACATTAACTTTTTGAGATAATCCTTTCAAATTTCAAAAACGTGTTATTGAACGGAGATATATGTTTTTGCAAATGAACTCTTGTGTCCTTAGGCAAGGCACTTCCGCCTGTATCATATGCACAAATGATTGATGGAGGTCAGAGGAACCTTGGGCAGATCTGCAGCCTCACTTCAGTCAATCTGAGCCTCACTAACCCAACTTTGAGTAAAGAAAAAACAATGATAATATAGTTGGAAGGTCTCAAAATCCTTATTGCTTAATGGGTCACTGTGGTCACATATATACAGTAAGATCATTCTTTCCCCACCCATAAATCACACATCAAATCCGCTCATTGAAAACGACACTTGGAATCATGAATCTCTAAATTTAGAATTGGGAGGTTAATACCAGTTTCTATCGCAGTGTTGATGTTGATGTAAACCAAGCCCATTTCTGGGTGACCTCCACCAGTCACAGTTGAAGTTGAGAGTGGTGTGAAAGCAAACATGGAAAACATGATGATGTCCAGATGTACAACTTCAACCTGTCACCAAGATGGCCTCAAAATATTCCGCTCCCACACCTATGTACACAGGTTTTCATCGGCCGCCAGGTTTATATATTTAATCTGCAGAATTGACCCGATACATGTGTGTAGAGAGAGTCTGACATACAGACTGAGAGCAACACAAGTGTCTCTGTCACCACGGTCACCTCAGTTTTGGATCGGCTGTCGATATGTAACAGCATTTTAACTAGAATTGTAGAGAATTGACTATGTTTTCCCCAAAACTTCAATTGTCTTTACATTGCATAGACAAATGTAACTTGACTACTCCAAAATCAAGTTACATTTGTCCCCATCTAGATCCCTATCCCTATGTATAGAAGAAATCTGAAGTTTATGCATACAAAAAGACTTGTGGAGCTAAACAAGGCCTCTCAGGTAAAACAAAACTTAGGATGTCAAGTCAAGTGTTTGGTCACTACTACTAGCTGATACTTAGTCACTTTTAGCGAGTTTTAGACCCCACTTGAGGAATGCTTTCATGTGTCTGCAGACTGAACTGATTGGCCTTATCTTCAGTTCTTGCTCAGTTATGCACTCTGAGACCAAATGGATGGTGTGGCGCAGCTCGTCTCTGTTATACATTAGTCCCAGGAATCCCCCTTGGCTTTGGGCTCCGTGTGTTAATGTTTACAGCCATCCGGAGATCTCCGAGAAGATAGCACCTGTTCTGAAGGAATGGGAAAATGGGAAACGCACATTCCGACAGACCTTGAGCCTGGGAAGGATGAGGATGCACTATATACTCAAAGGAATAGGTAATATATGTATTTTACAAGCAGTGGTGTAACTGAGAAATATGTGGCCCAGGAGGAGGCTCACCTGCATTCATAAACTAAAGTTACTCTGGTACATTCTACAAACAGATATATCAGAGTATATATCAAGTATGTCGCAGGACATGTCCTTTTACATATGTGCAATAACATTCTCAACAACAACAAAACACAGTGGGACGTTTATATTCTCAAATCGATAATCAATACAAATTGCAATCATTGGGTAAAATGAATCCTCTTAGTACGATTGTATCAAGTCAGTCAAAACCACAAACTAAATCTCACAATTCTTTTCCAAAAATAATTACAACAATTGTTTTGCCTGGCATTACTGTTGTATTGCTCCTGTTTATAACTTTGGGAAATCTTGTCACACTCATGAACGACAGACAAATTACAAATAGTTACAAATTAAGTTGTCAGCGATGATTTTGAGCTCCTTTCACAAAAACACACACACACACACACACACACACACACACACACAGCTTTAGTGGTGATAGATTCTTAGGAAAACAGACAAATCAGTAAGAGCTCCTCCACACTGCAGCTGCATGTGGCAACAGGCCTGAACTCCTGACCCTCGCAGTAGTATTTGCATACAGCATGCAAATATTGTCATTAAGAATGTTTGCAAAGCCACAACTGAAGAATGAAGAATGTTTCCTCACCAGCTGAAATACAACTGTGGGAAATTAACTTGTTCTGTACAGTGTTTTTTTATTATTTAAATATCTAATACTTTAAACTATTAATATCATACTGTAAAATATGGAAGGAACTGGGTCAAATTTTCAGAATAGAATGAAGGGAACTGATGTAGCACATGTTTTGCTCTTACTGGTTTTATAACATTACTTGCAATGCAATCTATACTGCAAAAAATACAAAAGTTTAACCTAAATGCTTGATTTAGGTTAAACTTATCCGATCTTGCTTTTTAAGAGACAATAACATTCTCACTTTGAATAATAAAATAATACTGTTTCTAAGACATATGAAGCTTAAGCGTAAATTCAGAATGCGAGACAAAAAGAGATGCCATGCCTAACAAACTGGCTCCTCCCCTTCTGCCCACCTGCGCTCAAGTTCAACATCAGCCTCAGTAACACTGAGCTAATCATTTCTTCATGGGTGCATTTAAACAGAGCCCCTCAGTTCTCTGCAGCTTCAGGGTCGAGCAGCAACCCACCTCCTCCCTATCACCGCCTTTCAGCAGAGTAGATAATGGCATATTTGTAAAGTTCTCTGAGCTGACTACTGTGGTGATTTAGGGCAAGAATACATTGAATTGAAGTGAATTTGATTTATAATTGCTGAACTTGAGTCTTACACTGTAAGACTGTACACTGTTGTGTACACTGTCCCTGTTCAAATAAAGTACATACTGTCTCTTCCTATAGAGAAATTGGGTGGTATGGTGTCTGAGTGGATAGCGCTTCTCAGCAAGATGGTCCTCAGTTTGAATCCCCTTTTGGAATAGGGTCTTTCTGAGTGGAGTTTGCTTGTTCTCCTTGTGTCTGCGTAAGTTTCCTCTGGGTGCGACGATTTCCCCTATCACTAAAAACTTGTACAATAGGTAAAATCCTCCAGCTCTGGTAGTCCTGACCAGGCCGAGCATCAACATCTGGAGATGGGTTCCCGGGCGCTGAACTACGGCGACCACTGCTCCTGAAAGACGTCCTTGTGAAATCAGGATGGGTCAAATGCAGAGGAGGAAGTGCCCTACGGAGACAATTAAAGTGCAGCTTTACCTTACTGTCTCTTCATTTTAGGTCAATGATAACTTTGTACGTAAATGTTTTTGTACCGTTAACATGTAAAGAGACGAAAAACACTCCCATCAACTAAATACTCTAAAGCTGCAGAGGACCTCACCCAAAGGAACTCACAAAGCACAGTGAGAAAACCGCTTCTCTAAACGTTCAAGTGTAATCAGTCAGGTCCAACTTCATCCCACAAACATACGCAAAGACACTCGTTAAGTAAAGGACCATGTGGAAATGTGAAACGATAATAATCTGATATTCTTCAACATGTCAAAAAGTGAAAATCTAATCCACATATGCTTAAGAGTTTTTGTGCTGAGATTAAACTTGACTGAAGAGGGAGAGGAGATCAGACAGCGCTGTGTTTACCAAAGCTCACACTGTCGACTTTCCCATGGCGCTCTCAAAATATTGTTTTCCAATCTCCGACAGTTAGAGTTTGTGTGTGAGACAAACCGCCTGTTTCAGCTCGAGACTCCATGCGCCGCTCTGACTGTTTTATTTTGACTGTGTCGTAGCAACCAAGCTGTTTCTGCTTACCTCGCCCTCCCCCCGCCCTCGGCCCCGAACGCTCTGGGCTGCTCCTCCACGTGCATGTGTGTGTACGTGTGTGTGTGTGTGTGTGTGTATGTGTGTGTACGTGTGTGTATGTGTGTGCATGTGTGTGTACGTGTGTGTATGTGTGTGTACGTGTGTGTATGTGTGTGTGTGTGTGTACGTGTGTGTATGTGTGTGTATGTGTGTGTACGTGTGTGTATGTGTGTGTACGTGTGTGTGTGTGTGTGTGCAAACCTCACATCTGCTTTGCATTGGGGAGGCTCTTTCTCTATACGCTGCTGGTTGTTCTGTTAAACTGAATGATGGAGAATTGTAGGCAAAGGAGAAAAAAAAATGTTTTGGCAAAAATGAAACATCTGGATGATAATTCTATATAAGGACTCGGGGGAGATAAAAACAGTTGGATACAGAGCACCTCAACAATGAAAGCGAACTACAAATTAATAGAGATGGAAAGAAAATCAGTTGGTTGAGCATTGTCCTAAGAGCCTGAAGGTTGTTGGTTCGAGCCCATCACAAGACCTACTTCACAACTCCCACTGATGACTGCTGTCGTTGTGTCCTTGGGCAAGACACTGAACCCCACTTTGCCTGAAGCCCCTACTGAATAATCAAGGCTCCTGTGGACTCACCACCTGCAGGAGGATCAGTGAGGGGCTGGTGCTCTGTGACTGGATGCAGCTCTGACTGCCACCCCCCCGACCCAGAAAAGGATTAAGGGGAAGAAAATGGATGGATGGATTGAAAGAAACTATGACTACTACAATTATACTACTACTACAACTATTCAACTAAATGGAGAGGCAGCTTCCTCCCATCAAGCTCCTTGTAATTGGAAATATATTATTATGGATATTAAATGTGTTCTGACCCTGAAGTCACTTAAGAGTATTTTAAAGACTGTAGTATTCTCAGGGCCGTTTTTCAACTTTTCATTGTTCTTTTGTGACTTGTTTTGTTGTACTTGTGAAGTGCATTGAGTTGCACTTGTGTGTGTACGCTATATAAATAAAAAGGCTATTACTATTACAACTACTACTACTACTATACTTTTTTTATATTTTTTATATCCTAGCCCGGACTTATCGAGTGAGAAAAAAAGCTATCCCCACTACTACTACTACTACTACAGCTACAAGTTACTGAAAATAACTATACTTCTAAAGAGGCACAATGTAACCTTTCCCCCCGGATGAGCTGGAGGAAGTGTGTGTGGACAGGGAAGTCTGGGCGTCTCTGCTTAGACTTCTGCCCCCGCGACCCGGCAACGGATGAAGCGGAAGAAAACGAATGGATGGATGGAAATTTGAACGGTAGACATTTGACTTTCTGCTGTAAACATTCTTAGGCAAAGTAAAGCTGTCATTACATCACATGGTCGTACTCAAGAAGGGTTTTCTTGAGTACACTATGTTTAGTTTAGGTACAAATTTTGTTGTCATTTAGAGTGTACAGTGGGGTGGAGCAAGCCGTGACCATCGTTGGACCGCACCAACAATTTGTACAGTAGGTGAGGCTGTGAATCGGAAAAGTGCAAATGGGAGACAGTATTGAGATTTCTCCCTTGTGCCAGAGACAGGTCACAGAGTGTATTTGGCGAACAATCCCCTTCTAGTCCATCATAAATTACCCAACTCAGCTCCATAAGCCGCTCTCGCACCTATGCTAAGCTAATTACCAAGTTTGACTTTTTGGTTATTTATTGCAGTCAAGGGGGAGTTTGATGTGGGTGCAAAATAAAAATGAAAGCGTTCATGTATACGAGAAATGGCTGCTGTCAGTTCCCCATCGCTGTGAAACATTTGGCAAGGCGAACTGAAAAGCTTTGGAGAGGAGAGAGTCAACTTGGCACAGACCCAGCATATCAAGTGGAGGAGAGGCTTGAACTTTGGAGAGACGAGACGCTTTGCCAAAAAACCATTGTGTGCTCATAAAAAATATCATACAACAGCTGTAGAGCATTCATATGTTTTTTCTTATGTGCGCGTTTGGGTTTGGGGATGTTTGAAAGCAGAGAAAGTTTTCAATCAAAGCGAAAGAGGAGGGGGGGGGGTTGAAGGAGGGCGCGCCAAGACAGCACTTTAGACTTCAGATGTGGATGATGAGAATAGAGCTGCAATTACCGATGAATGCCCTTGGTTTATGAAACTTCAGACCAAAACAAAGATCAGCCATTTCTGTTCTCCCACTCTGCCGCTGAGTCACAGCAGCCCCCACACAACACAGATGTGAGGAGACGTGTCAATCAGACTGTCAGAAGATGGCTTAAACAAACAATGTGTGTTTATTTTTCTAGTAAAATTATTATTGAATTTTTTTGGCGAGATTACAGAATCGAATTTCTAGTTTTATCATCAGTTTTATAGCACTGTTTTTTTAATAAATATATATATATATATGTGTATGTAATTTTATAACATATCAAGGTGGTATTGAATTAACAGGGACTGGCCTTCTGCTGGTGCCCATAATCAATAATAATAATAATAATAACAATGCATTGGTTTTATATAGCGCTTTTGTGGACAATCAAAGACACTTCACATGTCATTATTCTTTCACTCCAAACACGGTGGTGATAAACTACTACTGTAGCCACAGCTGCAGCTAAAACCTGGAACAATCTTCCTGAAAATGTGAGACAGACTTCTACTCTGACAATGTAAAGACAGATCCACACTCTTATTGGTTTATGATTGTTTTTTTCCTTGTTTAGTAAAGCACATTGAGTTTCCTTGTGAGGAATTGTCCTATACAAAAACACTTGTGTTGCTTTGCTTGCCATTTTGGAGTTGCTTGAATCTTAATACGTCAAAAATACATCATCACATACAAGTAACATAAAGAATCTGTTTTTTCTTGTGTTTTTAGTAGAAGAAAAAGGTGACCAAATGGACAAAACACCACACATTAGTGCATTAGATTAGATCAGTAGAATAGTATAGTATGGAAACAAAATGCAGCTCCTATAGCAAGGTCAAAGGCTTGAAATAAGACGCACACCATTTATTCAATGCCACAACACGGTCTGAAACTTTTCCTTAGACAAAGAGATTCCTGGGATTCCTCCGTGCTCTTGTCTCCTTTCTGCAGCCCTGAGTTTATGGTGAGTTTCTCAGGTCATCCACAACATTTCTGAAAAGTCTGTCTGCATTCCCCATCTGTGCAACCATCAAAGTGTCTTCTCCCATATGGTCCAGTCCTCCCATAACTCATACTAATAGATATAACATCCTCCCATACATGCAATAAAACAATGTTGTGTGAAGTAGGGATGTTAGATTACAGTATCATCGATAATCGTGATTATTCAGCTCATATTATAAATTCACAAACTTTAATAATTTTATAGGAAAGAACCCCAACCCATGGTCCTCAAAGCGTTTTGTTTACCCTCTCTGGCAATAGTTCCAACAGTTTTAGTCTTATTCCAAGCTTTTGATTCTCATGAGTAATATCTTGAGTAATGAGTTTATTTCATATGCAAATGATATTTTAATGCTATTTATTTGTTTTAATACTCAAATTAACATAACTTACCATCTTCAAGCACTTTTCATGTCCTGCTCATTGTTCAGTAATTGTGAATATTTGTTGGTGATTTTTCCCTCATAATAGCCGTAACTCTAAAACCATGACATCCCAATGACAAGCCTATAATTGCTTGTACCTCACATTGTACCTTTACAGCCTTGTGAAGACAAATATGGGGATTGGGGGTTAAATTCCAGGTGGGCCATGTGTTGATAAGGTCTAGTTCGAAGCAAAAGTCTGGTTCGTGTCCCTTCTTGACCCCTCTACGCGCACACAATGGACGAGTCCTGTGGGCAGTAATATCAGAGACAGTTGCTGTTTTTGTAGCACTTAGTTGAAGTCATATTCTGTTACCGCCACAACATCCAATCAGCTGCCAGATCGTGACCTTTGCGCTGCGCTGATAGCAAAGAGAGATGTGAGCGCATACCAGCGCCGGGTCGGGTGGTGGTCCGAACCCACTCGGGATTCAGGAATCTAGGGTTGGTTTGCCCGAGGACAGGGGGGTAACACGTCCCTTTGTTTTTCATCCCCGCCTTCACTGTTAGACCTACCTGAACACTCTGCAGGGCTAATAAAATCGGCGATGAAGACTATTCCTCTCACACCCATATTAGCTAGATCTAGAGTCCTGTCCAACATGCTAAACCACTCCCCATATGTACCTCCAAAACCACCTAGGGTTTCCAATTCACCTACAAAAACCACCTCAGCCAGTCCCTCCCCTAACCTCATGACCATTCCACCCCCACTTCCCCCTCGTTCAGCACCCAAAACCTCTGCCTCAGCCCACCCCGGCCCTAACCCATCACCAAAAACCCCTCCACCTCCCTGCCCCCCTCGTTCAACACCCAAAAGCCACCCACCTCTCCATCCTCCTCCCCCGCCTTCCCCTTCCCCTCTTTTCTCTAAACACTAGGATGCACAGGGTCTCTGCTTCGCAGCCACTGGCAGTCTAGTTAGAGGAGAGACCCGGCTGGGGCCCTGTCATGAAGCCACCTGTGCCATTCCCGTAGTGATAACACAAAGAATACATTACAGAAAGACATCTGGAGTTAATAAGTCTAATCTGGAAAATCTAATTCTTGTTCCGTGTAAGAATCAGCCGACCACAACCGCTGATACTGAAACTTTGAAACTTGCTACGCTTAATGTCAGATCTCTTTGTAACAAGTCTTTTTTAATCAATAATTTTATTTGTTCTCATAATCTTGATCTTATGTTCATGGCTGAAACTTGGCTTGACCAAAATTCAGGAAATGCAGTTTTAATAGAAGCATCACCACCAAATTTCAAGTTTGAATCTGAAATACGGGAAAACAAAAAAGGAGGAGGCTTAGCTGCCATTTTCAGAGACCACTTTGTCTCCCATAGAATGTCTCTTGGGAAGTTTTCGTCTTTTGAATATGTGTCTTTTAAAATACAACAAAAACAATCTCCTCCAATACTCTTCATTGTCCTATACAAGCCACCGCAGTCATGTCACAGTTTTATTGATAATTTTACCGAGTTGCTTTCAGTTGTATGCACAGATTTTGATAGTTTGGTTATTACAGGTGATTTTAATATTCATGTGGATAATGTTGATGACAGAAATGCAAATGAGCTGAGTTCTGTACTTGAATCCTTTGATCTCACTCAGCACGTAAGTGGCCCCACCCACAGCAGAGGGCACACTCTAGATCTGTTAGTTACTAAGGGGGTGAATATTTCAAATGTAAACGTGGTCGATGTTGCTCTTTCGGATCATTTCTGTGTTTTTTTTGACATGTGTTTCACTAACAAACCACCAGTGGACTCTGCAACTGTACGAAGAAGACACATAAATGAAAATACGAGTGAACTATTTATGGGAATGATAAACTTTGAGAATGCATCGTATTCTACTGTAGATGAACTGTTTAACTCTGTCACCTCTAGTGTTTTGAATGTTCTGGATACCGTTGCCCCTGTGAAGGTTAAAATAGTGAAAAATAAGCAGAAGGCGCCGTGGGCTAAAGCAGACTCGGTCAGGGCACAAAAGAGAAAGTGCCGGAGGGCCGAGCGGAAGTGGCGCAAGTCCAACCTCCAGGTTGATTACGAGATCTTCAAAGATAAGTTGTGCGAGTTTAACCGGGTGCTACGTAGTACGAGAGAAAGGTATTTTTCTGAAATGATTGAAGGCTGCAGCAACAATCTGCGTGTTCTGTTTTCAACAGTTAATAGATTAACAAACCCCCCTGTTCAAATGCCATTAGAGCTTACTTCCAAACGTAAATGCAATGAGTTTGCAAATTTTTTCAATGACAAGGTTCAAGGCATCAAAAACGCCATTGTCTCCAATCCACAGATAACCATCCAACAGCCAGAAAGGCTCTCTGAGCTAACTCACTTTGCACCTGTAAATGATAAAACTGTCCAAGAGATAATCTCCAGTTTGAGCTCCTCCACATGCAGCTTGGATGTACTACCCACTAGATTTCTGAAGTCTGTTCTGAGCAGTCTGTTACCTTCACTCACACAGATAGTAAACATGTCCCTTCATTCTGGAATATTCCCAAAGGCCCTGAAAACTGCAGTCATCAGGCCCCTGCTAAAAAAGAGCAGTCTCGATGCTACGGTACTTAACAACTATCGTCCCATCTCAAATCTGCCATTTATGGGGAAAGTCCTTGAAAAAGTTGTCTACCTACAGCTTACTAGATTTCTTATAATCAACAACTCATTTGATATGTTTCAGTCCGGCTTTAGACCCCACCACAGCACTGAGACTGCTCTCGTCAAGGTTACAAACGATATCCGGCTGAACACTGACGCAGGCAAAGTCTCAATCTTAATCTTGTTAGATCTAAGTGCTGCCTTTGACACCGTCGACCATGAGATCCTCTTACAGAGACTAGAGGACTGGGTTGGAGTCGCTGGCACCGCCCTAAGTTGGTTTAGGTCTTACCTTGAGGACAGGAAGTACTTTGTGGAGATTGGAAACTGTGTCTCAGATCATATGGCCCTGACCTGTGGAGTACCACAGGGGTCGATCCTGGGACCTCTTCTGTTCAATCTCTACATGCTGCCGTTAGGTCAGTTAATACGCAGAAACGAAGTTTCCTATCATAACTATGCAGACGACACTCAGATCTATGTCTCACTGACTGCAGGAGAACATGGACCAGTGGACTCACTCCTTCACTGTATCCAACAGATCAGTGAGTGGATGCAAAACAACTTCCTTCAGCTAAACACAGACAAAACTGAAATGATTGTCTTTGGTCCCCAGAAACAAAGAGAGAGCGTCATCTGTCACCTACAGTCTCTCTCCCTAAAACCTTCAAACAAGGTCAGAAATCTAGGGGTAATACTGGACTCAGACTTAAATTTTAATAGCCACATCAAATCAGTAACATCAGCAGCTTTTTACCATCTAAAAAACATTGCCAGGATCAAAAACATAGTGTCTAAAGCAGACTTGGAGATTCTTATCCATGCATTTGTCTCCAGTAGGTTAGACTACTGCAATGGCCTGCTCACAGGTCTGTCCAAACAGGCTGTAAAACAGCTGCAGTACATTCAAAATGCAGCAGCTCGAGTCCTGACAAGAACCAGGAAGTACGACCACATTAGTCCAGTCCTCAGGTCTCTGCACTGGCTTCCTGTGGCTCAGAGAATAGACTTTAAAACAGCTCTGCTTGTGTACAAGTCTCTCCATGGCCTCGCACCAAAATATATTAGTGACATGTTAGTCCCATATGAACCAGCCCGGACTCTGAGGAGCACAGGGACTGGACTCCTGTTAGTGCCCAGAGTCAGAACTAAACATGGGGAGGCTGCTTTTCAGATTCATGCTGCTAAAATCTGGAACAGTCTTCCTGGAGATGTGAGACAGGCCTCCTCTCTGACAATGTTTAAAGCCAGGTTAAAGACAGTTCTGTTTAGCTGTGCATACAACTGAGGGATTTTATATTTGTATCTTTCTTTTTAATGTTCTGTGATTATTTATGATTTTAATGCTTTCTTGTTTTGTTCAGCACTTTGAATTGCCTTGTGTATGAATTGTGCTATATAAATAAACTTGCCTTGCCTTGCCTTGCCTTGCCTTAAAACAACTTGAGTAATGTTTGGGATGATTTGTTCCTCTAGTTAAAAGTTCAAACTGCACACATGTTGTCAGATTATTAAAGGTGTTGGTTCTTATTTACTTTCAGTTTTACATAAATATTTATGCTGATAATTTATCGGATTGTACCTATCAAATGAATTGGATCACATTTACTATGTTATACTATTTATATACAACCATAAACTGGAAGCAGAAGATGAATGAGTGAAGGTAAGTTCGACGGTATGTGTTCTGGCTATTGTATGATGTTTACTTTACGCCATTGGGCCTCATTCACAAGTTAAACATTTCCTGGTTGGGCTTTCTTATCTAGCTGAGTAAATGTGTAGTTTTCAGTGTGTTGTTGTAATAAAGTGGACAGAAATAACATGAGTACCTGTAATGTCTACATGTACTGTATACACTGGTGAAAAAGGCCACATGAATACAGTGTGAAACTGGTTTCTCTCTAACCTCATTAAAACCATTGAGAGAAGTCGTTAGCTGTTCATCAATACACTGCATTAGTGAACTTACATGGATGACCATCTTTTCATTACATCTGTAGAGAGACTAACCTCCCTCAGGGACATCCCACCCCTCCCTCCCTCCATTTCTCCACTCTCCTCTTTCAGCGATCTCAAACTCGGCACACGTCTTCTGCTCATCTATCTTCCCTCCTCCCATTTTCAGATACACGTAGCCACAGTAAATCACAGCCACATCCAGGCGTCCTGCTCCAAGGACTGAACAAGTGCAACATACTATGTCCAATGTGGACCTACCAGTTCTGGTCACATATGGATAATAGTGAGTATACTTCCGGTGATGTCCTGAAAACAATAAAGATCTAATTTTCATGCTTAAAACAACTATAATAATATGTGAAAACCACTACAATAATATTCTGATAAAAACTTAACTACCGTAAAAAGGTTTTGTTTAGATTTCAGCATTTTCCCCCAAACTTTCATCAAATCCAGAATCTGCAGATTCGCCGTCTGCTGTGAACCAAACCCCTGACTGAATTCTAACCACCGTGAGTCAGTGCTGTGCTCCTTCACCAAGTGCAGTGAATAATGCTTGTGCTTATATTGTCGTTTGAGAACATGGGGAGCAAAATAAAGTTTACAAGCGCCGCTACACTCAGTAAATCTCTTTCAATAAGTAGTTAACGGTTTGGTCTTTTCCGGCCTGCTTTAGTTTTATCTTCAACTCTAAAGGTATTTCTCTACAGAACAACACTGGGTCTATGGGTGTATGTACTGTTTGATCAATTCTGTTAGACATTACTCTTGTTTTTTTCCAAATCCCATTTCTTAAAAGTAAATGTCCAACCCTTGTATCCCTTATGCGTGTATGTTTTAAGGTTGTCTAACCCTTTGGCACCACTGTACTTATTTAGTCACAGAGTGTGTGATATTCAGTCATAGCACTGAATGTCAGATCCATTGGGTGAAGTCCCTCCCATGTTTTGACTGTTTTGATACTTGCCGCATTAGGGGAGAGTCCATGCTATGCTGCTATGAGAGTCTAAAGCCACAGCTGTCACTCTGTCTGTGTTTGGCTCCATGTCTGGTCTGTGTCAAAGGCTAACGAATGCATGAACACCAAGCTAACAAGAAGCTAATGTAGTTTATAGTAAAAAGCTGGATCCAGAACATTTTTAAATGAACCATATGTAATGCAATACTGTCCTAAATAAGTCAACAACAAGTAACACTTTTGTGAATAGTTGTATAGAGTCATTCTAGGTATGTAGATAAAGTAAATGCAAGGATACTCGAAACCACAAAAACACTAAACAGTTTGGTTCTGTAACGATTTTCAACATATTTCTGTTACATCTTTGGATCAACTTTATCAGACAGAAAAGGAGAGGTCCTCCCTCACCCAGCCAATCAGTTCTCAGCCTAAAGTGTCAGATAGTGACTCAGCGAAAAAGAAAAATGCACTTCCTTGTTATTTCATTTATTTATAAAAGGGGGTCAAGTTAGGTATGCCAGATTTATCAAGTACTGCCTACCATTTCCCAATTGTAGGACAAAGGTTTTCCTTAAGTTATTTCTGGCAAAGTTAGTTAGTGGATGTGATGTTGGTGCAATCCAAAGAACTGTCACTGCAAAACATATCTGAAATGCCCCATCTGTCAAAGAGATATTAAACAAAAGTGGTGTGGCATGTTGATCGTCATTCTCAAAAGGGACACTAGCAGACAGCTGAGGGCACAGGCTGGGTACGGGGGGGTCACGGGGGGTAGAGAGGGCTGTACAGGAATCCCCTCATTGGCAGAACGACGTTAACTCACCCTGGTGACACTCTCGGCTCAGTGTGAGAGTCTGAGCCCACGGTCACGTCCATAAGGCTCCAGTCACTCAGTGGCCTGTTTACTGTGCCGTAGACAAACATGTACGAACCATTTCAACCATAAATAACCATAACTAAGGATCCACAATTGGGATCCGTCTAAATATAGTTGCACTGGGTTTCCATGTGCTCAAGAGTATGTTGACATCTGGTTTATAGAGCAGTTTGATTTTTTAGTTAGTTGTCTATGGGTATTGGGGTGTACCTAACCGCCCCATAAATAATGTAAAAATAAACGTGTTATCATTTGCGTTCGCATAAGACTCATGTAAGTCTCTATTTGATGGTTTGGGCTCAGAGCTGATTGACCACAGTGTGATCCTCTCTTTTTCATTTTCATTTTCGGTCTGAAAAAGCGGATGCAAAGATGTGACAGAGATTTTGAAACTATAATCAAACCATTTTAGAGCCAGGAACTAGTTTGTTAGTCTGTATTTATTTTTAATATATTGTATGGTTTGAAAGTTAGGTACCCCAGCTTTTGATAACAAGCGAAAAGCTGATGTTTCAAATAGAACAAAAAAAGTCTTTGTTCAAGTCTCAGGTCCTTGACTGATTATAACAAGTCAAGTTCAAGTCATCTGCTTCGAGCTCTTTTAAGTCTTCTTTCAAATCTACAGAAACTAATCATATTTGTGCATTTCAAATGAAAACGGTCCAGCTCATAATAACTTGAGAACAGTGGAGGGAGTTTGTCCCCTTTGGCAAACACATGTAATTAGGCCTCCCCAATACGAAGTATTGGGGAGGCCTATTGTTATTCACCGGTTTCATATTATTATTTTTTTTCCGCATCTTCAATTCGATTTTTGACCCTGAAGACATGCACGAAAGTCTGCACATGGGGGGTCTAAAACGACCGGTCCGGCGAAAAATTTGTCAGATTGTCCGTCAAAATTTGCCATTTCTATTGGAGGCAGGATTGCATATTTTGGAGTAGGTATACGAAATTTGGATGAGTGATAGATCTCTATGAGACGAGCATAAAAGCCGGTCTAAGCACATGTCTGGGACCAACAGGAAGTCGGCCATGATGGGCCAAAGTTTCGCCACTAATTTGACTTTTCATTTATAAATTCGAACTAGTCCCTGGTTTTTCATCACACACAGTTCTACCACGTCATTTCCTAATCTGGACGGATCGAAGTTATATAATCATCAAAAAAAAGTTAGAAAATTGTCACAGTTTTTGTCCCTCGCCATGGCGAATAAGGCCTTAGTTTTGGCCATTTTTGCTGAGCCCTGAGGGCCACAGGCTCAGACCTACAGAGCTGAGACTCACATCAGTAATATTAGGTTATGGCCTGAACGCAATGACACTAAAATCATTCACCCAATATGAGCTCTTTAGCGCCACCTGTCGGAAAGTAATAGGGCACTAGTGCTCGGATCGGCCCGAAAATCGCTGAGTGTATTCTCTGGACCAAGACGAGCAACACATTACATTACGCAAAAGTTGTGAGTCCTACACCTGACCACTGGGGGCGCCGGAAAGTGAATGAATGAGCTTTTTGGGGCAAAATGTTTGTCCGATGAGGCTAAAAATGAATTCAGTAATACAGAGTATGACCCTGAACACAACGATATACAACACACAACTGTGGGTGCAACAGCGCCACCTACAGGCAGTTCAAGGTGTCGCATTTTTGGCTTCGTACTAGTCCCTGGATTTTCATCGCACAGACTTCTACCATGTCATTTCTCCATCTGGACGGATTGAAGTTATGCAATCATCGCATAAAAAATAGAATTTTGTTATCGTTTTCATGCGAGGTAGTGGGGAATTTCTCCATGTTTGATGCTCTCCTGACCACAGGCTCAGACCTACAGAGCTGAAACTCACATCACTAACAGTTGGTAATGACCTGAGAGTAATGGTGTGAAAACACACACCTAATATGACTCTACAGCGCCACCTATGGAAGGCTTCTGACCTAAACTTTTCCGATCTTCACCAAAGTTGCAAAATAAAATCTTTACAATACAATACAATACAATACAATTTATTCTTGTATAGCCCTAGGTCACAACAGAAGTCATCTCAGAGGACTTAACAAAACCATTGAAATCACCAACACAGGTCAGAGAATCAACAGTTAAAACACATGAAGAATATAAAGCACACACAGAAAAAAATGTCCATACATGTTGTAGAATGCTAAAGTGTCCTGATCATCACCAATCCTTTCTGTTGGACACTAACTGTCCAACAAGACCCTCCTGCATCGAAAGGAAAAACTCTTAAAAAAACCCAGTGGGAAAAAGTGAGAAACCTTGGAGGAGAACTAGGGAAACCCACAGGGAGGGAGACCCATATGAGAAAGGGATCCGCTCCTCCGGACGGACAGGCTAATGATCTAGGACCTAAGCTAGCTACAGAACGTGGACCAGTGGACGCTGAACGTGGACAGGTCCGGTGCAGGACTGAAGCACTCCCAGGCGGGTCGGGCGGGGCAGTCCGCAGGTGTAGATGGAAGAGGCCAGGCTCAGAGATCCCGTCATCGTACCATGAAACAGACAATGGGACAACGGGTGAATAGCAATGAACAAACTACAGTCAGAATCCTAAAAATGCTAAACAGATAAAGTAGGAAGGAGGAGAGGATAGTGCTCAAGTTACCATACTTCTCCCAGCAAACTGACTCCCTATGCAGCTTGACTAACACTCTGAGGAGTTTAACCTTCTCCGAGTCTTACCTTCCTAGCCATATGCTAAACTAAAGAGGACTGTTTTAAACCTAGCCTTGAATAAAGAATAACATACAGCATAATATATAACATAATATACAACATAACACAATACATTATTGAATAATATATAACATAATATATAACATAATACAGCATATATATATAATATATACACTACATATTATATATTACCTAATTATATGCTAAATTAAAGTAAAGTGCTTTAAGCCTGGCCTTGAATGTGGAGACCGTATCTGCTTCCTTAACATAAATGGGAAGCTGATTCCACAGTAAAGGAGCTTGGTAGCTAAATGCTCTGCCACCAACAGTGACCTTTGAGACCTTAGGGACCACCAGACGTCTGGCGTTTTGTGAGCGCAACGCTCGACCTGGTTGATACGACACTAACGTGTCTTGGAGATAAGAGGGAGCCAAGCCATTTATGGCTTTATATGTTAAGAGTAGGATTTTAAACTTTATTCTGTACTCCACAGGGAGCCAGTGGAGTGATTTTAACACCGGAGTTATGTGCTCCCTCCTTTTGGTACCTGTTAAGATCCTAGCTGCTGTATTCTGAACGAGCTGGAAGCTCTTCAAAGAGGCTTTAGGGCACGCTGCCAGTAAAGCGTTACAGTAGTCGAGCCTTGAGGTGACAAACGCGTGAATGAGTTTTTCCGCGTCACTTTTAGGAAGGAAATTCCTAATTTTAGCGATGTTCCGTAAGTGGAAGTACGCCGTTTTAGTTGCTTGGCTTATATAAGCCTTGAAGGAGAGTTCTTGGTCAAAAATGACTCCAAGATTCCTCACAGTGTTACTGGGTATTATACTGACATTATCGAGAGTAACCATCTGGTTAGTGAGGGAGTCACGCAGGCGCTTCGGACCGAGTAGGATCACTTCTGTCTTCTCCGGGTTGAGAAGTAGGAAGTTAAGAGTCATCCACATTTTAATGTCCTTTATGCAGGCACTGAGCTTTTCTAGCTGATCTGTCTGATTAGGCTTCATCGACAGATAAAGCTGTGTGTCATCTGCATAGCAGTGGAAATTAATTCCATGCTTTTTAATAATGTTTCCCAGTGGCAGCATGTAGAGAGTAAAAAGAATCGGTCCGAGTACCGAACCCTGCGGCACACCGAATTCCACTCCAGAATAAGGCGACGAGTCCTGATTCACATTGACGAAGTGATATCGATCTGATAAATAGGATTTAAACCAGCCAAGGGCTGTTCCTCTAAGACCTATATCACATTCTAGCCTCTGCAGTAGAATGCTGTGGTCTATTGTGTCAAATGCAGCACTAAGGTCCAGTAGGACCAGCACTGACACTTGTCCATTATCGGCAGCTAGTAGTAAGTCATTTGTGACTTTGACTAGTGCCGTTTCAGTGCTATGATGAGCTCTGAATCCTGATTGAAAGACTTCAAACATATCATTTTCCTGCAGGTGGCAGCGGAGCTGCTCAGCTATAAGTTTTTCCAGGATTTTAGATATAAAAGTGAGGTTTGAGATCGGTCTGTAGTTTGTAAGTATTTCTGGGTCCAGGTTTGTTTTCTTCAGAAGGGGTTTGATTACCGCGGTTTTAAAAGCTTGTGGGACATAGCCACATTGTATGGATGCGTTTATTATATTTACGATAGGCTCAATTATCAAAGGAAGTATGTCTTTGAAGAGCCATGTCGGGACTGCGTCTAACATGCAAGTTGAGGCTTTTGAGGATGTGACCACAGAGATCACCTCTGCTTGGCTCACAGCCATGTTTTTATTAAGGCCCACTGAAGAGTCTAAGTGGGAAGTCACGTATGCCGCTTCAACCTGTCCACCACTAACAGCAGGAGCAACCTCCTCCAGCTTGTCACGGATGGATGTCTGTACATCTGTACGAGCAAAATACTACTCTACGTAGAGGGTGCATGTCCCGGAGGTGACCACTAGGGACGCACTTTATCATATAAATGAGCTTTTATATTAGTAATCCTGGTCAGATCGGGCTGCCAATTCGTCTGCGTGACGCTTGTGGGACTGGCGCCCAGGAGGCGGTCGCAAGAGGGGCGAGGCCTTTCATCGCCGCTTGCGGCTTTAATTTAACTTCAAGTCGTCTGAAGTCCATATCAAGTTCCAAATGTTGGTTCCAATTGAATACGTGTCACCAAAATTGTCATAAATTGCAGCTGTACACTTCTGCAGAATAACATTATTCAGTAAGTATTCAGCTGCAACAAATATATGCTACAGCCTGACTACATGCAAAGTGACAAATGCCAAGTCTATGATTTTGGTGATTGTGGCTTTCAGTCCGTATTCAAAGTATTTTAATTCTCAGAGATGTTTTTTGGGTGTTTTTTATAAGTTGTGAGCGAGTTATCAACATTATAACTTATAGGGCTTTGATATATCTCACTTTGCGTGTGTCAAATGTTGTTATTTCTAAGTTGAATTACAGAAGTAAAGTTTGAACAATATTTTTTTTTAGATTGTAACTACAACAAATATTCAGTGTCTGGATCTACAATCTATAATCTACAATCTAAGTGAACAAAAAATAATTAATCTTTTTTCCACAATTACATACGAATAACCTAATATAGTACACAAATGTTATGATGTCATAATGTCAGAGAACAAGAAAGACCAAAAAGCCACACTGCACAGATCAATAACAGATTACCTCTAGAAGATCATACTGTCATTATTAGATTGAATTACAAATTGTGCATACTCCATGTTCTGGGATAGCCTCTGGCAATGCAGAATGTGTACACACAGATTCCAATAGACTCATTATCTGCTGCCACACTAAAAAACATGGACTGAACCATATAATCTCTGTTTAACCTTCATGCAAATACATGATACAAGATAAAAGTAGGAACTTACAGCTGATAGCGTGAGATAGTGTCTTCATGTCTCAATGCATTCTGAGAACATCTGATTGTTGATAATGTGACATAATGTGAGCTCCCAGAGGCGGTTATGTTCGAAACAGGTATGTGCTCCTTATGTCGATTGCCAAAGTAAGGCCAAGCCACAACAGGCAGGTCAATTGTAAAAAGATTTATTTATATTTCTGGGATGTTAGAGGAACGGTTGCTCAACTTGAATAGCTGAGCATAGAACACACTGATGTAAAATAGTCTCAGGCGAACGTGAAATATGTCTAAACGTGGTGTGACTTGTGTTTACAACAGCGACAAGGAACAACGTACATAGCAACAAATAAGAAGTATTCGTGCTGTGAGGGATTTCAAAAGTACCACGCAAAAAAAATCACGAAGCGACCATTGCAGCAATCGCCAACAAACAGGAAACTGAAATCTGTGTGCAAGTACTGAAACTATGAAGTGAATGCAGCGTTCTGCCTGGAGTTGTGCTTTTTGTGTCAAGCCAAATAAAGACATCCAAGAGACAATAGACAATGTCATTTGAACCTTTAAGTCCTCAGGCGAATGTACTTCTAGACCATTAGATGCACTTTAATGTGATTTAATATAATTAATGTATGTAGGTGTGTTCACAGTAAAATGTCTGGAGGTTATAACTCAAAAACTAAAATTATCATAGATTATATAAAACGATTTCAAACACAGACATATCAAAGAGATATTGGGGATAAAATTAAAAGAAAATATTAACAAATAAAAAAAACCCAGATCAGCCTCTGATTCGATAATTCTACTGTGACTCCAGTGACATAAAGAAAATTAAAGGTCATCAGTGACACAACGGCAGATGAACTCCCACAGATTAACACTAACACAACATTAACACAACATCAGGAAATTGCTACATCTAAAAAAGGAATGATTATTGAAAAATAATCAATCAAATTACAATACAAGAATAAATATAATTTATTCTTGTATAGCCCTAAGTCATCTCAGAGGACTTAACAAAACCATTGAAATCACCAACATAGATCAGAGAATCAACAGTTAAGACACATAAAGAATATAGAACACATGTTGAAATATTTTTAAAATTGTCCCTTATAAATATCCAGCGAGCAATAATAACTTTATGTTGTGATTTCATAAACTTATTTACAAAAGTGGAAGGGTGAAACATTTAACATCTGGACGAGGCCCTCACATCTGGCTCCTTTTGGGAGGAGACCAGCCCCGAAAGAAGAGAGAAGAAAAGTTGAATGAGAGGAACATTAGGAGAGGAACACTGATTTACAGCTAATCCACCTAAAATGAGATTAATGCTATTTTAAATCTTCACTAAAAGGCTGCAGAAATAATCTCTCTTCAGTTATGATCCTCTGGGTATTTCAGGTTCAATCACAGAGTTCAGCAGCATAGTTAAAGACACTGAGATAATAAAAGCCAAAAACAGCAGATGTTCAGGACACAATCCCATACAGATGGGAAATATTTACCCCTTTACATTACTTAAAACATGTAAAATACCCGCACATATGTGCTGTTTTATACATTTACAGTTTGTAAAGTGTTTGGTGTTACAGTTTTTTCCTGTTGCTTGAACACTATAGACACATGCTTGGACCACGAACCTGAAGCTTTTGTACTAAACCTAAAACACAGTTTAAAAAAGTACTGCTTTACTTTCATTTCTGCAACACACTTGCTCCTTCTGCAACACACTTTCTCTTTCTGCAACACACTTGCTCCTTCTGCAACACACTTTCTCTTTCTGCAACACACTTTCTCTTTCTGCAACACACTCTCTCCTGCTCACTACACACTGTGTCATACATAAGACACTGTTCATAAATGCAATCCTGTGTTATCATTGGGGAAACACATCTATTCAAAATGCCAAACACATTGTGTGACAGAAATCACTGTGACACACACTTGAAAACATTGACTTACAAAACGCGACACACATCAGCCAGACATACACAACCCCCATTTTAGCCATTTTCAGAACTTTGCAAGTATGAAGGCAGGAAGAGGTAGAGGTAGAAGACAAGGAGAGAGGAGGAGGAGGTTGAAGATATTTCTGATGACATTAGAGAAACTTTGGTGGATCATGTGATAAACCATGGCCTCACGACGAGGGAAGCACAGAATCCAGTCACAGCTTCATCATCAGGAGCTTCAGATGGAAACATGTCTTGAACTCTCTACTGTAAATTTTGTGAGATCATTACAGTTCTTATCTTAGACTGTATCTACAGTATTTACAGTACTGTACTGTATCACATGTAATGTATTGCAAGTTGGCTCTTGGTCCTTTTGTAAAATGGTAGTTTTGTGAAACATACAATACAGTAAAGTACATAGTACGGTATAATTGAGATATCAAAAAAGAACTAAGCCTATTGGTAGCGTATTTATACAGAATGACTAGAAGACCTCTGGAGGTGGTCGGTGACCTGTTCACCAACAGCAGGAACTTGCTTTGTGGAAACAGTTTTAGCAGGAACCATGATCCATAATCCTGTAAGGTATTCTGTAGTACTGTGATGTACAGTATACTGTAGTACTGTAAGGTATTCTGTAGTACTGTGATGTACAGTATACTGTAGTACTGTAAGGTATTCTGTAGTACTGTGATGTGCAGTATTGAGAGGAAATTATTTGTAACCTACTTTCTGGTTGTTGGTAAACCTTTGTTGAAAACAAAAACAGTTCCATTGAGCTTCACAGAACCTCAGTTTTGATAGTAGAATTTGAGTTTGGATAGTAGAGTTTCATTTTGTGACAGATGTGAATGATTTATGTCCCAGAATGGTGTCAGGTTTTCTTGTGCGTTGAGTTTTGGGACAATGAGCAAAATTTTGCTAAATGTGTTCAGGTAATAGGAAAAAGCTGTAAGCCGCAAAACACTGGGGAAGTACAATAGTGTTTCATGTAGTCAGCCACAGTATAGTTATTCATAAACTAAGTGAAGCCACATTTATAACTAACCAGAGCCATGGGCTCGAGCATAAAGCATATACAAATAATTGTTATAAAAATACAGATTTATTCATGCACATTCAATCTCTCTGTCTCATATCCCATGCCCCACATTTGCAAATATGCACTTAATGTCTGAAAAAATATATATATTATTGGGAGGGGGGGCAAAGGAGATCGCTGATTTGACCAAGCGGAACTCAGTGAAAGCTCAGAACAAAATAGTTTCTCGCCAAATAATAGAAACTAATGAGTAGATTTGTGGTAGCAGTTTTCTTCTTTCCATGGTTTACAGAGTGCTTCCTGTAATCCTATATGTGTGTTTCAGCTCAGAACCAGGAGCATCGGAGGAAACAGCTGCACATGCACTGAGCTGTATGTGTGTGTGTGTGTGTGTGTGTGTGTGTGTGTGAGTGTGTGTGTGTGTGAGTGTGTGTGAGAGAGGGAGTGTGTAAGTGTGTGAGTGTGTGTGGCCTTAGAGAGCTGTGGCCGCTGCAGATAACCCCTGAGTTCTCCGACAGGAAACTGGGACAGAGCCTCAGGAAGTGGTTCTTGGGACGGCCCAAATGAAACTAAGCGAGTATTTGGTGGCAGTGAAAATAAATACAGCTTTCAGGTGCACCACACAATGACTGGAGTGTAACCAAAATATCAGGGCTTTTCCCTCAACACATAGACCGCTAAACAAGCCAGAACATAGACATACAGTATAGTGTTTGTATACAGAATGACATACAAGAGAGGACACTAATATACATATATTAGTGCTGTCCAACGATTAAAATATTTAATCGCGATTAATCGCATGAATTTCATAGTTAACTCGCGATTAATCGCAAATTAGTCACCCATTTGCGTGCTGTGTGCAATTTCTTTTTTTATTGAAAACAATGTGTAGTGTTATATTACACACTAACATTTGATGCAAAATCATCAATAAATGGATGACAAAATAAATAATTGGTAACAAAAAGCCCCTTCAATGTGTGTGTGTGTGTGTGTGGAGTGTGTGTGTTTATGGGTGTGGGTGTGTGTGTGTGTGTGGGTGTGTGTGTGTATGTGTGGGTATAGACCATAGACTGTATAGAAACATCATGGTGTCATTATGATGATGATAAACAATTTTTTTGTAAATTTGTTCATGTAAATACTCTATAGTGTTTCTCTGTTTACTTTCGGTATATCTATGACTGTATACTGTTTGCTTGTATTGCCTTTTTTATTAACCCCTCCCCCCCATCTCCCACTTCATGTCCCCCCCCCCCCCCCCTCCTATGTGCCCTTCTGGGTTTCTTCTTTGGCCCCCTGTATCTCCAACTACATATTGTTTGTAATCTCTGTCTACAATGTATCTTAACTAGTCCTTTTCTTTGTGTCTATTTTTTTTCTGTATATGTGTTTGTCTGCAATAAAAAGTAAAAAAAAAAAATTAATGGCGATAAAAAAAATGACGCCGTTAATATTGATTTGCGTTAACGCGTTAATAACGCGATATTTTGGACAGCACTAATATATATATATATATATATATATATATATATATATATATATATATATATATATATATATATATATATATATATATATATATTTAGAAAATATTGGGGATTAAAACACCCAGGCTTTGAAAGAAATTAAACAGACTTAAGGATGCATTGTGCAACTTTTCAAGGGTTGGCTCGTTTCCATGGATATCTATTGCTTTGCTTGTGTTTCTCAGCATGTATTTGATTGTAGAATTACAGGTGTTGATCAATAATCTTGGTTCATCCATTTACAAATCTGACCAGGTCAAGTTATATGTGATTCCAATGTAGAAAATTTGGGGGATAATGCCAAAAAAAATAACCTTCACATGCAGCCAAACAAAAAGCAGACTCCAATCAGGCAAGTTGCTCAATGCAGCTTAAAAAAAGGGCTATTTATATCTAAAATATAGAAGAGTCAACCAAAAGAGCACATTATCTCAAGAATAGATATGTCTCAGACTTCTACTTCTCTCATTGCACAATCAGGTAATCATCCAAACCAAGTTATTGGCATTAGATCAACAGAAGCTTGAGTTGCGTTCAATGCTGTCAGGTTTCCCCAATGCAACAAATCACCTCCTGTATGGGGACAATAAAGCATACCAACCATAATTGTCACTTGTAGTCGGAAATATGACAAAAAAGCAGCCACAAAATTAACTGTTGCGTTTTAATACGTGTTAATGTAACACCTGAACAGCTTTTGCAACACCAGAGCATACAAGCTCATCAATCAGTCAGTCAACAGGCCATCAAACCCCCGGCTCTGCATGTTCCCAAACGCAGTCCTCTATAAAACCCACACCTGGGGCGAGATGAGGGGAGCTGGCACCGCGCCGCCCTTTCACACGCTCTCTCAGGAAACTTGCTGAGTACTTTCATTGTACGCTCTTCCTGCTGCCGCTCTTAAAAATCTAGAAAACCGTGCATTAGTGTGGCCTGTATGAAGGAATTACATGCCTCACTGTAGTCTCTGCGAGGGTATTACATGTGGAGCAGAGCTGTGAGATGCCACTGCTGCAGTGTATTGTCCAAACAGGTGAGCCTCCGGGCAGCCTCGCATTCCTGGCATGGTTTATCAATGTGAATTGCTGAGTGGCTTTGGAAACATATAAACAACAATCAATCATTTGTTAAACCAACTGGAGATAAAAAACGAATTAAAAACAGTCTTCAAGTGCCAATCCATCATTTCACTTTTGATGGTTTTGTCCTTAAGCTTCCAAAATGAATAATATTATAAATCATTTTAACAAGGCGCTCGAAGTCAAGTCACTGATCCTCCTTTTCATCAACTTGAAAACATTGTGTATCTTTATTCCCTTGAAATAACAAGAGGAAGTGTCTGGGGAGGGGGGGACATCAGGAAATTGATTCTTGGACACCTGCTTCCCCAAACACACAAGGAGATGCAGTGGAATCAGTGCACAATGACTTTGAGGATAAAGAGATTTCAAATCAACTTGACTTGTTATCATAATATAGATCTGATGACAAGCCAAGTTAATTTAATATCTGAAATAGACAATATTTTATGGATGATTGCCTATACAGTATATAATTGCCTTCCTTGAAACATTCCACATGAAATCAAGCAGATCAATGTCCATGTTATAGGTTGGATCTGTGGAGGCATGACTTGGCTTTTTCACCAGATAAGATAAGAAAACTTTGCTTGTCCCACAGTGAGGAAATTTCTTCATATACTATAGTTTAAAGCTTTACATATATAGGACAAGATAATTAGAAGAAAAAGTGACATTCAGTGGACATTTTGAACCTGCAGTATTGCACATGTTCAGTATTTACTATTAACAGTTGAATGACATGTTCAGGCTCAGCAGATTTGTGTATGTCAATGCCTATTATTTAGCGATTTAAACCACAATTAAATACAGGGCATTCCAGGCAAAGCACCGATATCTCCATGATGTCTGAACCCGCTGGTCGGTGTCTGACATCAGCTGTCTTCTCAAAAGTGTGGGGGCTGTTTCCATGTTTGAGGCTGCTTTAGTTTCACTTCTCTTCTCAGAAAACCACACATCTTCTCATACATACACACATCCACCAAAGCAAGCGAGTGGAATCCTCCTCCCATGCTACAACGTCAGGCGTCCACCGCTGCCCCCCTTAAACTATGTCATAACAAAGACAAAAGCCCAGTTTGAGATACGCCATTGAAAGTGAGTGACGTCTCCGCCTCCAAGAGTCTCCATCCCTCCTACCCACTGAGCTCTGCAGAAAGCCAGACGCAGACATTTATGAATATCAGAATTAAACTGTTGGTGGGTTTCTTGTTCCAGAAAGCACTTTGAAAAGCCTTGTACAAATCAACTGGCCTTGGGAAAAGGATCAAAATCAATGGCTGCTTATGACTCTATGCCAAGCTATAGTTTGTAATGTTGTGATATGGCCACGGCAAATCTTCAGCATTATTAGCTGGTCTGTAATTTTGCGTGTACATTTGCCAGATGGACCTCCCCAAACTTTTCCATTCGACAAACCTTCGGAATAGAGAGTGCAAATGTGAACCATCACAGCTATTCTACCATACCAGCTAATATCAATTACAGACAAAAGCACGTAAATGTAGTGTAAACTGAAAGGTGGTGCAAAGTCTATAATTTTTACCCCTAAAGAACAAGTTGAATAGAAATATTGAGTTACTTTATCTAGATTAGAGGGAATCTTGGACAGCTGTGTTAGCATATGCAGCTGTCAAAGTACTGCATAGGCACACTACACACAATGTGTAATTATTGCCATTTATCCACACATTTACAACTATTACTCTAAAATGACTTCCTCAGCTGTCTGTCTGAATGCAGATAATAGACCTGAAGTGTCACTTAGATTTGGCTGTTTGACATCTATTTGTTTGGTTAGTGTGGTAATTTTCCCATGACATGACGGTTCAATGGGGCCAAAATAGTTTCAAGCTACAATTGAGCTCAAGGATGTTCTGAAATAAAACAAAGCCAGGTTGTAAAGTTGGTGTAATAAAGTCCATGTGCGACAAAAGACACATGAGAAGTGGGATGTTTGACATTAAAATATACACCATTCAGGAACATCGTGAACAACAAAGAACACGATTGCACGAGCGGCACAACAAAAAATATGAATAGTAATGTACCTATAATTAAATAATTATGTTATTAGTTTTGAAATTAAGGCTGAGACTTTTCAGCACCATTAGTTATCGTTGCGTGCAGAAAAATTCACACCAATCCACTGAGGCTTGAGTTACCAGGATGGCTGCTGCCCTGGATTCAAAGAGACAGACACACCGTGACAGAAACAGAGCTGCTTGCATTTATTATTCAAATGTTCTGCAGCAATGACTGAGCTACGGTTAAGAAAGACACAAGTGAAACAGGCTAAACAGTGTCCTGAAATAACCCAGGGCCGTGCTCTGGGTTACCGCATGTTTAAGGGATTAAAGTTCAATCCGCCTATAAAGTCTACTCTCAATAGTTTGTAATTGTACATAAATAAATGAGAAAGTGGCACTAATAGCGCAATTAGTCATTATGGGGATGGCAATGCAGTACTTTTCAAAAATGCTAAAATACATGAATGTGATGGTCCATTTACTTTATTTATGAGAAAACCAACAGGCTGCCAACGGTAACAACTAAATATTAAGGAAACTAAGGTCCCAAGTTATATTTACTGACTTACACACATAATGAGAACATTTGAAAAGTCAAATATTACATTCTAAAAAGGATTACAGTTTCAGTAACTTGGTTGTCATAACCAATA
Organism: Knipowitschia caucasica; assembly: GCA_964034765.1. Classification (NCBI taxonomy): domain Eukaryota; kingdom Metazoa; phylum Chordata; class Actinopteri; order Gobiiformes; family Gobiidae; genus Knipowitschia; species Knipowitschia caucasica. Next base: position 28,449,845 of record OZ035824.1, on the reverse strand, counting down.
TAATTGGTAGTTGTGTGTCCCATTGTGGAAGCTACAGACAAATCCCATCACACTACTAACCAGACCCTGTCCTGCTTAGCTTTTGAAGTCTGACAGGAACAGGCTTTCACCTCCAGGTGGCACAACAATAAAAACAGTACAACGTGTAGAGGTGTGTTTCACCTGGACGCCCCATGGACAACCCATTTTCCAGGAGACCTGGGTCTCAGTGCTACTACTGCAAGACTTTTTATCTTTTCTTAAAGCGCACAACCGATGCAAGCAGGTACATATTCAACCAGTATCGGTTTAACCGATTGCATTGGCCCATAATCGACCAATTTGTCCAAATTAGTACCCATACATTGGTTCAAATCAATATCAACTAAACCAAATTTTTAACCAACTTTTTTAGCATGGATCTTGACAAATAGAGTGGACCGCAAATGTCAAAATTGAGAATTTCGAAATTGCTGTTGATGTTTTTCTTGTTTTGTAAAGTATGTAGTGTGAGGGCGAGTGCCCGGCTCCAAAAGGTCCATGAGCATTTGCGCTGACATGCTTGCAATCTCACCCCTGGCCGGTAAAGATGTACCCGGAACAAGAATTACTCAATGGCTTTGTGTGTGCGTTCCTAACGATAACAGCTTAACAGGATGGTCCAAAAGTCACTCTTAGCTCAACGCAATGTTCCAGATCTGTGTCCATGCTGAGGGAAGTAAAGTGCCTTGCGAAAGTCTTCGGTCCCCTTGAACCTTTCAACATTTTGCCACATTTCAGGCTTCAAACATAAAGATATAAAAATGTAATTTGTTGTCAAGAATCAACAACAAGTGGGACACAATCGTGAAGTGGAACGAAATATATTGGATAATTTAAACTTTTTTAACAAATAAAAAACTGAAAAGTGGGGCGTGCAATATTATTTGGCCCCCTTGCGCTAATACTTTGTAGCGCCACCTTTTGCTGCAATTACAGCTGCAAGTCGCTTGGGGTATGTCTCTATCAGTTTTGCACATCGAGAGACTGGAATTCTTGTCCATTCTTCCTTGCAAAACAGCTCGAGCACAGTGAGATTGGATGGAGAGCGTTTGTGAACAGCAGTCTTCAGCTCTTTCCACAGATTCTCGATTGGATTCAGGTCTGGACTTTGACTTGGCCATTCTAACACCTGGATACGTCTATTTGTGAACCATTCCATTGTAGATTTGGCTTTATGTTTTGGATCATTGTCCTGTTGGAAGATAAATCTCCGTCTCAGTCTCAGGTCTTTTGCAGACTCCAACAGGTTTTCTTCCAGAATGGTCCTGTATTTGGCTCCATCCATCTTCCCATCAATTTTAGCCATCTTTCCTGTCCCTGCTGAAGAAAAGCAGGCCCAAACCATGATGCTGCCACCACCATGTTTGACAGTGGGGATGGTGTGTTCAGGGTGATGAGCTGTGTTGCTTTTACGCCAAACATATCGTTTTGCATTGTGGCCAAAAAGTTCGATTTTGGTTTCATCTGACCAGAGCACCTTCTTCCACATGTTTGGTGTGTCTCCCAGGTGGCTTGTGGCAAACTTTAAACAAGACTTTTTATGGATATCTTTGAGAAATGGCTTTCTTCTTGCCACTCTTCCATAAAGGCCAGATGTGTGCAGTGCACGACTGATTGTTGTCCTATGGACAGACTCTCCCACCTCAGCTGTAGTTATCTGCAGTTCATCCAGAGTGATCATGGGCCTCTTGGCTGCATCTCTGATCAGTCTTCTCCTTGTTTGAGATGAAAGTTTGGAGGGACGGCCGGGTCTTGGTAGATTTGCAGTGGTCTGATACTCCTTCCATTTCAATATAATTGCTTGCACAGTGCTCCTTGAGATGTTTAAAGCTTGGGAAATCTTTTTGTATCCAAATCCGGCTTTAAACTTCTCCACAACAGTATCTCGGACCTGCCTGGTGTGTTCCTTTGTCTTCATGGTTCTCTCTGCGCTTTAAACAGAACCCTGAGACTATCAAAGAGCAGGTGCATTTATACGGAGACTTGATTACACACAGGTGCATTCTATTTATCATCATCAGTCATTTAGGACAACATTGGATCATTCAAAGATCCTCACTGAACTTCTGGAGTGAGTTTGCTGCACTGAAAGTAAAGGGGCCGAATAATATTGCACGCCCCACTTTTCCGTTTTTTATTTGTTAAAAAAGTTTAAATTATCCAATAAATTTCGTTCCACTTCACGATTGTGTGTAAAATTAAAATTTTATATCTTTATGTTTGAAGCCTGAAATGTGGCGAAATGTTGAAAGGTTCAAGGGGGCCGAATACTGTATTTTTTTATTGGACCAGTCTAGTTTAGCCGCTCTGGACTTCAGAATGCACTTGTTAAATGAATGGGGCTAGATCCAGCAAACATATCGCAATTTTCCTGCAATTTTCATTTTGAAAAAGCCCCACAGAAGGCAGAAGTGGTGGCACATTAGTTTCAACGGCGGAGATGGGCGTGGCTATGTTCCTCCCATCAGCTATTATTTTTAAAACTTGCTTAAGAGTGAGGAACAGCTTTTGTATTAAACATTACATGACATTTGGGATATAATTATGGTAGCATAAAACTTTAGAATAGACGTCAAATTGTTCATTAGACTGAGCTCTCCATTGGATCATTTGACAAATACAAAATAATGCGTGAAGTAAACTTTACAGAAAAAATAGGACGTTCATCAAAACGTGTGATTGAAAAAAATATACATCTGAAAGAGGGCAGGCCACCAAACTTTCCCCAGCACAGTAATGAGATGAATGACAGATCCAAAACACACCGTTTGACCCTCCCTGGGGCTGCCCTGCGTTTTCTCCTTGACAGAGCCACACAAACACTCAAGAACACCCAGTATCTATGCCATAACCCTTTGAGATAGACAGAGCATTAATATTACACTGCACAACAGACAAGGGACAGCCAATCCTACGCACATATTCGCTAGAGTCAGTTTCGGCTCAAGCCTTTCGGACGAACCAGTCTGACTACACGCATTTAGGCAGAGCATGCTGGAGGAAAGAGGTGAAATTTCAAAAGACTTCTCATGGCTGCTGTGCCCCAATCTGCCCTGAGTAAATACTGATTAATGATTGGTCAGAGGACGGAAGTGCATTCCACACAGCACACTGATCACAGCCTCCAGACCAGCACTTCCCAAATGTCTTAAGCTGAAAGAGCATTTTTGTCATGTCCGACAAAGCACGACTTTAACCAGTTTGTGAATGGATTAACTGTTAGTTGCCTAAAAGTTGTGCTGCAAGAGCCAAGCTTGAAGAAGGGCTATTATACACTAATATCAGTAAGTTAAATAAAAGTAACATTGATAATAAATACTACTACTTCTGCTGCAACATACACATACAAGCTTCACTTTACTAACTTGAACAATGCAATTGATATGAACATGGTAGATAGTTCATATTTGATTTTGTCTATAGTTTGACTCTGTGTGAACAAAAATCCTTGAGCTGCATTTTCCCAGGCACTGGAGTGTCAGATTTCACATCGAAAGAATTGATTTTTCTCTCGGCTTCTCAGTAACCTGGGTGTATGTAATAATAACTCATCCATGATTGACTCAGAAAGGACCACTTATTATCAATTAAGTGCAAGCAATATATGTAAAATGAGAAGCTTTTGTGTTATGTTGTGTATGTGTAAATGTATATGTTGATAATGTTTTGGATGTGTGTGACAGGACAGTCATAGGAATACATAAGATTGTCTTTCAATGTGAATTTTTCAGGACCAATGAGGTACATAAGCTTTGGCCATGCGTGATTAAATTATAGTAGAGATAGGATAGATGAGAAAAAATTAAACGCAACTTATACATGGCCAGATAGCATAATAAACAGGGATATTTTAATGCAAACTTCTGGGTTAACAATGACATTACAAGGTTCAACCATGTTTTGATAATACTTGATAGTTTCGCTGCTAGTGCTGACTATGTGTATACAAAACAGCACTGGGCCTGGAAGATGTTAATCAATCTTTGGCCCTGAGATGAAATGCTTTCCTATTGTACATTAGTGCTGGGTGTGTTGCTGCAGTTACACAGAGCCACTTGTCCAAAGTGCTTTTTTCAAGTCAATTTTCCAGAAGGATAATAGCTCCTTCATCTTGAAGAAGCAGACAGCGGATAGTGGCAGAGACACTGGTGTAAAACTAACAGAGCAGGTAGACAGAAAGACAAAATAAAGAAGGGACTAAACATTCGGACACAAATCATTCCAAAGCGGCAGATCAAGGAATGTGTGCCGAAGGTGCAACATAGCTCCAAATATTTGTTGATCTGTCGACAGAGCAACGGGACATCCAGCCCTTAGTTAATCCATTACAGGATCCCGTAAAGTCACCCAATGCCAAGATCAGGGAAAGAACTTGCTATGGGGTAAACCATTTTTTGGACAAAGATAAAAGGAAGATTCATCAAAGGTGCAAGTTTGGTTTTGAGTTTGACCTTGAGAGATTGGTAGCAAAGTTATATGATGTTTTTATGGATGTCCTAATCCACAACTTTCACAAATCAAGAGTTACATTGATATAGATATTGCTGTGGATCAATACAATATGTTTCAAAAAAGTTTTCAATAATACCATTTGAATTAGGCTTCAATAATTCATATTCTGAGGCTGCAACTAATGGTAAATGCAATACTTTTGTAGTCTAAAAAACAAAATAAGAGGGTAGATAGATTCAAATATTTATCAAACACTATATCAATGGCTTTTTGTGACTTTCGTGTTTTAATGGTCATGGCAATGAGACATCATTTAATGTCGGGGCGACAGTAGCTCAGTTGGTAGAGCATTGGCCTTTGAGCCAGAGGGTCGTGGGTTCGAGCCCGTCTTTCACCATCGACTCCCATTGTCCCAAGACCTCGGGGAACACCTGATGCCACAGTGGGGCGGCTGCGGCTGTAAAGTGCCAAACTGCCGTTGTGTCTTTAGGCAAGAGACTTTACCCCCATTGCCTAGAATGAGTCTGGTGTATATGTGTGAATGGTTGGTGGTGGTCGGAGGGGCCGATGGCACATACTAGTTGCCTCGCTTCTGTCAGTGTCGCTTCTGTCAGCTGTGGCTACAGTAATAGTTTATCACCACCGTGTAATTGTATGGAGTGAATGAATAATGACATGTAAAGCGTCTTTGAGTCTCCAAAAAAGCGCTATATAAAACCGTATTTTTTTGTTTTATAATAACATAGTAAATGTTTTCTGTACTCATTAAACGTAACATACTACATCAATAACAAAGCAAAAGCATTTGTCTTGTAGAGGTAGATGTACTTACAGCAAAACTAATAAAATACAGCAGTTAATGTCAGAAATATATGAAATAATAATAAATAGCAGAGTTTTAGATGATTGTGGACATACGCTACGCCCAGACAGCTGCCATGTGAGTTTCATTGTTGACTCTGTTGTGAAACTGCAACACGTGCCGACGCACAAACAGAGACTGACAGCTCCAGGTAAAGAGGTGGAGGTTCTGCTGTCACTCAGTTATGTCGTTATGTTGAAAGCTTCATTCACCCAACATTCATCATTAACAGAGCAGTCAAATCTTAACTTTAAATATCAAAAGTATTTATAAGATTTTGTAACAAACTGAAGAAACAAACTCACAAATCGTAGAAGATGTTTGAGTAGAGGCCCTGAAGAAATACACTTTCTAAATGAAAGTGTATGGAGCACAAGAGCAGCAGTGAGGTGCATCAAGGACACACAGCTGTTGTCTTCAGGCTCAGAGAAACTGAGAAAGATTTAGAGATACCCAAACTGTTCCTTTGACCAATTTAGCAGGGCACATTCATTATCAATTTCAAATTGTAAGTCAATTATCAGCGATTCCAGCTTCAGCTTCAAGAACCAAGTCCTCACAATAACACAGTGTTATAATAATACACTATAAACTTACTTCATTTAGTCAGATATTTCGGTGGCTCCACCTGCATGTGGGAGCCAGATCCTGTCAGGCCTCTGAAGCTAAGCAGGACAGGGCCTGATTCGTACTGTAATGGGAGACCTCTGAGACCACAAGGTGCCAAAGTGGGGCGGCTGAGATTGTAGAGTGCCAAACTGTTGTTGTCTCCTTAGGCAAGACACTTCGACCCCCATTGCCTAGAATGAGTCTGGTGTGTGCGTGAATGGTTGGTGGTGGTCGGAGAGGCCGACGGCACATACTGGTTGCCTCTCTTCTGTCAGTGTGCCCAAGGGCAGCTGTGGTCGGTGGTCGGAGAGGCCGATGGCACATACTGGTTGCCTCTCTTCTGTCAGTGTGCCCAAGGGCAGCTGTGGCTACAATTGTAGCTTCTTACCATCTTTGTGTGTCCAAAAAAGCGCTGTATAAAACTGATGCATTATTAGCATTATATTTATAACATAATACATGGATTGGAATCATCGTATTTCTGAAAATAATCAACCAACCGTGTTTCAGAAATTTTACATTTTAGATGGAACAGAAAAAATTTACATTCTTACAAAATGAAAAGCAAAAAAAATGGTGTAGATGTTTTCAGATGAGACACACCTAGTGCAATATAATCCTGCCTAATCCTGCTCATCACAGTGAAACCAGAACAGCACTCAGTATTGATCAGTGCTCCTGTTTCGTGACGGTCTCACAGGAGGTGTGTGTGCGTGTGCGCGTGTGTTTGCGTGTGTGCGTGTGTGTGTGTGTGTGTTTATGTGTGTGTGTGTGTGTGTGTGTGTGTGTGTGAGACAAAAATGAAGATTTTATTTCTCAACATGTACTGCTGCATTAGGTTGGATTAGATTCACTATAAGTATCAAATGTACAAGACAAGTGTGCAAAGCCCTGACTCAGGATTTAAATGTGAAATACTGCTTTTCAAAAAAATTGGATGTTTGAATATTCTAATTTGAGTTATGATAATCAGAATTGTACATGTTACAAATTCATGCAAATGCTTGTTTTCTCAGCTATTCACCACAATTGTGCCCCTTCAGCTGTAACAGTGAAATATCCCTTACACGTTTAGACGTAAGCAAACTTTACAAAGTCACTCGGATCTGCCAGAAACTACAGTACGTTCACAATGAGGTCAGTCTAAGTAGAAAGATGCACAAGTCGGAAAAACTAATCTGGATCTGGAGCATTAGTGTATTGACCCATTTATCTGGAATATGTGAGATACTTCGCTTTCGATACTTTTGAGAGCTTTCATCTGTTATTTGTTATAACACACAGATACGTTAGCTGTTACCTTAGCATTAGCTGAACTCTGGTAAAATGCGTGTGTCCCATCGCTACCAAATATGTCAATATGAGTCCATAAATGTGTGAATACTCTTTGGCTTTCTTCCACATGTGTGACAGAGAGTTCTAAACTGCTGCAGAGTCAGGGCTGCTAGAAATAGATGTCTCGCTCGCTGTCATGGTAAAGAAAGTGACAGACATGTACCTGGAAACTTCAGATGAATGACACAAGAAAATCCTGAGATGCATTAAAATGAACCCAGAACCTCACAACAATATTTTCTACTCGAAGCTTTAAACTCACCTTGTTTTACAAACAGAGCCAAATTTACACAACCACAGACACCAATACGGGAAAGCCAGAAATGTCACATTATTATCACCTACTCCGCTTTGAAGGTGTGTTTTTTTCATCTTTCCATCAAAAATTTGTCTTTTGTTTATGTTCAAATGCAAAACTATCAATCTTTGTTAATAATAGAAAATCTTCCTGTCAAGTAAATTTAAAATGAAGGTTAGGTTTACGTCATATTCAAATGTCTGCATCTTGTCGGGTCTCTACCTGCTCTCTCTCTATGTTTTATTGGCTCTGAAAACAGAAGCCAACAGGCCGCGAGTCACACACCAATAGTGACACACATACTTATACACAGTGCATACATAACTTGCGGGTCGGTTTCTGCAGCTTGAGCCGCGGTAAATGGAGTGGAACAGGTCAGCTAGTCCACCTGAACAAACACGGGCCACACTCACACATTCGGGCTCAGAGTGGCCCACCTGGTCCCAGAACGGGTGGGTTTTAACAACTATCGATCATTCTACCCTCAACACACTACACTAGACGGCCTGTTAGAGATACAGCCCACACAAGTCCCAAACACATGCGGAAAGGAAAAGCCACCAAAACATATGAGCCTATATTCTGCTCCGTAAAGATGTTTTAATTTGCATAATGAGAGCCAGGCACACTCTTGCAAATTAAATTAGTTTGAGACAACAAATAAAAAGAGTTGCCACAAACAAGCGCCTGTGTGTACGTCGCTTTTACTGGTTGGTGCAAAACTGTCTGTAAGAGGAAAATAAGGACAGAAGCAGCACTGTGCCACCTTTACTCAATGATGTCATAGGCCAGTGAGTTACGGTGTGCTGAAAGGGTCAAAACCAAGCAGAGCCAATCGATATTCCATAAGATTGTAGCTAATATATCTCAGATGTGATTACTCTGGTAGTGGGGACAATTAATTGTAGAGGATAATAAAGTCTAGTGAGACTGTAGGTGCCAGAGTGGCTGCTGGGAATCGAGATTCAGTTTATGGGCAAATTAATTAAAACAGGCTGAAAAACTGTCATGCATCAAGCAGTCATTGTGAAGGACAGAACAATGAGACATCACTCAGAGATTGGACGACACCTAATAATCAGACGCAACGAACGCTGGCTTTATACAGCACCATAAATCAGAAAAAGGACTGGCTTTGGCATTCAACTCTTGTCTCGACTTATTCATTACTTTATACTCATCCCTAAGAGTGTAGTGATGTTTTTCTTTATATTTGAAAGCATGGAAATAAAAGTACAAAGAGTGGTAAATTATAAGTCCTACCTGAAACCGGGTAGTAGAACAATCGTTACTCAAACCTTCGGTGAATGTCTGGAAATGAGAGAGAGTTTGACGTGTGACTGCTGCCCTCTGACCTGAAAGAAAAAACCGAAAAGTGCTTTGGTTTATTACTGAATATAAATGTTCAAATGAAGTTAATAAAGTGATGTGTTTTGTGTTGTTGATGTTCTCAAAGCTACAGATAAACTGTTATCATACTGCTTTTGTTTTGATTTGATATGTGCAAATGTTCTCAGAGCAGAACATTGAAGTTACTCCATAAATGGTCACACAGACAGCTGTGCTCAGGCTCTCTGTGCCATTTAATCTGTTTAGATAAAGATAGAAAACAAAATAAATGTTTTGCACTGATGAGGGTGTGGGAAGCTTGTCATATCTTTTAAATCTGTAACCTGCTAATCACATTGTTATCATTTCTGTTCACTATCAGAGGGACACATTGAATTAAAGCAGAACCTTAAAGTCCAGTCCAACTGTCTCCAGAGTCTCTGTGTCTTTTGTATATCTTCATCGACTAGAACCTGACCCAGAGATGGACAAAGGGGATGAAGATGAGTGAATAAATGAAAACTTTTATTCTTGATTTTTGTCCTCACTAAAAAGGACTGATCATAAGTGGCTAAAATAATAAATGTTCAACAACTGCAAAGTCCACCTAGTATATCATATTGATCATGTGAGTTTGAGAAACACAACAGTGCATAAAGCCAACATTAACTGTCATAAAGAGTCAGACGGTGTTGGTGTTTTATGATCTGGTTCATCTCTTTAGGTGCTGCTTCCAACAGCGCCAGGGGACTGATTTACTCGTCACATGGACATTTTTAGAGGCGGTGCAGTAGGGATACCGGGCCGTAAAGCTGAAGGGGCAAAAAGTGACCCAGACATAAGCGGTGCGCAGAACTGGAGGAGAAGACGTAACACGCACCCGTTAACCTCCTGCCATTAGACCAGCAGTGATTTCTGACCATGAGGCAGGGGACAATGGACTGCACTACACTAATAACCAAACCTGTCTTGAAAGGAAACATTATGAGCAGAAAAGTTCACATCATTTAAGCCTAATATTATTGCAGCATGTGAAACCTACCTGTAAAAACACATATGTATGAAGTGATTGGATGTGCCCCAAAGTGAATGAAAGGCAGTGGAATCATTGTTTATTACACATGTTCTTGATATGAGCAGAGGTGCACAGATGGTGAGACTACAGTTGTTCACATTAGGAGAAAGCACTCTCCCACCTCTCACCTTAATGATACAGTCTATGGTCCACTCTCTTCTATGGTATACAATCTATGGTCCACTCTCATCTCTTTCATACAGTCTATGGTCCCAGCTCTCGCCTGTATTATACGGTCTGTCTATGGTCCACTCTCGTCTCTAATAAAAAGTCTGTAATCCACCACTGTCCCACCACTGACAGTAGAGCGCGTAACTAGATATTCAAAAACAATACGTAATCCCACAATGCCTCGCGCCACGCTCTCCTTGCAACATTACCTCATCCCACAATGCACTGCGAGACACAGAATCTTCGAGTGGTCGTCAAGGCAACGCACTTCATCTGACGTACAAGCTCCGCCCCTAGACACGCCCTCCAGCCAATGAGAGCGAGGCGTCATGACATCATGGCTATTTTTGGAGAGCCGCCGCAGATAAGGTACGCTCCACGCTGTCAGCGCTCAGTGTACACACGCCAGAGCGCGCCATACGAGGTGCTTTTATAGAGAGGTAACTGAGCAAAAACTCTGCAAACTTTGGCTTGGCAAACTCACAACAACAAACATCGTCCGCTGAAAGAAGTAAGTTCGTATTTTTGTATCGGGAAGAGCGCGCTTCACAGTTTGGCATTCTAACAAACTAAGAGGACGCTGGGAAACTTCTTCTGAGAAATAAGAATACCCGAAACGCACTCTATAGACTTTACTGACAGTTTTTGATTTTTTTGTCTATGTATAACAAGATGGAAACTACTTTTTATGACGACTCACTCAACGCTTTCTCCCAGCTTGACAGCGCGGGCTACGGATACAACAACAAAGCTTTGAAACACAACATGACACTGAACCTGTCGAACCCGACTGGCACTACTCTGAAGCCGCACCTCCGCGCCAAAGCCGCCGAGATGCTCACCTCTCCGGACGTGGGTTTACTCAAGCTGGCTTCCCCCGAGCTTGAGCGGCTTATTATACAGTCCAGCAACGGGCTCATTACCACTACCCCGACCCCCACGCAGTTTATCTGCCCCAAGAATGTGACAGACGAGCAGGAGGGCTTCGCTGAGGGCTTCGTGCGCGCCTTGGCTGAGCTTCACCACCAGCACATGCCCGCTCCCACTAACGTGACCTCCGCCCAGGCCACTGTCAACAATGCACTGCCGCCGGTTTCCTCTGTCGCTGGAGCCTCATACAATCACAGCTCTTCCATGCGCCCCGAATCTCCCATCTACGAGGACTTGAACACTTTTAACCCGGCCATCAGCACCGTTTCTGCGCCCAACTACACCACCTCAGCGCCAACCATGTCCTTCTCTGCCGCTCCTCAGCTTCCAATGTACGGACAGACTTCATCGGGGCAGCTGCCGCGCCTCACGCTAAAAGAAGAGCCCCAGACGGTGCCTGAAATGCCCGGAGAGACCCCTCCCCTTTCTCCAATCGACATGGAGAGTCAAGAGCGCATCAAAGCCGAAAGGAAGCGCATGAGGAACCGTATCGCTGCTTCAAAGTGCCGGAAAAGGAAGCTGGAGAGGATCTCACGACTGGAGGACAAAGTGAAGAACCTCAAGTCGCAGAATTCTGAGCTGGCCTCTACGGCCAACATGCTCCGGGAGCAAGTGGCCCAGCTCAAACAGAAGGTGATGAACCACGTGAACAGCGGCTGCCAACTCATGTTGACGCAGCAGCTCCAGACCTTCTGAGCGCCAGAACTGTGTGGACACTGCAGTTGATTCAAGACCCTGTCATAGTGAGAGCCATATCTCCCAATGGGACGATGCAGCGTGACACTGGCAGGACCGGGCTCGCACTTTTCAGTTCAGTGGGTGCACGCGCACTCCGGGAGTGCGTCCCAGAGCGGGGCCCGGGACAGTGACAGCAGCCCCCATGTACCAGAGGGGCATGGGGAAAAGCAGGATACACTTCTGTTTCTGTTTCGCGCCAAACTGGACAGAGCTCTACTTTATTAGTCCTGCATGGACCTGGTATTGACCAAGATGGACTTCAGTATTAGAGGTTTTAAGATTCCTCAAACAGACTATAGCCATATTGGCCTCAGCCCAGTCTGGCTGTGATGTCAAGTTCAACAGCTGAAACTTTGCTTTAAAGCTGCCTGACTTCTGATTTACAGTACCATGTACTTGTTCTTAATTGTAAGAAATTAAGTTAGAAAGTTTCAAGATTTACTTGTTTTTTCTTAACTTCTTTAATGGGGTTTCACTCATTGTTATGTATATAAGATCAACTTGGAGTACTTATGTTTACCATTTGTAATAAAAATGTGTATACTTTTTATGTTTTTCTGAGCACTTCAGAGACTTATTGATATTTAAGGAAATAAATGACAGAAAATGAAGCAACATGATTGTGTGTTCTTGTGTGACAGTAGGTGTGCCTTCCCATGTCAAAATCTCATTCAGTGAAACATGTTGTAACATGTTGTTAAAGCTGCGTTCCCAATACCTTCAGGTAAATTCCACTAGTGCTTGAGCCTGTTAAATTATTGTTTGAGAACACAGTGTCACTAACTCATCACAATAAGGAAGAGACAGGAAGGCAGAATATTAATAATAAAGAATACAGCATTAGCATGTCATCATAGTCTACATACAAACTTTCAACAACTAATTTCTTTAGTAATGCATAATTAAATTGAAAACAAATATTCGACTTTTTGTGTCTACACTGAGGAGTACATATCTTTAGAACATACAGTATATTACTGTATAGAAATGTTACAAAATAATTGAGTAATAATTGATTAACAACATATTTTCACATGCGTGTGTTATTAAATGTAAAGAGAAACGTAGATATATTAAAAAAAAAAAAAAATCACTTTGCAGTGAGTGACCACTAGAGGGAGACACAGGCCGTGGTTGTTGACGACTGATCTCTGAAACAGTCATGAAGCTACATGGCTGATTAAAACCATACATTAAAACCTGATTAAAACCTACACGTTTTATGTATAATACAACACGAGAAACATTCATTATGTTAACACAAAAAAACTGTTTTCAACGAGTAAAAATATGTAACAATAATAATACATCGGTTTGTATTGCGCTATTCAATAGCACTCAAAGAGGCATAATTGAGTTGCCTTGTGTATGAATTGTGCTATACAAATAAACTTGCCTTGCCTTGCGTAGATATCCTCGATTAATATTTGAAATCAAAGACTGTTTTGGGTATTTGATTTCTTTGATTAATTAAAGACTATAATTTTAAAAAAAAGTGTATTAACACTGTTAAGAAATCATTACAATTATTTATTGTGAATAAATAATATAAATAAAATTGATAATGTAATGTTGGGAAGGTCCAAACGGTCCAAACTTGGGACCCCCATGACATCATTCCGGAAAGGAGACACCTTCTTGCCATATAAGGACAGGCATAACTCGGATAATCGTCACGGCATAGGGGCGTGTTTTACGGGAATTGATGTAAAGCTGCGACAAAAGCGTAAATCCTGCATAAATTACAGAAGGAATCTAAACTATTCCAACTATTCCACAGGGACAACGATCAATGGATCCGCTGAATGTCAAAATGCTAATAATTCATTAATAGTTTTGGGTTAATTTAACCAATATAGTCTACTCTGAAAGGCGCTATACCCGTTTCTGCAATGTTTGAATGTTTAGCACCGCCCCCCAACTCGCTCAATGGCTTCTTATTTCCCCTACGCTCTCATAACACAGAGCCACCTAGTTTTATTTGCGATCTGATAAATATGCTAACATTAGCATTAGCGCAACTTCTTGTAAGCTGTGCAACAATCACCGATGAAATGGCACTAAAGCAACGCACTGCTAACACAATATATAAGTAAAAGAATACCGCTAGTTTTGCGTCCGAATGTATTAATTTAAAACCTTAGAATATATTCTAATATTGAATTATAATTTGTTATAGAGCTCCTCAAAGCAGCAGCAGCAATTCTTCCGATATTTTTTTCTTGATAACAGAACTCTCAAACTAATAATGACCGAAGCCCCAATGCCACCTCTGTTTGTAATTCAGGTGTGTAAAATACTGCCATTACTCCGCAAGTACAACAAGCTATCAGCGCCTGTCACTACACACTTGTCTGTGTAGAGAAGCCAACGGAGCTAGCCACGCTCAATAAACAACTACATATCTATCAATCAACACCATTAAACGTCAATCGGACAATACAGTACACATATACATCCTTAACACACATGCACGGATGATTTCAGAATTTGCTGTTAACGTTTTCATAACAAAAATACTGTTTCAAAGTGACAAAAAGCGATTGCGAAAAACCCGGAAGTTACCACGAAACAGCTAGCTAGCTTAGCTGTTACCTGCCTAGCACGTCCTGGTGAAACCTTTGGGAGCTAACTATTTTATTTGCAGTCATTAAATACATTTCGAATTACAAGGGTTGTCTAATATTTGTTCACATTTTTTTATTCAATTATTTTGTTCATCATTTTTTATTTTAGAATTTATATTCGAATTTTGAAGTTGAAGCCCTGGTGTTAAGCAGCGCTGTAGAGGCTAGAGGACGCAGGCTGCTCGCTGCTCGTTCTGTGAGCGGAGGAGAAAGAGCGGCCCGCTCAGACTCTACTCAGCACTTTTCACTGCTTGTAATTCTTACACAGCTGAATCAATTACCTCAAGTTTTCAATTAAATGATGTATTATGATACAACTTGTATGTAGTAAAAAGCATTTTTATGAACTACTTAGAAAAAAAATCGGGTATAGCTTCTTGAACAAAAGCTACACAGCTTTTAACTCATTTATGTTTCAAATAAAACAGATCATCACGATTCAGACTAAGATGAAGAAATCCTTGATTCTAACAAAACACAATCTTTAGCTTAATAAAATGTATGAACCTACAATACAGAAAGTGCAAAATAAGTATAGTCAATCTTTAAGACCAAAGTTTTAGCTCTGAAATAGCCCCATAAATTAAAGGTTTTAAGAACCAACATATAGTTCTATAATGCATTCACTAATCCAGTAGCAAAGCACTGGAATTTGTATGTACAACTTGAACTAATGGAACAATGCAAGGGTCGGGTTCAAGAAGCGCATTATTCTGTTGCCACCACAGGTTGACTGAGCAATAGGCAACACAAAACACAGCAGAACATTTTAACTTTTGGGACTATTGATTCTATAATGATCGCAACAATTCAAAATCTGAAAAAAGCTGCATATCATGGGGCTAATCCGTATGCCATAGATGTTTTTCAGACCAAGAGGAAAGATCTAACTCATGGGATTTTTCACACTGGCGACCTTCTGGATCACGCTGTAAGAGAGGGCCTCATTTCCACAAAGGAGAGATCCATTATTTTAACAATGAGGACACGGCACGAACAGAACTCAAAGATTTTGGGCACGATTGAGGAGAGAGGTGAACGAGCCTGTCGCAAGTTCTTCTACCCTTGTCTTATGAGAGCGGATCCGGAGCTATATCACCTAATCTGCGAATATGTAATGACTGTCAATGAGTATATACAAGACACAGAAAGGCAGCTGATTGGATATTTACTTGAGCAGGACCAACAATTAATGCATGAAGTAATGAAAAGAAAAACCAGCCAAAGAAACAGTGTTATGCTTATTTTGAAAGAAGATTGTTTTAAATCTCCCCTGGATCTCCCTCTAATAAGACATATGCCTGTGGAAAGCAATGAAGTGATGGGAAAAATAGAAATGACAAATAACAGAACGCAAACTAAGACACAAGCCAATGATGAGCTACTGATCCATCCAGAAGCTGAAGATTTGAGGACTCCCAGGAGAATTGAGACCACAGAGGAACCACCAGAAGCACAAGAAACTTCCCAAACTCTCCACAGAGCTGCCCAGGAGGATGACTGGCAGCAGGTTGAGACTATTGTGCAAAACGGAGCACTCATCGAGGCCCTGGATTGTCAGAATAAAACAGCATTATTTTACGCAGTTGCGAAAAGGAATGAAAATACTGTCACGGCTCTTCTAAAAGCTGGGGCAACAGTTCACTGGGAGATGATAAATGAAGCAATAAAGCAAAACCAAAATTCAGTGTTAAAGATGCTAATTGGTGAGTATTTTTGTGATGGTCTTATGTCGTTCTGACTATAATTCTCTGAACTGAAAAGTGTTTTTATATTAGTTATCATTGATTTAGATTGTTTTTGAGAATTGACTTTATAGGGTTACAACATTTATTGGTAGAATGGCACATTTGAATATGTCCTCTGCATCTCACTGTTTTTATTATTGACATTTTCCCACTGTAGGACAAATAAAGAATCTCTTAATCTTTATGATCTGCTGATTCTATTTTAAACAGGCAATAACAGAGGATCAGTGAGTGAAGAACGCATCCACTCCGCAATCTTCTCAGCCGTGAGACAGAACAAAGCCACGGCCCTGTTATCACTGATCAAAAGTGAAGCAAATATTAACATCTTTGACAAACATGGATTCACGCCACTCCTTCTGTCTGCAGAGATGGGGCACTCTGAAGTCTTCAGGTTAATTATTCATCAAGAAAAGTACATTTAGTCATCGATACAAGTTTCTTTTGCGGGGGCAGCAGTAGAGACTTACTATCCACACACTTCCTCCGGCTTATATGGGAGAATCCCGAGGCATTCCCAGGGCAACGGAGAGACAGAGATAGATCCTCCAACGTGTCTTGGGTCTTTCATTCAGCAAATTATTATTGAGTAAAATTAAAGGATATTTTTGATTTGGTCAGAATGCAATACACATCATGGCCTAAAAAAAATAGTTGTTGTTGTATAAAGTTATAGTAAAAGTGTGAGCTCTTGGCTGATCATGCTCAATTTATGACTTTGACTGTGTATATTTTGTGTACTGGTTTGTTTGATAAATAATACCATTTCAAACAGTTCAGACCCTTAAGAGCAAAAAAGGCATGGCTCGATATTATTACCGGCGGATGCAGTCAGTCGCTGTGATCAAGCAGATGAGGTGTCATGTGAAAAATAATTATTCTCTAAGCTGATGGAGACTCAAATGAAGTTAGTTCCAGGAGTGATCCATGGTAAAGGCCTCCCCATCTCTGTTGATGGTTCGTGCACCCCACCCCACACCACCACAGGGGGGAGCAGTCAGTCTGATAGATCAGTCTGTCTGTCAGCTACCACCCTGCCATCATTCTTTTTTCCAACATTATTGAACATTGAGTCATAATGAACATTATCGGTCATCTGTTTTAGAAGCTAGGAATGAGTTAGATGGTTTTTATGACATATTTCTGTGGTTTCAAAGCACCATATGCCAGATTTATAATCATGGGTATTAGGTTTCATCTCATTCTCAAGTAATAATATATTCTGGATTGTTTCCTCTAGAGTTCTTTTCGAGAAACAAGCCGACATGAACGCCAAGCTGTCCAACCATTCCTCCGTCATGCACTTGGCTGCTCAGGGTGGTAGTCTTCCCATTATGAAGGCCCTTCTAGAGAAAGGCTTGAACCCAAACTCTACTGGGCCGAAAGCACAGACTCCTTTGCATCTGGCTGCAGCTTTCAATAAGCCTGCTATTGTTCATGTTCTACTGGCTGCTGGAGCACAGGTAATAGAGTATATCAGGTCATTTATTTTCTAACTCTCTGCATACTACTTCATTAAGATTTCATGATGATTTCAGATGAATTCAATGGCCCAGGATGGGGTCACTCCACTACATGTAGCTTGTCAACATGGAAATGAAGAGATAGTGTCATGTCTAATCAAACATAAGGCTAGAGTTGATGATGTGGACAAACTTGGAAGAACTGCTCTGCACTGGGCGTCTGTAGCCCCAAAGGCCAGCAACTCTATGAGTGTGCTGCTATCATCTAAGGTCAATGTAAATGCACTTGATAACGACAAGAGGAGTGCCTTACATCTTGCAGCGATGGAGGGTAAACTTCAAAATGTAACGTCTTTGTTGTCTCACAAAGCCAAGACAGGGGCAAAAGACAAGAACAGGTCTACTCCTTTGCACTACGCTGCAGCTGGAGGGCACGTTAGCATAGTTTCAGCTCTCTTACGGTCTGTGAAAATGAAAAGTATAGATGAGAGGAATACGTGGAAGAAAACAGCACTTCATGTTGCAGCAGAGAAAGGCCATGACAAAGTGGTGAGTCTGCTTCTTGAGGCTGGTGCAAAGATCACCTCCACAGACCAGAGCAAAGACACACCCTTACACTGCGCAGTGCAAGGTGGGCATCTGGAAGTCGTGAAGACACTGGTGGACTGGGGACAGGGCCGTCAGAAGAAAGCAGATCTTCAGGCCACAAATAGTGTAGGGAAGACCCCGCTGCAGCTGGCCCTGAGCAGAGACGGACCAGAGCATAGGAACATAGCAACAATACTAAAGAAGAAGATGTTATTAGTAAAATAGTGGATTGATATATTGATATAGTATTTCATATTTATTTTGCTTGAGTAGATGCTTTTTGGAATGACAAGAAAGGGTACTTTTTAGAGTACCTGTAGTTCTCTTCTGAGTGAAGGTGTTTCTCTCTTAACCACTTTTTCCGTCTGAAAAAGCTGGTCTAAGATGTGTCAGGAGCCAAAAATAATCATGTGTGTGGAACTAGTGTTAGAGCTGTTTCTAGTTTAGTTTAGTTTATTTGAGGACAATGTGCAGTTACATTAAAAAGATGGCTGCAACAGATTCAGCACCATGCTACTTTCATGCACCGTGCTAATGAGTTAGATACGATTACACAGATCCATCCTTTGTGGTTTGAAAGTTAGATTAAATTAGACTCCAGCTTTAAGAGTAATTGATTTCAGTAGTTTTATTTCATAGCACTCTTATTCATCCTACTGGAGAAAAATATTTTAGATGTTCTTCCCCTGTGATTCATGTGATGTGGGGTCTTGTTTACTCCTTTTCCTGAGCTGTTCTTTGGAATGTCTGAATGGCCTAATGGCATATAAGTGTTGAACTTCAACCTAAACTCTTTCTGTTTAGGCTTTGTATGTGAAATTGTGTATTTGTGTTTTTGTTGTTGTTGTATTGGTGTTTTTGTTGTAGTGGACACTGATGAAACTAAACCATTATATTTATTTTGTATACATTTATATTGGTAATTGGTGCACTTGTATACAGTAGTAATCATAAGAAATGTTATGTAGATTTTTTTTTCGTATGCATGCCTTATTCTATCTTTTTCTCCTAGTTTGAGACTTCTTGCTACTCACAAAGGCAATACAAATATTGTAGACGAAGACGTGGTTGCAACATTGTTAATAGTAAAATAAAACGATGCACCAAAAGCTATAACTACACGGTCCGTGTACTTTTGCATACACGGACAAGGGAAATCGAAAATCGAAAAAAGGCTATTTTTCATTTTCAGGCACACAGCAATATACAAAAATGACCATTTTGGTTTTTTTCATTGCTTATAAGACGTATATATATAATAATAACCGGATTTGGAAACTAGAAAATGCAATAATTAACCTTTTTTTATAATGTATTTAATACATTTCCGCGTCAATCGATTACCCGGAAGTATACGGAATCGGGACGGAACCGGAAGTTAATACAACAAACTACCTATTCATGCCTAAACTTAACCAGCCATTCCCATAAAATAACCCCAACCCACCCTTAACCCTAACCTTAACCATCTTAATCAGACGCCTAAAACTTAACCAGTCACCACTTAAGGACTTTTTAGTCTAAAACTAATTCAAAAGTAGGATTGTTACTTCCGTTTTCGTCCCGATTCCGTATATGATCTAGTGCCGACCGTATTACCTGTGGCCTGTGGGCCCCTGATAATAACGGCTTGTTAACCGAGCGCGAGGTCTGTATGGAGA
This sequence comes from Knipowitschia caucasica, assembly GCA_964034765.1. Lineage (NCBI taxonomy): Eukaryota > Metazoa > Chordata > Actinopteri > Gobiiformes > Gobiidae > Knipowitschia > Knipowitschia caucasica. The sequence continues at coordinate 28,429,938 of OZ035824.1, read as the reverse complement.
AATATCTGATATTTCTCTGTACAGACCGAGCAAGCAAGGTTAATAAATGTTTTATTATATGACTCTCGTCTGTGTCTTTACCAATGCTTTTGAGATATTTGTGAAGTATGTTCATGTCCGACTTGGTTTTGTGTGATACGCGCTGTGGACCGACTGTCATGGTAACGGTCCGTGGAAAGATATCAAATGTGATACGCGCTGTTAGGACCAATTGTCATGGTAAAATATCAGACCGCAAATCAACCAATCAGAGCGCAGAAGTCTCAAACTCACTCGTAATAGTCAGTCCATTATTCCTCGTAGCGTTGTGGGGAAAAGTCCAACGTTTCTGCCGCTAGCTTAGCCCGTGGTGCAACGTGTCCCAGAGCGACAATTCAACCTCTCCAGATGCAAAAAAAAATTATGTTCACAACCCGCTGCCACCAGTGTAACACAAATTGCATTGAGCGAGTATCACCCTGTGTTAGAAAGGTCGTGGGTGTATGAAGAATCACACATAGAGGGACAGCTCCTCAGGAACGTAGCTTTATTCAGTCTACAGCTCCCCATCATACCGAGGTGAAGTTGGCCGAACGTTTGATATTCGCAAGGGACCGTCTGCAAATTGCAAGAGGTCAAAACGACTAATAAAGACTAAAAATCAACAAAGACTTTTTTCCCAGATTTGATGGGTGTAGTAGCTCCCATTCAATGATAGCTAGCTACTACAGGCAAACCTTTGGGAAAAATATTGTTTTCCCCTTCACAGTAACGAAAATGAAATTGGAAAAATTCACTAAAATTCAACAAAGACAGTTTTCCAAGTTTTGATGGGTGTAATAGCTCCCAATAAATGATAGCTAGCTACTACAGGCCAGAATTTGGGAAAAAAAAAATTTTTTCCCCTTCACAGTAACAAAAATGAAATTGGAAAAAATCACTAAAAATCAACAAGGACTTTTTTCCCAGATTTGATGGGTGTAGTAGCTCCATTTGAGCAATAGCTAGCTACTACAGCCAACATTTTGGGAAAAGTTTTGTTTTCCCCTTCACAGCAACAAAAATGAAATTGGAAAAATTCACAAAAAATCAACAAAGACTTTTTTTCCAGATTTGATGGGTGTAGTAGCTCCCATTCAATGATAGCTAGCTACTACAGCCAAACTTTTGGGAAAAATATTGTTTTCCCTTTCACAGCAACACAAATGAAATTGGAAAAATTTACTAAAAATCAACAAAGATAATTTTAACAGTTTTGATGGGTGTAGTAGCTCCAATTGAACAGTAGCTTTTTACTACAGGCAAGAATTTGGAAATATATATATACAGTGGGGCAAAAAAGTATTCAGTCAGCCACTGATTGTGCAAGTTCTCCCACTTAAAATAATGACAGAGGTCTGTCATTTTCATCATAGGTACATTTAAACTGTGAGAGAAATAATGTGAAAAAAAATCCAGGAATTGACATTTTTAAAGAATTTATTTGTAAATTATGGTGGAAAATAGGTATTTGGTCAATAACAAAAATTCAACTCAATACCTTGTAATATAACCTTTGTTGGCTATAACAGAGGTCAAACGATTACTATAGGTCTTTATCAGGTTTGCACACACAGTAGCTGGTATTTTGGCCCAACTCCCTCAGATTTTCAATGGAGTTGAGGCAGGGCTGGACTGGGACAAAAAAACGGCCCGGGCATTTTTTCCTTTTTAGCGGCCCAGGCTACTCAAAAGGTTCAAGGAGCCATATTTGACAAAAAAACTAAAAACAACATCTGTCTGGAGCCACAAAAAAAAAAAAAAAAGCGTTGTATAAGGCTTATATGAAGGTAACAGGGGCTGAAGCTGTATTAGCTACATTAGCTACATTAGCTACCTTAGCTACATTAGCTATATTAGCCTAATATCTAAATGACAAAGTAAAGGCTACAAACACTTAAAAACCATTCAGGATTATCAAATGTGTATTTTCATTGCAGCGTGTCCTGGAGAGAATGACGCACTACGTGACAACTCTGCTTTAAGTTTAATTTCCATTTTTTTGCCTTCATGCATTTGCACAAATACAGTAAATAAATCTGCATTTTGGCACCGCGGTAAAGAGGTCCGGCTTTTCGGAGTCAACAGTAAAGAGGCCCGCACATTTCTAGCGGGTTGCCGCTTTATGCTGTTACTTACGGTAACACAGAAAAGAGAAGCCGCGGGGATCAGCCGCCACAATGCATTTTTTAACATGTTTATATTTTTTTTAAATAAAAAACCTTAGAAAAAGCTTTCACTGCACACTTGTTCACTGTGATGCCCTCTATTATTGTGCAAAGTCACATTCACTTTTACTGTAGAAATTCCAAGAAAATGGGGGTCAAAGTGTGCAATAATGATCCAAAATGCACTTTTTAACCTGGATTCTTAAAAAAAGTAAAAAACCTTAGAAAAAGCTTTTACTGCACACTTGTTCACTGTGATGCCCTCTACTATTGTGCAAAGTCACATTCACTTTTACAGTAGAAATTCCAAGAAAATAGGGGTCAAAGTGTGCAATAATGATCCAAAATGCACTTTTTAACCTGGATTTTTAAAAAAAAGTAAAAAACCTTAGAAAAAGCTTTCACTGCACACTTGTTCACTGTGATGCCCTCTACTATTGTGCAAAGTCACATTCACTTTTACTGTGGAAATTCCAAGAAATAGGGGTCAAAGTGTGCAATAATGATCCAAAATGCACTTTTTAACCTGGATTTTAAAAAAAAAGTAAAAAACCTTAGAAAAAGCTTTCACTGCACACTTGTTCACTGTGATGCCCTCTACTATTGTGCAAAGTCACATTCACTTTTACTGTGGAAATTCCAAGAAATAGGGGTCAAAGTGTGCAATAATGATCCAAAATGCACTTTTTAACCTGGATTTTAAAAAAAAAAGTAAAAAACCTTAGAAAAAGCTTTCACTGCACACTTGTTCACTGTGATGCCCTCTACTATTGTGCAAAGTCACATTCACTTTTACTGTGGAAATTCCAAGAAAATAGGGGTCAAAGTGTGCAATAATGATCCAAAATGCACTTTTTAACCTGGATTTAAAAAAAAAAGTAAAAAACCTTAGAAAAAGCTTTCACTGCACACTTGTTCACTGTGATGCCCTCTACTATTGTGCAAAGTCACATTCACTTTTACTGTGGAAATTCCAAGAAATAGGGGTCAAAGTGTGCAATAATGATCCAAAATGCACTTTTTAACCTGGATTTTAAAAAAAAAAGTAAAAAACCTTAGAAAAAGCTTTCACTGCACACTTGTTCACTGTGATGCCCTCTACTATTGTGCAAAGTCACATTCACTTTTACTGTGGAAATTCCAAGAAAATAGGGGTCAAAGTGTGCAATAATGATCCAAAATGCACTTTTTAACCTGGATTTAAAAAAAAAGTAAAAAACCTTAGAAAAAGCTTTCACTGCACACTTGTTCACTGTGATGCCCTCTACTATTGTGCAAAGTCACATTCACTTTTACTGTAGAAATTCCAAGAAAATGGGGGTCAAAGTGTGCAATAATGATCCAAAATGAACTTTTTAACCTGGATTCTTAAAAAAAGTAAAAAACCTTAGAAAAAGCTTTCACTGCACACTTGTTCACTGTGATGCCCTCTATTATTGTGCAAAGTCACATTCACTTTTACTGTAGAAATTCCAAGAAAATGGGGGTCAAAGTGTGCAATAATGATCCAAAATGCACTTTTTAACCTGGATTCTTAAAAAAAGTAAAAAACCTTAGAAAAAGCTTTCACTGCACACTTGTTCACTGTGATGCCCTCTACTATTGTGCAAAGTCACATTCACTTTTACAGTAGAAATTCCAAGAAAATAGGGGTCAAAGTGTGCAATAATGATCCAAAATGCACTTTTTAACCTGGATTTTTAAAAAAAAGTAACAAACCTTAGAAAAAGCTTTCACTGCACACTTGTTCACTGTGATGCCCTCTACTATTGTGCAAAGTCACATTCACTTTTACTGTGGAAATTCCAAGAAATAGGGGTCAAAGTGTGCAATAATGATCCAAAATGCACTTTTTAACCTGGATTTAAAAAAAAAAAGTAAAAAACCTTAGAAAAAGCTTTCACTGCACACTTGTTCACTGTGATGCCCTCTACTATTGTGCAAAGTCACATTCACTTTTACTGTGGAAATTCCAAGAAAATAGGGGTCAAAGTGTGCAATAATGATCCAAAATGCACTTTTTAACCTGGATTTTAAAAAAAAAGTAAAAAACCTTAGAAAAAGCTTTCACTGCACACTTGTTCACTGTGATGCCCTCTACTATTGTGCAAAGTCACATTCACTTTTACTGTGGAAATTCCAAGAAAATAGGGGTCAAAGTGTGCAATAATGATCCAAAATGCACTTTTTAACCTGGATTTTAAAAAAAAGTAAAAAACCTTAGAAAAAGCTTTCACTGCACACTTGTTCACTGTGATGCCCTCTACTATTGTGCAAAGTCACATTCACTTTTACTGTAGAAATTCCAAGAAAATGGGGGTCAAAGTGTGCAATAATGATCCAAAATGCACTTTTTAACCTGGATTCTTAAAAAAAGTAAAAAACCTTAGAAAAAGCTTTCACTGCACACTTGTTCACTGTGAAGCCCTCTTTTATTGTGCAAAGTCACATTCACTTTTACTGTGGAAATTCCAAGAAAATAGGGGTCAAAGTGTGCAAAAATGATCCAAAATGCACTTTTTAACCTGGATTTAAAAAAAAAGTAAAACACCTTAGAAAAAGCTTTCACTGCACACTTGTTCACTGTGATGCCCTCTTTTATTGTGCAAAGTCACATTCACTTTTACTGTGGAAATTCCAAGAAAATAGGGGTCAAAGTGTGCAAAAATGATCCAAAATGCACTTTTTAACCTGGATTTTAAAAAAAAGTAAAAAACCTTAGAAAAAGCGTTCACTGCACACTTGTTCACTGCAATGCCCTCTACTATTGTGCAAAGTCCCATTCACTTTTACTGTGGAAATTTCAAGAAAATAGGGGTCAAAGTGTGCAAAAATGATCCAAAATGCACTTTTTAACCTGGATTTTTTTAAAAAGTAAAAAACCTTAGAAAAAGCTTTCACTGCACACTTGTTCACTATGATGCCCTCTACTATTGTGCAAAGTCACATTCACTTTTACAGTAGAAATTCCAAGAAAATAGGGGACACTTTGACCCCTATTTTCAGCATAATGTGACACCCCTCTTTTTACGTGCGGACCTCTTTACCGCTGGTTCTGGAAAGCCGGACCTCTTTACCGCGTTTTTTTAGCTCAGTTCACCTGCATCACTGTCTGTTCATATCGATCACGTCACAGGCTGAAGTTTTCTGGAGCTGAATGTCCTTAATGGCCTTTTCTTTCACCGTCTTTGCGAAGGTTTTTGAAGTCTGAAAATAGGTGCTCTGACTTTATGATGAATGAATCTTTCAGTGAACAGTGTTTAAAGCTTCATTGTTCCTCCTGTTGCAACAAAACTTTTCATGAAGCAGTCCTTCCTCATTGACTGAAAGCAAATGTTCATTCTCATTCTTAGTCCAGTCTTATTATCGACTCTCTCTCTTTATCTTTGGGATCCATGCGCACACACAGTCTATGATGCTCACACGCCGGTTTGTTTACAGCAGCGGCCGCATGGCACGGGCCGCGTCACAGGATATGACGCACTACGTTGACAGAAATGCTAAAATTGAATATTACTTATACAAGTTTTTGCAGCATTGAAAAACGTTAAGAATGTTTTTCCTCCTACAGAAACCATATTGAAACTAGAAATAAAATGTAACCCTCACACTCCATTTTCAGACATTTTTTAAATGGCTCCAGGAGCCACTTTAGGGGCACTAAAGGTTGCCGACCCCCGGTTTATACAGTATGTGGAAGCAAATACTGTGTAGAGGATCAGGATGTCTGCAGTTTCAACAATAAAATAAAGTACAATAGTCTACATTAAACAGAGTAATAAACATGTCTCAGAGTGAGGGAGGTGGGCACAGACACTATTGTTTGTTACAGGGATGAGAATTGGTAAACATTTCTGAAATGCATATTGTCAGCCATTTGCTGGCTCTAAATCTGTTTAATCTGTTCACAACATTTTACTTTTGGGCTCAAACATGAACTTTTAATGCAATGGAAAATTTAGGTACCCGAGCTTTAATTTAGAGGAGAGGGGAGACGCGGACTGTTTTCTGCAGCGGTGTATTTATTGGGTGCACAAATTACGAAAAGACATGCATGGTCCTGTGCGCGTTTATGGTCTTGGGTATATGGTCACGTTGCGGCTACGCGCTCACCGTGTTGTGTTGTGAGCGGTTCCCGGTGAGCGGTTCCCGCGTCCAGCTCAGAGCCGCTGGATGCGGGAACACTGCGGCCGCTGAGGTGGTGGAATCCCGTTTGAGTACATACAGCAGGTGCCCCGCGGACACGCGCGCCCCCTTGAACATTTCTCAACGGATTTACACTTTTCACAAACATGTTTTTTGTATGACAGACCGACAGACCGGCCCATATATGGGCATCGGCCCTTCGGGCATTGCCCGGTACGCCCGATGGCCAGTCCAGCCCTGGGTTGAGGTCTGGAGACTGGCTAGGCCACTCCAGTACTTTCAAATGCTTCTTACGGAGCCACTACTTCGTTGCCCGGGGGGTGTTGAAGAAGATGACAAAGTCTGGGATCGCGTCTTTAATTCAGACAGAAGACACGTTTTATTGTCGATGGTAGAGACAGCACAAACAACACGAACAACGGAATGCAAGTGTATTATACAGAGCGGAGGCCTGGAGACCTCCAATCAGCAGCTTCCACGGTGCCATGTAGCTTGGCCTTCAGATAGACAAAACAAGGGAAAAGTACTGGCTTCTGCACATTGATAGAATGATGAGTTTAACTTTAACAAAAGTTGCTTAAAAGTGTTATGAAATCTCACAGTGTGTTTAGGATCATTGTCATGCTGGAAGACCCAGCCACGTTTCATCTTCAAAGCTCTCACTGATGGAAGGAGGTTTTGGCTCAAAATCTCACAATACATGGCCCCATTCATTCTTTCCTTAACACAGATCAGTCGTCCTGTAGAAAAACAGCCCCAAAGCACGACGTTTCCACCCCCATGCTTCACAGTAGGTATGGTGTTCTTGGGATGCAATTCAGTATCCAAACACGACAAGTTGAGTTTATACCAAACAGTTCTACTTTGGTTTCATCTGACCACATGACATTCTCCCAATCCTCTGCTGTATAATCCATGTGCTCTCTGGCAAACTTCAGACGGGCCTGAACATGCACTGGCTTCAGCAGAGGGACACGTCTGGCACTGCAGGATTTGATTCCCTGTCGTCGTAGTGTGTTACTGATGGTAACCTTTGTTACTTTGGTCCCAGCTCTCTGCAGGTCATTCACCAAGTCCCCCCGTGTGGTTCTGGGATTTTTGATCACCGTTCTCATGATCATTTTGACCCCACGGGATGAGATCTTGCGTGGAGCCCCAGATCGAGGGAGATTATCAGTGGTCTTGTATATCTTCCATTTTCTGATAATTGCTCCCACAGTTGATTTTTTCACACCAAGCTGCTTGCCTATTGTAGATTCACTCTTCCCAGTCTGGTGCAGGTCTACAATTCTTTTCCTGGTGTCCTTCGACAGCTCTCTAGTCTTGGCCATAGTGGAGTTTGGAGTCTGACTGTTTGAGGCTGTGGACAGGTGTCTTTTATACAGATAACGAGTTCAAACAGGTGCCATTAATACAGGTAACAAGTGGAGGACAGAAGAACTTCTTAAAGAAGAAGTTACAGGTCTGTGAGAGCCATAGATCTTCCTTGTTTGAAGGGACCAAATACTTATTTTCCACCATAATTTACAAATAAATTCTTTAAAAATCCTACAATGTGAATTCCTGGATTTTTTTTCACATTCTGTCTCTCACAGTTGAAGTGTACCTATGATGAAAATTACAGACCTAGTGGAAGAACTAGCACAATCGGTGGCTGACTAAATACTTTTTTGCCCCACTGTATATATATATTTCCAAATTCGTGCATGTAGTAGCTAGCTACTGTTCAATTGGAGCTACTACAACCATCAAAACCTTGAAAAGTGTCTTTGTTGATTTTTAGTTAATTTTTCCAATATCATTATTCCTACTGTGAAGGGGAAAAACATTTTTTCCCCAAATTCTTGCCTGTAGTAGCTAGCCATTGTTCAAATGGAGCTACTACACCCATCAAAACTGGGAAAAATATCTTTGTTGATTTTTTGTGAATTTTTCCAATTTGATTATTCCTACTGTGAAGGGGAAAAACATTTTTTCCCCAAATTCTTGCCTGTAGTAGCTAGCTATCATTTATTGGGAGCTACTACACCCATTGAAACTGGGAAAAATATCTTTGTTGATTTTTAGTGGATTTTTCCAATTTCATTTTTGTTACTGTGAAGGGGAAAACAATATTTTTCTCAAATTCTTGCCTGTAGTAGCTAGCCATTGTTCAAATGGAGCTACTACACCCATCAAAACTGGGAAAAATATCTTTGTTGATTTTTAGTGAATTTTTCCAATTTCATTATTCCTACTGTGAAGGGGGAAAACATTTTATTCCCAAATTCTTGCCTGTAGTAGCTAGCTATCATTTATTGGGAGCTACTACACCCATCAACACTGGAAAAACTGTCTTTGTTGATTTTTTGGGAATTTTTCCAATTTCATTTTTGTTACTGTAAAGGGGAAAACAATATTTTTCCCAAATTTTGCCTGTAGTAGCTAGATATCATTCAGTGGGAGCTACTCATGGATCTATTATAATAACTGGATAGGGTATTACTAGCTTGTAGCTGAATAACTCACGTGCTCGGGGGATTCTCGCGGTACTGCAGACTGAACCAGACTAAATTCACGCGGGCTACCCAGAAATTTACCCCATAGGACTCAATGCATATTAAAACAGCGCGACCTCAGTTGACAGAGAACCTACAGCTTTCATTAAGGTCGGATTTTGTGGGGTTTTTAGTGTCCCTTGTTATCCTGAACTTTTTTTCTTCTTAAATCCTTCATGTTTTGTTTAAATCCACACTTTAGTGCCACAAACTCTGCTCCTCTGGCTCTCGCTCTAACTCCCGCTCTGATGAACTGCTCTGATTGGTCAGAGCGCAGCCGAGCCCCTCTGTGCACGTGCGTGAGACCCGGTGTGAGACCCACACACGCGTGTTTGGCGCAACGCATTATGGGAGATCATCCACTGCGCAGAACCGGGAGGACCAGACGATGCCCAAATACAACCATTCATTTGAATAGAATGCCATCTTGGATCGCCGGGGCTTGGAGCTACTGCACCTATCAAAACTGGGAAAATTTACTTTTTAAACACACCCTTTTTCTATTATTCACCAACCCATCTGAAACGTTCTGTCAAATCTTGCACTTTGCAGACAGTCCCTAGTTGAGAGCTTAGCACACGTATGAGCGGAGACTTCATCTTCATTGTTTTTTGTGTTATACATAGTTCCCACATGACGTCACTACATACGGGATTTGCCGACCCGGCGACATTTGTGTTGGCATGCTGTGGGCAAAACAATAGAAAAAGAAGCTGAAACGTGTTAATGTCGTGATAAAGTTGAAAATGGTCATCTCCTGCTGGGTCAATGGATGTTCAAATCGTGCCGGAGGTTCCGTTAAACTTGGATTTTACAGTATACCCATCATTAGACTTCATGAATGTGAGAAGACTAAGCTTTTGTCAGAACAACGACGGAGGTTATGGCTTGCGAAGATAAACAGGCAAGAAACTCCCTCAAAACACGCAAGAATATGCTCGGAGCACTTTGTGTCAGGTGCGTATCGTATCTTATAATGTGTTGACAGACGTAATTTACTCAGTACTAACTTGTGTATGCTGATATCTGGTAACTTGAGAGTTTCATTATTTAGCGTTAGATTACTTTATTATGAGGAGGATCGGTGTCGCGTCCGAGGCTCTCGAGGGCAACGTAAATGTATTAAATAGATAATAATAGTTCTATGGTGGGCTAAAAAAATGTTCACAAACAGCATTGCTTCTGTAAAAAGATCTGTGTCATAAAATAAACTGCTCTTTACGCCTGGAAAAATCAGTTGCCCACCATTCACCAAAACATACGGTCAAAAACGCGGAAATAAACAATAACAGCAATCCAGAGTGTCCGTGTGGCATTAGCATTAATTAAATTAATTGTTAATATAATTAAAATAATTAAATGGAGCTCCAACTGGTATTAAATCTAAAGTTTTTGAGAAATGTTTGCATTGCTTGTTAATTTTTGCTGCATAATTTGATCAAATATGTAAAACATGTCCGTAGCACGTTAAACTGTGGTGCCATTGTATTAATATACAATTATTTGCTTTTTTTTTCCAATTTGCGTTTGAATATCTACATTTATTCTCATTCTTCTGTTTAATGGAATGCACAAACACAGCAGCGTGCCATCAAAGATGGCGTCTCCGAGGAGGTCATGTGACATTCATTGGTCTGTGGGAACTATGTATAAATCGTCAGCTGCAGCCTAAGTCAAGTTTTTTTTTGATAGGTGGCAACATTGTGAACAGTATTTAATGCTACACTCTTCACTAAACTGAAAATACGGACAGACTTTTAATCCAGGGGGATTTTGTTCGAATATCAGGCGAATATCAAACGATCCCCATCATGAACCCTCTCCTCAAACCCGAGTTTACATTTATCTAGCGCCCGTGAACGCACCACTAATATAAGTACAAGCCGAAAAATAGTAACGCCTGCAGCAACACGCCTGTAAGTTTATGACAGAGTGCAAAGTAAACGAACAAATGCAACCCATCGGTCTGATCATTAGTGTCAGTGAACACATTACACTGTCCTCTACACTTCTCCACAGACCTCACTGAGACAGCAGCAGTCGCGACTCTGCAGCTGAGTTCACAGCCGCGATAACGCAACTCCTCTGCTTATTGACAAAAACAACGCAGAAAGTAAAACGAAAGCGGCAATAGCGATCAGAATCACTGACATGCAAATTACAGGACGTCTGTGTTTGGACAAATACAGGAGGTAATTTGCGTATTAAATTATACAAATTAGAGCGAATAGGGCTGAAGTAAACAAACTTGTTTCACATCCGGGTAATCGATTGACGCCGAATTATATAAAATACACATTAAAAAGGTTAATTATTGCATTTTCTAGTTTCCAAATCCGGTTATTATAATATATATATGTCTTATAAGCAATGAAAAAAACCAAAATGGTCCTTTTTGTATATTGCTGTGTGCCTGAAAATGCAAAATAGCCTTTTTTCGATTCTACATTTCCCTTCAAAAATAAAAAATGTATTGAACGCAAAAGTACACGGACCCTACACACTGAAATAACGCCTTTGTTTATTTTTACTCACAATGTTGTGGGATTTGTGCATGGATCTATTTGTGACGTTAATCATTCGCCAGCCACGTGGTCGCTCGATAGTGACGTCCATAGAGTCACGTGGTTTTGTTTGGGTGCTAGCTAGCATGGGCATGGATTTAGGACATAGGGGTGCTGGCTACAATGCATTGTGCTAGTATGTATTTATGGTTATTACAGTATTAAAGACTCTTAAGGTCAAATATGGCAAGAAATGAAGAGAAACAACAAGGGAGGCTCAATAGACTTTGGCTTCAGAAAGAACGAGAAGGTAAACACCTAATTACTGAACACTGGACTGGAATCTCTGAGAATGCTAAATGCTAACAGTTAGCCGCATGCTAGCCCCCGCTGTTACCCTCTCTCCCTTTCATTTCCTTTCGGTATAATTGTTTGTTTAGTTATTACTTATATCTACAAAATAAAGAACTGACTAATGTTCATTGTAAAAACATGTCTTTATTTAAAGAGGGACGACTCAAAGATGTGCGAGAAACAAGACCCAAGCTGGTAAACACATACACTCATAGTTTCATAGACCCATTGCTTTGACAACAGTAAACATCATTGTTATGTTATGTTTTGCCTTTACAGTATACTCTTCACACTGCTGCGTCAGTGAAGAAGTGGATTCCTAGCATTAAAAATGAAATCGAGTATTACTTGCAGGTACAGTGATAGTTGCACGTTTCAACTACTTTCTATGAATCATTAAAAATTGTGTCAATTAAAGTGTTATTGTCGTTTACATTTCAGCAGTCCCAGTTGCCTCACTATCCAGAGCGGAAGATTGCAGAGTTCCAGCTTAAAATTGAAGCTTTGGAAAAAGAATATAAAAGTTTTATTACAAAACTGCGTGTCCTTGACCCGTCGTGTAAACACCAGCCCTGGACGCCTCGAGCTTACTGTAAAAGGCGAGCAGATCAGCCGGATTCACACAATTCTGGTCAGTACAGTATAATTAAACTTTCATGTACATTTCAATATACCAATAATTTCCTAATACAAACATTGTACAATAAACATAACCTGATCATCAATAGATGAAAATGAATGAAAATGTAGAGATTAATCTCTATAGATATTATACAGCAAATGGAATCTAATGATGTGGCATGATTTTAATAAAAATGCCAGATCAAATAAACTGATTTACCCGCAGGAGCCAAACTGAACTGTTGTTGTTTTATTTATGTATTTTTCAGTAAAAAAGCCACACGCAGCACTTTCTGAAGGGATCCAGGATTTTAACGAAGACGGCAGCGGGGGACAAGCAGAGACATGTTGTATGAGAAATCAAAAGACATCTTTAACCAAGACACTTCTGAATTACACAGAAACCAGGATTTTAAACCCTTCTAGTTTAGACAACCCAGAGCAGGATTTACCTCTGATGTTTGATGAATCACGGCTTGCAGTGGCCGTGGCTGCATTTAGAGGATCTTCTGCAGCTTTGGAGTTGACTAAAACAAACGATCTTGCCAGAGTTTTGCAATCGGGGCTGCCAAATTTAGGCAATTCAGTCATAGCTCAGGCCAACCACCAAGAGCTCATGGACAAAACTCAAAGACTGATAGAATCAACAATGTCAACAAATGAGTGCACATCCTCTGCTCCTGAAGAAGAAGCAAAAAGTTCCTCACTGCAGCAAGTACCAGGGGGTCCTCTGAGCGTAGGAGGGACGACCGACCGAGGGCATCTCCTGGGACTGGACTGTTACTCCTCGTCAGATGATGATGGAGGTGATTCACTATGATCCAGTACAAGTGTGACGAAAAACAAGATTTGTAACTGCCCCTACACTATTTTCTGGCATAATTTTTGGTCCATAAAATGACAATGACAGAATTTACTTTGTACTATGTTTTAGAATGTTAAATTATTTTTCATGGAAAATATGGCAAAACATGTATGAAAGGTAAAACATTCTTTGCTGTTAACTTCCTGCAATTCTCAGAGGGAAGAGTTGGAAGACATTTTTTCAAAAAAATTACGTTACTGATTGCAAACAGTTATTTCAGTTTGGAGCTTACCAAATCAAATGTTTTGGCTCTTTTAGGAACCTGCTCTGCAATGTCATTGTACTATTACATCATACTGTTACAGAGCTGAGGAGCAGCCCGGTTTATAAACATACCAACAATCTGGAATCCTTCTTTGACCAGAACTTGAAACCTACTGTAAGGTACTTCAGTTGTCAGTCTACTGAGTTGTTAATTAAAGAGATATCTGATAAATCCCATCCAATCCACCAAATGTATACAGCACATTTTATAAAACAAGTTTCCAAAGTGCTGCACAGAGATAAAACACATTTATTATGCAGGTTTGCCAGCCTTATGTTATGTACTTTATGAACAAGATAAATGGTCGTGTTCATAAGTACATATTTTTCTAAATGAAATGAAGTGAACAGAGCACTTTAATGATTTGCACTTGTTTTGAACTGTTTTAGTCGATCGATTTCACAGTGACTTTTGTTTACTGTTTTATTTGTTTTATTTTTGTCTTTTAATGTTGTTTTATGTCTGTATTTGTCTGTGCACACTGGAGACTTTTCACTAATGTATTCCAATGTGGTTTTTTTTACTGCAAATGGCAAATAAACTGAATCTGAATCTGATGAAGATCAATACAGACTTGCTGATACAGTCACAGAATCAGGTCGAACTTTTTTTTTCAAGTTTGACATTACGACAATTTTCCGTTATGTTTGTTAATATTACACCTGAAATGTAGGTGGAAAGAAACTTGATGAGTGTGCGCCACACTGACTGCTTTCACACAAAACTAGATGAAAACTCCAGATATGAATATCCTACTCTGAATCATGATTCTTTGGTAGATAGTGCTGGTTAGACCTCACATGGTGAGCCCACAGCAGCAGGACGGCACTTCGGGGAAACAACACGCGTCACGTGTGATTTCTCTGGTTAAGTCGTTGCACAGACGCTGCAAGTGAACCTCATGGGTTTCCCTTTGTCTCTGAATGAGTCTGGAAAAATGGTTTATGCTTCATAAAAACTATGTCATTTTTTAAATGAGAAAATGCTACTTAAAATTCAAAATGTATGACATGCAAGAGTTTTCAAAGCATTTTATAACATGAATGGAATTATGTATTGAATAAACATTCATACAAGAAAATAAACACATTCTACAGTCTTTATGAAGTATAATGACAGAAATGAGTTGAATTAAGACAAAAATATCAACCATCGTCATAAATCTCATAAAAAGTTGTATGTTTTGCTTTGTTTTAGTACAACAGGAGCAAACAAAAAAATGTTTTGCTTTATGCAAGTTTCTGGATCGTTGCAGAGAGAAAAGCTCTCACCCAAGCGGTTACACCAGTGCCCTTCAACAAAAACCACAAAGACATATTCTTTCTCATCTACCCAGAATTTATGAGACTCTACCTTTAGTAGACAGTTAGTTTCAGTATTGATGAACATATGTTCTGTCAAATGAACTCAGGAGGTTTCCGAGCTCACTTCTGTGTTGGGGTTGATTCATAGAGTATCGCTCCTGCTGCTTTGATCAAATGCTTTTCATGTGGCAGCGACGTCTTCCCACAAAAGTGCTGTTCACTGCCACTGAAACTGCTGTATCATTATCACTGGCATCAATAAAAACATGAAAAATCAGATTTTACACAAGATGTATTATCAACCCAATTTGAGTCCAAAAGTTTTGGGATAATGCTTTTTTGTAAAATGTGTGAGGTCAAATCTGTTTTTGTTATTTTGTGTCTGGGTGTAACAAGGGCAACGGAAACCTCTTCGCTTCCTCTGTCTTTTCTAAGTATTAAAGGTTTTTTATTTGTTTTCTCTCTTTATGAAATGGACATGCATACATGTTCCCACGGTCTGTAAAAAACTTAGTAACATCAGAGAAAGTGTTAATAAAATCTTCACAACAACCATGAGTAAATTAATATGAATCTTGACTATGTTAATCTAATTTTGTTTGCAAACCAGAGCATCAGCCTATCATAGATTACCATAGATTTAAACTTCTACAAACATAAAAACCCTGATGTTATAATTCTTGAAATAGAAGATCCACTCCTAAACCTAAATGCATCTAACAATTTCAAATATGATGAAGATGTTTTTGTTTTGTTTTTTTGGACATAACATTATAAAGTGAAATGTATGGGTTCATATTGTAGTTTGCTTTCTGGAGTTGATCAAATTGTGCAGAAAGTGTATCAGCTTGAAGTTGAGATCTTTGGTCAGACATGGGAGGGAAATGGAGGCGGTGGCCAATGACAGCTTCTTTGACGGGAGCTTTGTGCTGCACAGCTCTTGCACCTGATGCTTCACAGGTGACAGTCCTTCAGACCTGCACCATGAGCTCTGATTCTGCATACGACCGAAGCATGCCTTATCCTCAGGTGTTCCTTGTGGACAGAGGGGGACCTCCCAATCAGCATGGAGCACTTCCAAACCTGGTACCTTGCTGGTCCTTCCCTCCAGCCCCTGAGAGAGTGAGGAGAGCTGGGAAGAGACGTGGTTGTCTGGGGGTCAGCTCTGGAGTGGCTGTGGTGATACTGCTGTTGTTCGCACTGGTGTTTTCAGGCCTGGGGATCGGAGCTGTGTGGACTGTGAACCTGCAAAAAGAGATGAAGGACATGAGAAATGTAAGGGGAGGTCAATTCTATGCACTTTTTGATGTAATGTTTGGTCATTATGCAAGGATTTTAAAGCTGAGGTACAGATCCCAACTTTTTTAAAGAATAATATGTGGTTTGCAACTAGAAAACCAGCTTTTTTTTGCATACTTTTAACTTTTAGATCCCTGGGAGCCACAATTTGACTTTTTGGGCTGAAAGCATATTGACTGAGTGAGGGTGATCCTTTTCACTTTTCTGTCTGAAAATGTTCTAAAGATGTCACAGAGGCCAAAATACATGTGGAAACAAATTATATAACATTAATGAGCGCAAGGAATGGATACATGGTTTTCTATTAATTAATCATTGGAAAGTTATTTACCCCTGCTTTGATTGTGCATTACTTTGGACCTGCACAGTGAAATATGAATATAGTTTGCCTTTGCCACAGTTATGGAAAGTTGTGCTCACCTTTGCATGATCGTATCTACATTTTAACTTTGAAATGAAGCTGTGGAAATGTTGCGCCTGTGGCCACCAGTCCACTGACACAGGAAGTCCCTGTTCTCAGTTGGAAGATTGTGCTGCGATGTTAACCAAACCTGCACCTGCACGTCCACGTCAATCTGTATTTTCTGTTTTAGATCGTCAAGGCCCTAAACCGAAGCACAGTGGAGAATGTTATTAATGCACCACAGAAACAAATAGGTGAGGAGTTTTTAATATTGTAATTAGTCATATTTATGATTAATTATAAATCTATGTGTTTTAGGACTGTATGAGCCTCCATTAAAGGATGAAAAGAAGGTGCAAGAGGAAAGGCCGGCAGCTCACGTTATAGGTAAGACCCTTATAAAACCCTGTCATTTGCACTTTCAGTCATTAAAGACACATTTTCATAATGTTTCAGGGCGTCTTCAAATGGATCCCACTCATAAAACGTTGCGATGGGAGCCACGTGTGGGCCGGGCGTTCATCTCTGGAGGTGTGACCTACAAGGTGGAGGATGGAGCTCTGCAGGTGAACCAAACAGGACTGTACTACATTTACTCCAGAGTGGAGCTGATCTTCAGGACTTGCCACTCCACCTCCTTCTTTGAGCACTCTGTGTTTGTGAGGAGATCCAGCCACAGTTCACCTTTGACCCTGATGAACACACACAGACAGGGCTTCTGTCCCTCGGAGCAGCGGCACGCCTGGACCACTGACAGCTTCCTTGGCTCCGCTCTTCCTTTGCAGAAAGACGACAAAGTCTTAGTGAATGTCTCACACCCACATTATCTTAGTCATGGACATTATGCCAACTTCTTTGGACTCTATAAAATCTGATGGTTCTTCAGTTGTTGTAAGACTAGAAATAAAAAATGTAGAAGTTTTTAAACACTAACAACTCTGTACCATGTATTTATTTAGTAATTGTGCTCTACACTTATTTTAAACTCTTTCCAGCCTCATAAAACTTGTCTGTTTGCGTTTGTTACAAACTCATCTGATATTAACTGTAAAGTTTGGCTTTTAATATTTGCATCTTCCACAGTTGCACAGTTTTGTCATCAGATTTCTGTGTTACTTTCAAGCTTGATGTGCAGACCACACAAGCACAAGTTCATATTCTGTGTTCACCGCAGTCAGAGCAGCAGCTGGGCGCAGGCTGTGACTGTGACGTGTGCTTCCTTCCTGTGTGAAGTGAGGGTCTTCACTTTAACTGAAGGAAGATTCTGTAAATGTTCAAAAAAGCTATTATTTTATATATATATATATATATATATTTATTTATATATATATTTATTATATATATATATATATATATATATATATATATATATATATATATATATATATATATATATATATATATATATATATATATATATTATATATATATATAAAATCGGGTGTCAGTTGTGCAAAGAGGCACCTGAGACGATCCAACACATAACTGCAGGGTGCAAGATGCTGGCAGGGAAGGCCTACATGGAACGCCATAACCAAGTGGCTGGCATAGTGTACAGAAACATCTGTGGAGAGTATGGGCTGGAAACCCCAAGGTCTATGTGGGAAACTCCTCCAAAGGTGGTGGAGAATGAGCGTGCGAAGATCCTGTGGGACTTCCAGATACAGACCGACCGAATGGTAATGGCAAACCAACCTGACATCGTGGTGGTAGACAAAGGGCAGAGGACAGCCGTGGTGGTGGACGTGGCAATTCCAAGCGATGGTAACATCCGGAAAAAAGAACATGAAAAGCTTGAGAAATACCAAGGTCTCAGAGAGGAGCTGGAGAGGGCCTGGAGGGTAAAGGTGACAGTAGTGCCCGTGGTGATCGGTGCACTCGGGGCAGTGACCCCGAAGCTAGAAGAGTGGTTACAGCGGATCCCCGGAACAACCTCGGACATCTCGGTCCAGAAATGTGCAGAGCTAGGAACAGCAAAGATACTGCGCAGAACCCTCAAGCTCCCAGGCCTCTGGTAGAGGACCCGAGCTTAGAGAGGGATAACCGCCCGCGGAGGGCCAAAGGTGAGTGGACAATTTTTATATATATATTATTTTTTATTTTTGTATCTGCATATATAAATATATATGCATATAGACCTCCCCCCTTAAAGGAGAGAGGGGGTGTGAGAACAGTGTGATGGAAAATATGCTGCTACTACATGCGCCGCAGTAGCCTGGCCTTAGCCATCCGTACACTCCGCTCAATCATCATTTCACTGCATGTAACGTCTGGGTCTGGTCCCTGTGTTAGAGATTACAATCGGTCGTATTTCGACCGGCTACTCAGAGAGCGCGTTGTAGGTAGACATTGAAGCAGGAGCAAGAGGAATGTTTATCAAATGTAATCGCTAGTCAAGATTGTGGCGCTACTCCCCACGGGCTCTGTTAGCGGCAAAGGAGATGGCTAGGCTAAATGCTAACAACACACTCGGGCGCACTACATACGTCACGGTAAACTCAGATCCAATCGTTTCAATCTGCAAAAGGAGTTAACCCCTCCCACCTGTTAACGGAGCACAATGGAGCAAATCCAGACCTTAGTACGAAATGTATATTGTACTAAGGTTTGGTACGACCAGGCTAGCGCCGCAGTGGTGTTGGTTGAAGTCTAAAAAATTCTAAAATCCCACATAATGGCTCTTTAATAAGAAAATGTCCAAATGTGTTCACATTAATGTAGACATTCACATACCTTTCATACTGCATGTGCCTAATCCCGTCAAATTAAGCAGCGCTAAGAACTCTGGGACCACGTGCCACAGTGGGGTTGTATGCCAACTGTTATTCAATCAATCAAATGTTATTTATAAAGCGCTTTTCATACAAAAAAATGCAACACAAGGTGCTTTACAGTTTAGTTAAAAACAATCCAATATGCCCAGCCCTAAATCCCACCTCCCCACAGACCCCCCCAAAAACCACATTTATAATTATATATTCAACCACATGCGTATACACACACTCAGGCACACACAAACACACACACACAGACACACACACATATACACACATATACAAAGTCACATCAGGTAAAACAGGTGAAACAATAAAAAGAAATAGGGCTGGGTGCAGATGTAACCGGCTGAAGAAGCGCCATCCAAGGAGCCATCTGCACCAGGAGCCGAGAGCCGGCTGCAGCCACAGGGAACGACACAGGACCCAGAGGAGAGAGAGGGGCCCCAGACCCCAACAAGTCCAGGAGTCAGTCCCTCATAGGACCCAGAGCAGAGAGGACCCCCCCAGACCCCCACCAGGTCCAAGAGCCCGACCTCCGCAGCCACAGCAGACCCCAGCCCCCAGTGCAGAGGGCTCCTCCAGAGGAAACACTGGGGACACTAAAACAATACAATAATACAATAGAAAGTAGAACATTAAAATGTGACACTAAAAAGGAAAATGGCAGCTGCCTAATGTTGATACTAACAATAGTAAATTGGTAGACCTTCCAATTATGAGATTGACAATAAAATAAAATAAATAAATAAAAACCAAAAAATAAAATGTGTCTAGAAAACATAAATAAATGTACTAAAACGCAATAATAAATAATAAAGCTAATCTAAAAAGGTGCCAGAGACGGGGGCCGTAGTGCTGGAAAGATGCCTCGCCGTGAGTGTGTGTCCTGACTTTGGGGATGGTTAGGAGTCTGCTGCCGGAGGAGCGCAGGGGCCGGGAAGGCTCATAGGATAAAAGCAGTTCTGAAAGATAAGAAGGCCCAAGACCATTAAGACATTTAAAAACCATTAAAAGTACCTTAAAATTGATCCTGAAACCCACGGGGAGCCAATGCAGCGATTTTAAAACCGGTGTAATGTGGTCCCGCCCCCTGGTCTTAGTCAGGACACGTGCGGCCGAGTTTTGGAGTAATTGAAGACTTGCAATATTCTTTTTGGGAAGACTAGAGAGCAGGGCATTACAATAGTCAATGCGACTGGTGATAAAAGCATGCATCAGCGTCTCCGTGTTGCCCCGAGAGAGAATGGGGCGGACTCTGGCGATGTTCTTTAAGTGATAAAAACCTATTTTTGTGATATTCTTTATGTGAGGAATAAAAGTCAGCTCAGAGTCAAAGATTACGCCCAGGTTTTTCACTTGTGATGATGGATTAAAAGAGTGTGATTGGAGTTTCGGTAAAAGTTTCTCTCTCTGGGCCTCAGGACCGATGACTAAAACCTCAGTTTTGTCCTGGTTGAGCTGGAGAAAGTTTTCTGCCATCCAGGATTTCAGGTCTAAAATGCAGTTAAAAAGAGCATCCATTGGCCTGGTGTCGTCAGGAGACATGGAGATGTACAGCTGTGTATCATCTGCATAACTGTGGAAGTTAATTCCATGTCTCCTGATGACACCGCCAAGAGGGAGCATGTACAGGTTAAAAAGGACTGGACCTAAAATGGAACCCTGGGACACACCACATGTGATTTTATGGACCTGAGAGGAGCAGGTATCCAAACTTACCATGAAGGATCTGTCTGTATAATATTGTGTAGTTTGGTAAGATGTGCATGCGTGTGTACTTTTAGACAGCTTGGTAAAATGATATTAGACAATAGATATGTACTGAAATAAGATGTGGAACTTTGTGACAGTTTTTGATTAATGTGTATTGGCTCCGAAATTACTGAGAAATTAGCTACAACTATAACTATAAACTAAAAGTTAGATTTTTAACTGTTAAAGGTATATGGGAGGTTTTTCTTTTTCTGGGTAGATCATCCAGACCAGGGGTGTCATTCATGCGGCCCGCGGCCTGGATCCGGCCCGCCAAGAGATTTGATACGGCCCGCGGCTCATTTATGTAAAATGATAATAATAATAATACAAAAATCCGCCCCGCCCCTTTACGCGAGGCTCTGCGACGCCGCAGCGCCGCGCTCAGCAGCGAGTTGAGTCCAGTGCGTCTGTAGCTGGCTCCACCAGAGCGGTGCTGAAGGAATAACAACTTAAACAACGAGACTCGGCGATACGGCACTTTGAGCGGAGAATTGAGAAGACAGAAGATAAACATGTCTGGCCCTGAAGAAACAGCAGTCTGTTTGTGCCCAAATCAAGAGGTTATGGTGCATTCAGACCGCAAACGCTCAAACGCTGAAGCCCCTCTCACCAGACGTGCATTCTCTAGTTTTCAGACGTAGAGGACTTCACACCAGAACGTCCTGACGCGAGCCGGAAGTACCGGAAGTAGCCGGCCGGCTCTAATGCTAACAGAGCTATGCTAGCGACCTTCCACGGTCTTTATATAACAGTAGTATGTGTTCACGAAGGTGCGGCATACGTTTTTTTTTTATTAAACGGTATTTC
Organism: Knipowitschia caucasica; assembly: GCA_964034765.1. Classification (NCBI taxonomy): domain Eukaryota; kingdom Metazoa; phylum Chordata; class Actinopteri; order Gobiiformes; family Gobiidae; genus Knipowitschia; species Knipowitschia caucasica. Next base: position 28,408,115 of record OZ035824.1, on the reverse strand, counting down.
CGCATCGGCGAACACACTCGAAGCAGTTGCATGGAGTCACGGGAGCATGACAACGCATATATTCACAAGCACACAGTCCCCCATTGTCAACCCTGGTTCAGTCCTGGTGTAGCTCCTGTTTTGGCTGTTTACAGTATGTTCAGTCTGCTCGCTCAGACCATAAATGTCCCCGTGACCAATTGCGGCTCTCTGATTGGTTGCTGCACGAACGTCCCGAGGAAAAGTTGAGCAAAGTTTATCTCCTGTGGGCGTCCATTTTCCGCTCTTGCTCCTCCCCTTTCACTTTCCCGCCAAGTCCGTGCAGCTCTACTCAGCAGTCCCAGTGCGTGCTGAGAGGTCGGTGCTTTTTGACGCTGCAACGCGCGTCACCATAGACTTTGCATTGAAACCTGACGCGACGCATGATCCAGTCTGAACGCGGCTGCTACTGTATAGGGAAGCTAACTGAGTGCTAAAAACATAGCATTACCATCGCAGCCACACAGTGAGGGAGAGTTTGTTAAAAGTCTCATAAAGGCAGCTGACATGGTCTGAGAAACCACTCACTGTCACCAACATTGATAATTAATAGTTACCTAATGTAACTTAAGTTCTACGAATAGGTGCGTAGTCCCTTAGGACTTCGCTAGTGGGATATCACTCGTGACCCCCAGGTCACACGCCAGAGAGATCAAAATAATTTGCTCCAATCACCAGCCACCCTCCTCTATAAAGGACCCTGCACAAGGCCGCACCCCCTCTTGAACTCTGCCAAGCCGGGCTGGCCTGATGGGCTCGTAGCTAAGGGACTACTAGAACTTAAGTTACATTAGGTAACTATTAATTCTACGTCATGGTGCTACGTCCCTTAGGACTTCGCTAGTGGAACATGTACTCCCAGCAGGCCAGCGAAGGGTGATTGGAGCTCCGCCCGAGCAAGACCCTCACACAGTGAGAGGACTCAGGGCAGAAGAAGCAAATGCGTGTTACAGGGCCACTCCTTCCAAGGATACCCCCACGTAACACAGACCGTAGGTCACCCGTAGTCCCAGGACGCCTCTCCCAAGAGCTCCTGACGTGGACTACCTGACTGACCAAAGAACACATATAAGTACCGCACCTGTAGGACGCCTCTCCCAAGAGCTCCTGAACCAGGGCGGAAAGTCAACCGAAGGCCCCCTCAGAGGAGGGACCTAACGGTCTCAACTCAGTCCGCTGCACTCAGCACGGAATGGGCCACCGACCGGTCCGACACATCCAAAAGATAAGACCGGACGAAAGAAGAGGACGACGCCCAAGAAGCCGCACGGCAGACGTCCTCGACCGACGCCCCCCTGAGGAGGGCCGTAGAGGCCGCCATCCCACGCGTGTAATGCGACCTGAAGCCCACCGGGGGGGCCAGACCCTGCGTCTGATACGCCCGCCGCACAGCCGTGGCGACCCAGTGCGCCAGTCGCTGAGTTGACAGCGGGGCGCCCCTGTTCTTGGGGCCCAGACACACAAACAACTGATCACCCAACCTGAATGACGACGTCATGGCCAGGTAATGCCTCAGCATTCTGACAGGACACAGAAGGTGCCGCCGCTCCTCCTCGGGGGAGGCATGCGGTGGCGGATAGAAAGCCCTCATCCTGATGACTCCCGACCTAAAGGCCGACGTGATGACCTTGGGGAGAAAGGCCGGATTGGGCCACAATTCCACCATGCCGTCGCCCTCTCCAAAGGACAGGCAAGACGCATGGACAGGGAGCGCACACAAGTCGCCCGCCCTCTTAGCAGACGCCAACGCCAGCAAGAGGGCCGTCTTAAAAGCGACACACACACGGGACTCGCCTCCGCCGCCGGCTCAACAGGCGGACCCGACAGTCCCCTAAGGACCACCCTGAGGTCCCAAACCGGGGGCGTTCTCTGGAGCGGGGGCCTCCTCCTGTGCGCCCCCCGCAGAAAACGTTTAACCAACGGATGAGAGCGGGCTGAGAACCCCCCGAATCCGTCGTGACCCGAGGTAATGGCTGCCGCAAACACTGCCAAGGTGGCGACAGCCCTCCCTTTGTCAAAAGCTCCTGTAGGAATCCCAGGACCCCCTCCAGCGGGCAACGCCTGGGATCCCAGGAACGAGAACCGCACCAGTCGCTGAATAGCCTCCACCTCGTGGCTTAGGCCCTCACAGTGGACGGCGCCCTCACCCCCTGAATGGTCTCCACCACCGCAGGGGGAAGACCCAGGTCTACGAGGTTCCGCCTCTCAGCCTCCAAACCCAGAGTCTGCGGCCGATTATCGGGCGTGAAAACAGGGCTCCCCCCCCCTGGACTCGCACCAGCTCGAAAATGTTTTTAAATTCTAAAAAACGAAATCAAAACAGGACAGCAGTTAGACGGTCCAACTCTGCAAATCTAATTTCTGTTCCCTGTAGAAATCAATCAACCTCATTAATCGACTCTGACGTTATTTTTAAACTTGCTATGCTTAATGTCAGATCTCTATGTAACAAATCATTTTTAATTAATAATTTTATCACTTCTTATGATCTTGATTTTATGCTTATGGCTGAAACATGGCTGGACCAAAATACAGGAAATGCAGTTCTAATAGAAGCAACACCACCCAATTTTAAATTCGAATCCGAAATACGAGAAAACAAAAGGGGGGGAGGCATAGCTGCAATTTTTAGAGAGCACTTTGTCTCCCATAGAATGCCCCTTGGAAATTTTTCATCGTTTGAGTATATTTCTTTTAAAATGGAACAAAAGCAATCTTCTACTCTTTTCATTGTCCTGTACAGGCCACCACAGTCATGTTGCGATTTTATTGACCATTTTACTGAACTACTTTCATTCGTGTGCACAGATTTTGATAGTTTAGTTATTACAGGTGATTTTAATGTACATGTTGATAATGTTGATGACAGAAATGCAAAGGAGCTGGCTTCTGTATTTGAGACCTTTGGTTTCATTCAGCACGTGAGTGGCCCCACCCACAGCAGGGGGCACACTCTTGACCTGCTAATTACAAAGGGGGTTAATGTATCAAATGTTAATGTAGTTGATGTTGCTTTGTCAGATCATTTCTGTGTATTTTTTGACATGTGTTTTGCTAGCAAACCACCAGCTGAATTTACAATTGTTAGAAGAAGACACATACATGAAAACACAAGTGAACTGTTCATGGGAATGCTAAATTTTGAGAAAACTCCATGCTCTACTGTTGATGAATTGTATAACTCTGTCACCACCAGTGTTCTGACTGTTCTGGACGCCATTGCTCCTGTGACGGTTAAAATAGTTACCAGTAAGAAAAAGGCCCCATGGACTAAGGCAGACTCGGTCAGGGCACAGAAGCAAGAGTGCCGGAGGGCCGAACGGAAGTGGCGAAAGTCCAATTTCCAGGGCGATTATGAAATCTTTAAAGATGAGTTGGGTGAATTTAACCGGGTTCTACGTAGAACCAGAGAAATGTATTTTTCTGACATTATTGGAGGTTGCAGTAACAATTTTCGTGTTATGTTTTCAACAGTTGGTAGATTAACGAACCCCCCTGTAAAGTTGCCCCTAGAATTTTCCTCTAAATCTAGGTGTAATGAGTTCGCACAGTTTTTCGATGACAAAGTACAAGGAATCAAAAACACTATCACCTCCACAGCACGTATAACAATGCAACAGCCAGAGAAGCTTTTTGAGCTAACTCACTTTGCACCTGTGGATACTGAAACCGTCAAAAAGATAATCATGAGTCTGAGCTCCTCCACATGTGGCCTGGATATATTGCCCTCTAAATTTCTGAAGTCCGTCCTGAGCAGTTTGTTACCTTCACTGACACAAATAGTAAACATGTCTCTGTCGTCAGGAACATTTCCTATGGCCCTAAAAACAGCAGTCATAAGACCTCTCCTGAAAAAGAGTAGTCTGGATCCTGCGGGACTTCAAAATTATCGCCCCATATCGAATCTGCCATTCATTGGAAAAATTCTTGAAAAAGTGGCCTCCCAACAACTTACTGAATTTTTAACAATGAATAATTCTTTTGATATGTTCCAGTCTGGGTTTAGACCCCACCACAGCACTGAGACCGCTCTAGTGAAGGTAACAAACGACATTCGACTTCACACTGATGCAGGTAAAGTCACAGTTTTGGTCATGTTAGATCTTAGTGCCGCGTTCGACACTGTCGACCATGAGATCCTCATGCAGAGACTGGAGGACTGGGTTGGTGTCACTGGCACAGCCCTAGACTGGTTTAGGTCTTACCTGGAGGATAGGAAGTACTTTGTGGAGATTGGAGACTGCGTCTCAGATCATGTGGCCCTGACCTGTGGAGTACCACAGGGGTCGATCCTGGGACCTCTCCTATTTAATCTCTACATGCTGCCGTTAGGTCAGTTAATACAAAGAAACAAAGTGTCCTACCACAATTACGCCGACGACACTCAGATCTATGTCTCACTGACTGCAGGAGAACATGGACCACTGGATTTGCTCCTTCACTGTATCCAACAGATCAGTGACTGGATGCAAAATAATTTCCTCCAGCTAAATGCAGACAAAACCGAAATCATTGTCTTTGGTCCCCAGAAACAAAGAGAGGGCGTCATTTGTCAACTTCAGTCTCTCTCCCTACTTCCTTCAGACAAGGTCAGAAATTTGGGGGTAATACTGGACTCAGACCTAAATTTCAATAGCCACATAAAATCAATAACATCAACAGCTTTTTACCATCTGAAGAATATTGCCAAAGTTAGAAATATAGTGTCCAGGGCAGACTTGGAGATTCTTGTCCATGCATTTGTCTCCAGCAGGCTAGACTACTGCAATGGCCTGCTTACAGGTCTGTCCAAACAGACCTGTAAGCAGCTGCAGTACATCCAAAATGCAGCAGCTAGAGTCCTGACAGGAACCAGGAAGTATGACCATATTAGTCCGGTCCTCAGGTCTCTGCACTGGCTTCCTGTGACTCAAAGAATAGATTTTAAAACAGCTCTGCTTGTGTACAAGTCTCTCCATGGCCTTGCACCAGAATACATTAGTGACATGTTGGTGTCATATGAACCGGCCCGGACTCTGAGGAGCACAGGGACTGGCCTCCTGCTGGTGCCCAGAGTGAGAACCAAACATGGGGAGGCTGCGTTTCAGATCCATGCAGCTAAGATCTGGAACAATCTCCCTGAAAATGTGAGGGAGGCGTCTACTCTGTCAATGTTCAAATCCAGGTTAAAGACTGTTCTGTTTGCCTGTGCATACAACTGAAGGATTTTATCTCCATTTCTAATGCACTGCTGTCATTTATTTATTTTTTTAAATTTCTTGTGTAATTTTGAAAGTTTTAATGGTTTTATTCTTTTGTGTGATTTTAATGTTTTAATTGTGTTTTAATCTTTTGTGTGATTTTAATGTTTTAATTGTGATTCTGGTGTTTGTTTTATGTGATGATTTGTGATGTGGACTGTGAAGCGCTTTGTGTTGCCCTGTGCATGAAAGGCGCTCTACAAATAAACTTTGATTGATTGACTAGAGCCCCCGGCTCGTCCGGGAGGGCCCAGGGCTCCATCACCGCCATGCCCCCCAGGAAGGGGAACCACCGGGCATGCGGGCTGTCCGGAGCCACCAGGATCACCGACCTCCTCTCCTGTTCGATCCTCCACAGCAGGACCGGCAGGAGACGCACTGGTGGGAAAGCATACAGCAGGCCCCCTGGCCAGGGGTAATGAGCCCGAGCGTCCACGCCTAAGGGCGGCTCGTCCGCGGCCCTTAAGGCGAACCAGGACGGGCACTGTGCGTTCTCTGCACTGGCGAAAAGGTCGACCACTGGACGCCCAAACCTCCGCCATATCTCCGCAGCTACCCGTGGGGCCAGGCCCCACTCGTCCTGGAGTGGGCCCCCCCTGGACATCCTGTCGGCCCCCACGTTCCGGACCCCCGGGACGTGGCGCGCCCTCAGAGACAGGAGGTGAAGCGCCGCCCACAGGAGCGTCGTGTTTTCTTCGGCCATGGATTCGTCAGCAATCCTTGCTCCCTCCAGATGCTGTAGAAGTCTGTAAGGGGCGGAACGGGAGCTGGAACACAAGACGTCACGGCCCCGCCCTCTCCTGGTGTTCCTAGCAGGGAGGGGGGGTTGACAAAAGGGCCGGGGGCGGTCACGTGTCCTGCAGGCCCGACGTCATAAGTACGGGACTGCTCATCCCACGTGACTCTGCTGCTGGGTCAGGGCGCCTCCCGGGCGAACGCTCCCTGCCTCTGTCCCGGCTCCGTGCTGGTGGGCGGGCCTCGCGCCTCGGTGCTAGGTGCTGGGCTAAGCTAGCCGAGTCCTTGGCTGCAGCCTCCAGTCTAGCCACCAGGGTCTGCATGTCCGGGCCGAAGAGGGACGTCTGGGAAACAGGCAGGTCCAGCAGCTGCCTCTTCTCCGCCTCCCTGATGTTAGCTAGCCCAAGCCAAAGGTGCCTGGCCCCGACTTGAGCTGCTGCCATGGAGCGGCCGCCATCCACGGCTAGCGCCTGGCACATGCGCAGGATCGCCGCCGAGGTGGTCCTCGCCAGCGATAGGAGGTCTCCACTGAGCGCCTGGCCAGAGGAGAGCGACCTATCCAGGGCCCCCGTGATGAATGCCATGTTGTTAGCCAATGTGACGACCTGTGCCGCATTGGCATAACATCTATCCAGCATCGCCAAAGACATCCTGTCCCGCTCGGAGGGAAGGAGAGGTCTGGTGCCGGGCCACACGGATGCGGAGGGCTGCAGGGCCATGCGGACTGAATCCTCGATGTCCGGGACACCACCGGTCCAGGACCAGTCCTGCACGCTGCAGTATATGTCGTACCCCAGAGCAGGCCTCTTGGCTGCTAGGGGCTTTGGCCACTCACGTGTCGCGTAATGGACGATCGGGTCCATCCGCGGGCACAACGTGGATTGTATCCTCCTCCTCCCTCGAGTGGTGGCGCCCACAGAGGTGAAGTCCTCCACCGTCTGGATCGGCTGCGGTGGTAGAGGAGCATCCATGATGGCCGCCGCGGAGGAGTAGAGCCCAGGCATGTGGTCCAGCAGAAAGCGGTCCGGCTCCGGGTTCGACACCACCTCGTCCAGAGTGAGGAGAGAGCCGATCTCCGAAGCCTCTCCATCCTCGCAGTCACCCCACTCCGCAGGCACGGGCGGAAGGTCGAGTGGGGCCCAGTCAATCTCAGACTCCTCGTCCTGAGAGGAGTCCGGACGGGGCGCTGCAGCGGCGAAGAACGCACGCCTGCGTTCGCTCTCCTCCCTGGGGAGAGCGAGACACAAGGCGCAGCTAGCGCTCAACGCCGCATGGCCCGGACCCAGGCACATGAAGCAGCTGGCATGCTGGTCCGTGCGCTGGAGCCTGACTCGACACGCCGAGCAGCGACGACGTCCGACGCCGGAGGGCGAAGGGGAACTCGGACGAACAACGGAAGACATCTCAGAATGAAGTAAGTACTGTGGTAGATCTCAATCGGCGCCAGAGTGAAAGAGGGGGCGCGGCTATGGAGCAAGGGCCTTTATAGAGGAGGGTCGCAAGTGATTGGAGCATTTTTTGTTGATCTCTCTGGCGTCTGTGACCTGGGGGTCACGTGATATCACACTAGCGAAGTCCGCTAAGGGACGTAGCACCATGACGTAGAATCATTTGTGGTGTTACTGAAACTATCACAGAGGAGTTTTGAGCGTGGACTGGTCCTGCCCTCTCAGCCTGTTACCGATGGTAAAGCAGGTGTTGTGACAAAGCTGCAAATGGAGGTGATGATTTTTGGACATTTGACTGTATTTTAAACGGAGATACTGCTGCAGTCGTTCAGAATAGATCCCGTTATGGAAGTGTTTTTGTTAATTTCAACTGAATCATGGTCAGTTTGATGATTTCTCTCTGATAATAACATAACCATGGACCTTACCACACTGAAGATGGTTAATGTGATAAAGACATAACCATGGACCTTACCACACTGAAGATGGTTAATGTGATAATAACATAACCATGGACCTTACCACACTGAAGATGGTTAATGTGATAATAACATAACCATGGACCTTACCACACTCAATCCATCCATTTTCTACCCTTTAATCCATTTCTGGGTCAGGGGGGTGGCAGTCAGAGATGCCACCCAAGTCTCACAGCACCAGCCCCTCACTGACCCTCTGCAGGTGGTGAGTCCACAGGAGGACGGCTGCTCTCTGTGTGAGCATAGCCTTGATCTTTCAGTGGGGGCTTTGGGCAAAGTGGGGTTAAGTGTCTTGCCCAAGGACACAACAACAGCAGTCATCAGTGGGAGTCGGTGGGAGAAGGTGCAGAGGTGGGAATTGAACCCACGACCTTCTTGGCTTAAGGCCAATGCTCTACCAACTAAGCTACTGTCGCCCCTATCCTTACCACACTGAAGATGGTTAATGTGATAATGACATAACCATGGACCTTACCACACTGAAGATAAGCCGAGGTGCTGTGTTTAAGTGCTTTTTTCTATCTACCTACTTTACCTTTGTGAGCAAGTTTTCTCTGTATGAGCCTTAAAACAAAGCTAAAATACATTTATTAATATAAATACTGTGAATATTGTAAATACATTACATTATTTGCACTATGAAAAACTCACTGTTACATTTAAGTTTGTAACAGATTTACAGTAAAAACTGAGCAAGTATTAAAAGGACAGTATAGCGGCTGCCTGTTGCCTAAAGCCGCGGAGAGGCGAGTTGGGTCCGGTAAAATTGTATGACGCGCTAAATTAGTAAAACAAACGAAGGCTGGATTCAGTTGCGATGACATTGATTTAATTAATAATAAACGCAGCGGTCACAGGCTAAAAAATGCGTGGTGATTCTATAGAAAAAAATTGTGAATAAACTTAAGCCAGAGAAAATAGCAAAAATAAATCAAACAAACTATAATAGCGGTCAACAAAAATTATGGCCTCCCAAACAGACCTCTCTCCCCTTTCCCTGCCCCCGCAGGTGTATGCTCATTCATAATTTCGTGTACCGCACCCAAACACACATGCACGCCCACGCCTACACACACACACACACACACACACATGCAGGCCCTCACGCACACGCCCACACTCACGCATACATGCACGCCCACAATACATCACTCCTCCAAACATCCATTCATTCACACAGTGCCCAAACGTGTCTCCTACACACCAGCCCCTAATTATTGACTCAATAATTACTTCAAAACATTAAGTAGGAGACCAAAAGAATCATAATGAAACATCAATGTCCATTCATTAATCCATATTGAATCTTCATTTCTTCAGTCACCAAGTGACCAGAGTCATAAACAGTCAATAGTCCAAAAAATCCAGTCAAAACGCGAGAAAAGTCACTAGAAGTCTGCCACGAACTAGGCAGCCTCCTTCTCCACAAGCAGACAGACCTTGGAAATTGGTCGATCCAAACAGTTAGTCTTCGTTTTGACACGAACTTGGCGAACTAATCCTTTCCTGTCGGGAAATGTCTCCAAAATCTTTCCCAGAATCCAAGAGTTCCGCGGAGCAGTTTCGTCCATAATGACTACAATATCTCCAGGGATTAGATTTCTCCTCACTTTAGACCAGCGCTGACGTTCCTGCAGGAGTGGTAAATATTCCTTAGTCCAACGTTTCCAAAACAAGTCCGACATGTACTGAACTTGTCTCCATCTTCTTGTAGCATACAGGTCAGCTGGCTGGAATTGTCCAGGGGGCAAGGAAGGCATGTGCTTTAAAAGTAACAAGTGGGTGGGTGTTAAAGCTTCGAGGTCATTCGGATCCGTGGAGGCCTTTGTAATGGGTCGGCTGTTAATGATCGACTCCGCCTCGCATAGAACAGTTTGAAGGCCCTCCTCATCCAAATGTTGCGTTTTGAGGGTTGAATTGAGAACTTTCCTCACAGATCGAATGAGCCTCTCCCACACTCCTCCATGGTGTGATCCTGCTGGTGGGTTAAAGGTCCACTTGATGCCTTTCTGCAACAACATGTTGTTCACTTGCGCATGATTCCATCCTTCAATTGCCTGTTTCAGCTCCTTTTCTGCTCCAACGAAGTTTGTACCGTTGTCTGAGCGCAGCTCCCGGACTTGTCCTCTCCTGGCAATGAAACGTCTGAGAGCATTTATAAAGGAATCTGTGTCCAAAGACGGGGCAACTTCAATATGAACAGCTCTTAACGTGAGACAAGTGAACAACACTCCATACTTTTTAACCATGCTTCTTCTGCTCCGCACCTCGAACGGACCGAAGTAATCCACGCCAACGTAGGTGAACGGAGGTTCATCGGGCTGGATTCTGTCTCTTGGCAAATCTGCCATCTGCTGACAGACTGGAGAAGCATTCTGTCTCCTGCATGTAGTGCATTTCGACAGCACCCCCTTTATTGCTGTGCCCCCACCAATGATCCAGTATCTTTCCCGAAGTTTTGACAGCATGTGGTTTCGACCGCTGTGACCCACTTCCTGGTGGATATGTCTAAGCAACAGAGTGGATATGTGGAGTTCTTTGGCCAGAATAAGGGGGTGTTTTGAATCTATGGGCATTGACAATTGGCTGAGCCTGCCACCAACTCGCAAGATGCCATTCTCCAGTGTTGGGCAACGCGAGTACAAACGACTTGTTCTTTTGATTTCTTCACCTTTCCTTAGACTGTTTAGTTCCTCCGAGAACATTCTTTCCTGGCAGAACCGTATTGCTGCAAGCTCTGCATCATTCATGTCTTCCACACTGAGACTTCGCACAGCACAGCTTTCTTTAAGCGCTTCCCGCCCTTTGCAGCAAGAGAGCAGCCATTTTTTGTACCTCAGCAGCCATGCCACAGATTTCTTAAGACAGACCCAGGAAGAACAATAGTGCAACAAATAAGTTGTTGGGTCATCTTCAGTTGTTACGGCATTAACAGTAACACTTTTTACCTCTGGATCATCTGACGAAATGTTTGGCACGGCCTCAGGATTTAAAGGCCACTCACTTTCTGGTTGACAAAGAAAGTGAGGTCCTGATATCCAGGACTTGTTCTTGAGAAACTTTTCCGCCTTGAGCCCTCTGGACGCTACATCAGCGGGGTTAGAGCCTGTGTCCACATATCTCCATTGTTCTTGATTAGAGGTCTTCAAAATCTCAGTTACACGATTCGCCACGAATATTCTGAACCTAGTGGTCTCATTCTTGAGATACTTTAACACTGATGAACTGTCAGTCCAAAATACTGACTCCTCCAAGTTCATGTGCAACTCCTTCCTCCACAGTACATCGATACGACTGGCCATTGTGGCTGCCACGAGCTCCAAATTGTAACCACTTTGACTGGTGCGACACAGGATTTTCCCATTATGAAGGCACAGTGACGCTGATGGTGTTCGTTTTGCAGTAGCAGGTAAGTTACAGAACCATAACCTTCCTCACTTGCGTCACAAAAGTGATGTAATTGGGCCTTTGTCACATTACCAAAGTCCTGTGGCTTCATACACCTGTCCAGCCTGAAGTGATTGTAACTTTTTGTGTTTTTAACTATTTTATTGTTTTTAATTACTTGTGTGATTTTTATGTTTTTAAATTACTTATGTGATTTTAATGCTTTTTAATTACATATGTGTTTTTAATTGTATTTTAATGGTGATGATTTGTGCATTGTGTGGTGTGGACTGTGAGGCGCTTTGTGTTGCCCTGTGCAGGAAAAGCGCCCTATAAATAAAGATTGATTGATTGATTGATTGATTCAACAGATGGAGCCTTTCAATCCATTTCATCCACTCCTTGGCAACAATTTCGGGCATCTTTTCATCCCAGCCAACTCCTCTTTGACAGAGATCTTTCAAGATTAGTTTTGCCACTAAAACGACTGGACTCAACATTCCCAGTGGATCATAAATGGGAGCTCCATTTACTGTGGAGAGAATTCCTCTGCGGGTAAGTGGTCTTTCTTTGAGCACGATCTTGAACTGGAACATGTCAGACTGGATACACCATTCAATGCCAAGCACCCCTTTAGCCCTGCTTGCCTCTGGAATCTTCTCAAGGACGTGTTGAGAGTTACTTAGCCACTTTGTTAAGGTAAATCCACCTTTGGCGCAAATAGATACCAACTCCTCGTGCAATGCGACCGCCTCCTCCTCGGTCGGAACACCAACCAGGCAATCATCCACATAAAAACAATGTAGGACCATGTCCACAGTCTTTCCATTGAATTGGTGTCCAAAATCCTCACCACATTTTCTCAGTGCGAAGTTAGCACATGAGGGGGATGAGGTTGCTCCAAACAGATGTACCCTCATCCTGAACTTAACAGGGGTTTGATTGAGATCTCCCTGCGGCCACCACAAGAACCTTAGCAGGTCAGCATCTTCAGGAGGGACTCTTACTTGATGGAACATGGATTCTATGTCTGCCATGAGGACAACTGCCGCCTTTCTGAACCGAGTCACAACTCCTATCAGTGAACTGGTCAGATCCGGTCCTTGTAACAGCTGCTCATTTAGAGAGAATCCTTGAAAACTGGAACCACAATCAAATACCACTCTAAGCTTTCCCTTAGTAGGGTGAACGACACCGTGATGCGGCAAGAACCAGACTTTGCCATCACATCGCCCCAACTCGTCTTCTGGAACTTTCTCAGCATCAGCCTTTGGAAAACAGATTGTTCATGAATAAAGTGTACTCTGAGTGGTATCGAGAGTCTCTCTGAAGCAATTTTTGAGGCAGAAAGGTGACAGCGTGGAGAACACCGATTATTATTCTAATCGGAACGTAAAACCATATGGCATCACGTCACAGACACAGTGTAGTAACAAGTCCAGAAGCAATAACTCGACATGACCCTCGTAATGCCAGCCATACGCCGTGCCTGTGTGCGCGCTGTCGCTCCAATCTGCCTTTCATGTCATCAGCAATTGACAGTATTATATTTATACAACAAGAAGGAATAAAGCAGATACAATATCGCAATAAAATAGAACTATAGATGAACTATCAAGCAGAGTGCAGATCAAAGTTGCTCGTCACCCGCGGAACGACTGGCAGAGGAGAGCGACTGTGGCAAGGCGGTCCTCATAATATCAATAAGGATAGAATTCCAGATTTCATCTCAGATAACACTGTTGTTATTCTGCACACCAAAAAATGCGCGCACTGCAAAGGCAATGATATAATTTTGTTCTGAGCTAAAGAGCACTGCTTGTTCCCTCAAATAAATACAAATATAATAAGTGCATATATTTTGTCTTTTCAAACGGGGGTCCCGTGTGTAAAATTGAAGGGATTTTAAATGTGACGCTGGTAGCCATAGGCTGAATATCTTGTGTCATACGAAAACTATTATAGTATCTAGATAATATTCCCACGGGTAGATTTCGGCTCTAAGAGAAAACAGTCTGGAGATGACGTAAGAAGTAACGCATAAGCTGCGGCGAAGTCGTTATGGTCCCGGCTTTTCTAAACTATAATTTATTTGTTTGAGATTTAACAGTATTGTTACTGAATCAAATATAACATAATGTGACCGAACCTTGTAGGTGTTTGCAAAGTTCCAAAAAATAAATCTAGCCCAGAAAATAATCGTAATTTTTGAATGGAGCAGTACACGAACAATGTGACCTCTTGAGCCTTTATTTCGGCTAGAATTACCAATTACTTAGCTAGTTAGACAAATAATTACACATTTTTCATTAGGACACGATTCCTTTGGCAAAACAGCCAAGTTCTGGTTAGTGAACAATCAAATTTGGCAAAAGGCTGTATCAGCGCAAATACATAGCGGTCAACTGACCGCAAGGTGGCGGTGGGCACGAAGGTATGTTTTTGGAGCACGGCGGCCTCAGTGTTAAGAACTCACGGGGGTCCTAACCGTCACACATAATCTTGGACGCAGAGTTTAGTGGAGAACGCCAACATAACATGTAAGCAGCTTTGGGAAGGGAACACATTTGGCAATGACAAAAATTCAATGTCTCAAAAGATTCATCCGTTACTCGTAAATAGGCCAGTTTACATTTGAAACCAACAGACTCGCCAATATTACCGATTTACATCTCAGTGCCTGATCACCAGTATGGAGGCCCAACATAGTGAAAAACAAACTGAGCTAAAAGTTGGGCAGGATTGCAGAGATTGAGGGTTCACATCTAGTTTATAGATGTACACTCGCAAAGACAAAACTGGGCATTGGTTTGCAAGCGCAGCAGCAGTCATCCATGACAGGGAAACATCACCTGTTACCAATCCTGATTTAATCATACTAGGCAAGGCGCTGGCAGGGGGAAGTCAGCTCAGTATGGCTGAATTGATAGCTTTTAGCCAGGGCTTGGGAGAACAGGCCAGAAGGAGGGACCTATCACAATATTACCGGACTGCGAGTATGTGCATTCTACAGATGCATTTACACTTTGCCCAATCTGGGTATTCGGCAGGACAATTTCATCACAACAAAAAATTTGAGACCTACACATTTGGAAATTATGGCAGAAGGTGGCAGACCAAATCATGAATTGTACGTCACAAAAACTGCAGTGGTCAAGGGGCAGAGCACATTACTCGAGCTAGAACTATATGATTTGCGGCACATGGGTTCCAGGATATCCTCTGCAGCATTATGCTACCATGGGAAGAAAGGGCCAATCAGCATCTATGTGTGACTCATTAAAAAACCAGTGAGCATATGTCAAGGGTGCGTACTACTATTAAACTCTAAGGCATTCAAAGGGCTGTGAAGGCAGGCTCATAGAACTAAGACGGCAGCCATCCTTTTACCCAGTCACATCTATGCCTCATAATGTCATGGCCCTACACTAGGGCGGTGAACAGATAGGAGCATGGCCTCCATGATATCGTAATTGATTTCATCGACATGACTGCTGATAAGAAAGCGGATGGGTGTAGATACGTGCTCACAATGATTGACCCACTCACACGATGGCCTGAAGCTTTTCCTTTGGCAAAAGCAAATGCAGAATCAGTAGCCAAAGTATTTTTGACAGAGATCTTTCCAAGGTACGGCCCAGCGAGAGTTATCAGATCCGATAACGGCTCGCATTTTAAGAACCAGACAATGGCTCAACTATGTGAGAGGCTGAATATAAAACAGCATTTTGGAGCAGTGTTACACCCGCAATCACAAGGGGTGATTGAAAGGTTCAACCAGACACTGAAAAACAGGCACACATGTGTAGGTCTGGAAAAATGAATTGGAAACAGGCACTGCCTATAGCCTTGATGGCAATAAGAGGAGAACCAAGCAGGCCAATTTTTATGTCACCATTCCAACTAATGTATGGGAGACACATGCCCAGTAACTTATCTCGTTCACTGGAGCTCCCACCTCCAGCAGCCACTGATGATGCTAGGGAAACTTATATGAAAACATTGGTCACTACAGTGAAGTTTCTGCAAGATAACATTGTCACGCTGACCCAGAAATCTCCAGAGCCCCCTTTGCAGGCTGTAAAAGACAGACTTACAGTTGGAGGCTACATTTATGTGAAAAACCAGAAACATTGTTGGGATCAGCTAACTTGGAAAGGCCCATTTAAAATCTCCAAACTATACGAGTATACTTTGAAATATTACTTAGACGACTCACAAACTACAGAGTCATCATTTGTGCACATATCACACACTAGGCCCACTAGTGCACCAGAAAGATCCCTGCTTGATGTAATGAAAGATATCACTACATCATCAGAAAAGGAGGCCGACAGGGGGACAGAGAGGGAAGTGTCTGACTCTATTAGTTAGAACATGGGGAGTTCTAGGGAGTGCGGAGCAACCCTATAATGCACCTATAGAGTCCCTCCAGATAGCCCTGTGATGCAAGTGTCTGATGGCATAGGGACTAGTGATGACAATAGTATGAGAGACCTTCTGGAACTGTTGGGAGTTGAGGATTTTGGACTTTGGGGCTCTGGACTTCCAGACTTTGGAGATTGGGAGGTTGAGGTTCTGGCCCCTGAGGTTCAGGAGTCTGGATATCAGGATTTTGACATTAGAGATGGTGGAGGACAGGGTTTTGAGGTCCTGGACATTGGAGATTGGGTTGTTGAAGGTCAGGGCGATGAGGTTCAGGATGTTGAATATCAGGATATTGCCATTTTAGATTTTGGGATTCAGGGGTTTGAAATTATGGTCGATGGACTTCAGGTTATTGAAGAATTTGGCAATTTCTCTGACTTTATGGATTGGGCTGATCAAGGGGACTGTGCATTTAACTGACGTGGTTTGGATCCGACATAAGTGATAATGGTGGGGGTGACAAATTGGCCTATAAGGGATGTTTAATTTATCACAGGATTGTGATAAAACAGGGGGAAGATTGATTATTGATTATTTTTTATTGATTGATTATTAATATTATTTTTATAATTATTGATTGATTATATAAAAAAAAAAAAAAAAAAAAAAAAAATATATATATATATTCATGATCCAGAATCAACTATTTAGATGAGCAATTGAGCAAATCAAAGCTGAAAACACTAATCTGGTATGCATGGGATAGACTTTAAGACTGAGGTGTTCACCATGCAGGTACTCTCAACATGATAGGACCATGGACATTCTTAGGGTTGAGGACACGAGAGTGGGTGAGTATGGTGGTAGGTATAGGGATTATAGCTGGATTTTTTTTATGTGGGCCTGGGAAACAGAGTTAGGCCAGGGTATGCAAAACCAACAACTGTCTATGGTAAGGAGAAAACTCTTGGTGTCAATTCCTCAATTTCTGATTATTCAGACATTTTCCCCGGCAAACAGATGAAAGAACGCAAAATTCAACCTACAAAGGGGACAGGGATAAAAATAAGACCAAAAAGGGAATTGGATAAACTGGGAGCATGTGCAAAAAAGCGACAATACCTATTTGGGGTGCAATTGTGTTTGGCAAAGGGAGAACATATGGCATTCCAGGTACCTTTTATAGCATTAGTAAACAAAGGGAAAAAAGTGGGAGCAGAAAATTCAGATTATGAATGGTACATGACAAATGACATGAGAGATAAATCATGGGGGACAATGGTGGCATATACTGGATTAGATTGGACACCAACACCAACTACAGAGTTTGCAAGACACCATTCTAAAATAATTTCCATGACAAAGGGGATTATGCAGGGAAGTGTACCATGTCTTACAATTACAGTGGACTTGAGAGGTGAGTCATTGGACCCAAGAGACAGATCAGGGAAGAAACCTCTATGGTTTTGTTGGGGATTTCTGGTAGTATTCCGTGCATACGATCCTTATGTAACAGAGTGATAACAGCCGCTGTGGAAGGGAAGGTGGCAGAAAGACAACTGCTACTAACCCAGGACCTACAGTGGGAACCAGAAGAATTGATGACCATAGCCTAAGCCATAAAGGACAATCATCAGAAGAACGGGTGAGTATGGCCTGTGATATTGTCAGAATATCACCAGAGGAGTTGTGAGTATGCTTTATGATATTATCAAAATATTTTAATCAAAAATGTATAACTGCTTGCATGTAAATAACGCACATAACCTTGCAAAATTGTAAGAGGGACTTGGGAAAATCGGGGATGCGATAAAAAATTATAAAAATTAAAAATTAAAATAAAAAATTACATAATTCAAATTGATGCACGACACAAACATATTCTTTCTCCACAGCTCTTGCAACTATTGTTTTTGTTACACAGACTAGACACCGCAGCACACCCACATATAGATTGTTTTATAGGATCACTTCAATGTATGTAGTTTAGGGTGAGTTGGATGCTCAGTCCGCCCAGAGGCCTTTGGGGCGGGTCTGAAGTAAGGGCTGAGTGGAAGACCACCACATTTTTCATAATGTCACATGGGGTGGTTTAGGAGTTCACAGATCGTCGTGAAGACTGGGATTAGACTGAGTATAGGATGTAATGCTGGATCAACTGATGAAGATGGGCCATCTGAGACGAGAGTGATGGATGTCCGAAGAGTTCCTCTCCGGCCAACAGGGGGACTGTTGGAATATTAACTCTTGCACCAGTTAAAACTAAAAACAGTTTAGTATTGTTTCTATTGCCAAATTAGCACTTGTTTGTGTAAATCTCAAAGAGCAGTGAGTTCAAGGTTAGTCTGTGTGAGAATGGGAGGGGGACAAGAGAAAAAAAACTGTGGTTATCAGAGCAGGTGCAGGCTTTGGCAGCTGGCCAGAAGAAGTCATAGAGTCCACGAATCTGTGATGTCAGTGACCTTGGGTGTACAGTATAAAAGATGTACAGGAGGAGGCACGGGGGCTTTTTCTTTTTCTTCTGACCAGGAGGGTGAAAGACGTCCCCGGGGGCCACTCCTTATCTGAACGCGAAGCGAGACTTGTGTTCGCGGACCGTTATCTTGTAATATTGCTTGCAAAATCTTCAATATAACTTTTTGAAATCAGGTTTGGTATCTGTCATTTCTATCACTGTTTTAACATTGGTTTTTGTCTCTTGTTGAACTAAAAGGACCTGCAGAACGAAGGGCTGTGTTTGCGGCCTCTCTGCAGCTTCTGGGGCTGGGGAATTCTGACAAATTACTGCAAGGAGCATGAAGGAGCCACAATCACTTAATATCAAATTGTAACTGCGTATTTTCTACTGTCTCTGGGGCTACATTGTCACAACTAGACCTCTAATGGCAGCGTCATGTAAACATGGCTCTAACACGGTCAACGACTCAACTCATACTGCTCAAGTGACACATATTTATCTTATTTAAGCCCCACATTTACTGTCATTACCTGCATTAGTCAGTTTTGGGTCATCTACCAATGTTCACTTTCCTTTGCCATGGTGATGGTGACGAGAATAAGATAGACTCTAATGATTACGATGGAAATTATAATTGTAGTTGTTGAAATAATTGTTTTACTGACCAGGCAGCTGAAGTGAATGTATTTGTACTTAGAAGTCTTACTTCTTCAGATAAGATAGACTCTTCCCACTCTTTCAGGTTTCTATAGGGGTGAAGAAGAAATATGTGTCTATGTATTTATGTCAAATAACTGAATCCTGAATGAAACTAAAAACATGAATAAAAATGAATATTATCTCATCATTCATTGAAAATCCAGCAGAGGGCGCTGGTAAGTCACATTAGTTACAGTCTTGTCATGGTAAGTTTCACATTGTGGTTTTTGCACAAAAATGGCAGGAATTTATGGAATAATCCATCAAAAAGTGTGGGTCAGACCTCCTCACTGTGGGTCAGACCTCCTCACACTGTGGGTCAGACCTCCTCACACTGTGGGTCAGACCTCCTCACTGTGAGTCAGACCTCCTCTCTGTGGGTCAGACCTCCTCACTGTGGGTCAGACCTCCTCACACTGTGGGTCAGACCTCCTCACTGTGAGTCAGACCTCCTCACACTGTGGGTCAGACCTCCTCACTGTGAGTCAGACCTCCTCTCTGTGGGTCAGACCTCCTCACTGTGGGTCAGACCTCCTCACACTGTGGGTCAGACCTCCTCACTGTGGGTCAGACCTCCTCACACTGTGGGTCAGACCTCCTCACACTGTGGGTCAGACCTCCTCACTGTGGGTCAGACCTCCTCTCTGTGGGTCAGACCTCCTCACACTGTGGGTCAGACCTCCTCACTGTGAGTCAGACCTCCTCACACTGTGGGTCAGACCTCCTCACACTGTGGGTCAGACCTCCTCACACTGTGGGTCAGACCTCCTCTCTGTGGGTCAGACCTCCTCACACTGTGAGTCAGACCTCCTCTCTGTGAGTCAGACCTCCTCTCTGTGGGTCAGACCTCCTCTCTGTGAGTCAGACCTCCTCTCTGTGGGTCAGACCTCCTCACTGTGGGTCAGACCTCCTCACACTGTGGGTCAGACCTCCTCTCTGTGGGTCAGACCTCCTCACACTGTGGGTCAGACCTCCTCACTGTGAGTCAGACCTCCTCTCTGTGGGTCAGACCTCCTCTCTGTGAGTCAGACCTCCTCTCTGTGGGTCAGACCTCCTCACTGTGGGTCAGACCTCCTCTCTGTGGGTCAGACCTCCTCACACTGTGGGTCAGACCTCCTCACACTGTGGGTCAGCCTCCTCTCTGTGGGTCAGACCTCCTCACACTGTGGGTCAGACCTCCTCACACTGTGGGTCAGACCTCCTCACTGTGAGTCAGACCTCCTCTCTGTGGGTCAGACCTCCTCTCTGTGAGTCAGACCTCCTCTCTGTGGGTCAGACCTCCTCACTGTGGGTCAGACCTCCTCTCTGTGGGTCAGACCTCCTCACACTGTGGGTCAGACCTCCTCACTGTGAGTCAGACCTCCTCTCTGTGGGTCAGACCTCCTCTCTGTGGGTCAGACCTCCTCACACTGTGGGTCAGACCTCCTCTCTGTGGGTCAGACCTCCTCACTGTGGGTCAGACCTCCTCTCTGTGGGTCAGACCTCCTCACACTGTGGGTCAGACCTCCTCACACTGTGGGTCAGACCTCCTCACACTGTGGGTCAGACCTCCTCTCTGTGGGTCAGACCTCCTCACACTGTGGGTCAGACCTCCTCACTGTGAGTCAGACCTCCTCACACTGTGGGTCAGACCTCCTCACACTGTGGGTCAGACCTCCTCACTGTGGGTCAGACCTCCTCTCTGTGGGTCAGACCTCCTCACACTCTCACACTGTGGGTCAGACCTCCTCACTGTGAGTCAGACCTCCTCTCTGTGGGTCAGACCTCCTCACACTGTGGGTCAGACCTCCTCTCTGTGGGTCAGACCTCCTCTCTGTGGGTCAGACCTCCTCACTGTGGGTCAGACCTCCTCTCTGTGGGTCAGACCTCCTCACACTGTGGGTCAGACCTCCTCTCTGTGGGTCAGACCTCCTCACACTGTGGGTCAGACCTCCTCACACTGTGGGTCAGACCTCCTCACACTGTGGGTCAGACCTCCTCTCTGTGGGTCAGACCTCCTCACACTGTGGGTCAGACCTCCTCACTGTGAGTCAGACCTCCTCTCTGTGGGTCAGACCTCCTCACTGTGAGTCAGACCTCCTCACACTGTGGGTCAGACCTCCTCACACTGTGGGTCAGACCTCCTCACTGTGGGTCAGACCTCCTCTCTGTGGGTCAGACCTCCTCACTGTGAGTCAGACCTCCTCTCTGTGGGTCAGACCTCCTCACACTGTGGGTCAGACCTCCTCTCTGTGGGTCAGACCTCCTCACTGTGGGTCAGACCTCCTCTCTGTGGGTCAGACCTCCTCACACTGTGGGTCAGACCTCCTCTCTGTGGGTCAGACCTCCTCACTGTGGGTCAGACCTCCTCTCTGTGGGTCAGACCTCCTCACACTGTGGGTCAGACCTCCTCTCTGTGGGTCAGACCTCCTCACACTGTGGGTCAGACCTCCTCACTGTGGGTCAGACCTCCTCTCTGTGGGTCAGACCTCCTCACACTGTGGGTCAGACCTCCTCTCTGTGGGTCAGACCTCCTCACTGTGGGTCAGACCTCCTCTCTGTGGGTCAGACCTCCTCACACTGTGGGTCAGACCTCCTCACTGTGAGTCAGACCTCCTCTCTGTGAGTCAGACCTCCTCTCTGTGGGTCAGACCTCCTCTCTGTGAGTCAGACCTCCTCTCTGTGAGTCAGACCTCCTCACTGTGAGTCAGACCTCCTCTCTGTGAGTCAGACCTCCTCTCTGTGGGTCAGACCTCCTCACTGTGGGTCAGACCTCCTCTCTGTGGGTCAGACCTCCTCACACTGTGGGTCAGACCTCCTCACTGTGAGTCAGACCTCCTCTCTGTGAGTCAGACCTCCTCTCTGTGGGTCAGACCTCCTCTCTGTGAGTCAGACCTCCTCTCTGTGAGTCAGACCTCCTCACTGTGAGTCAGACCTCCTCTCTGTGAGTCAGACCTCCTCTCTGTGGGTCAGACCTCCTCTCTGTGGGTCAGACCTCCTCACACTGTGGGTCAGACCTCCTCTCTGTGGGTCAGACCTCCTCACTGTGGGTCAGACCTCCTCACTGTGGGTCAGACCTCCTCACTGTGAGTCAGACCTCCTCTCTGTGAGTCAGACCTCCTCTCTGTGAGTCAGACCTCCTCTCTGTGAGTCAGACCTCCTCTCTGTGAGTCAGACCTCCTCTCTGTGGGTCAGACCTCCTCACTGTGGGTCAGACCTCCTCACACTGTGGGTCAGACCTCCTCACACTGTGGGTCAGACCTCCTCACTGTGAGTCAGACCTCCTCTCTGTGAGTCAGACCTCCTCTCTGTGAGTCAGACCTCCTCACTGTGGGTCAGACCTCCTCTCTGTGGGTCAGACCTCCTCACACTGTGGGTCAGACCTCCTCACTGTGGGTCAGACCTCCTCACACTGTGGGTCAGACCTCCTCTCTGTGGGTCAGACCTCCTCTCTGTGGGTCAGACCTCCTCACACTGTGGGTCAGACCTCCTCTCTGTGGGTCAGACCTCCTCACTGTGGGTCAGACCTCCTCACACTGTGGGTCAGACCTCCTCACACTGTGGGTCAGACCTCCTCACACTGTGGGTCAGACCTCCTCTCTGTGGGTCAGACCTCCTCTCTGTGGGTCAGACCTCCTCTCTGTGGGTCAGACCTCCTCTCTGTGAGTCAGACCTCCTCACTGTAGGTCAGACCTCCTCACACTGTGGGTTAGAGAGGGAGAGCTTAGAGAGGGATAACCGCCCGCGGAGGGCCAAAGGTGAGTGGACAATTTTATTTTTTTTATATATATATGTGTTTTTCAGAGTTCTAAAATGTAATATTGTTGCAGAAGATTCTGGATTTAATTACTATACGAAATAAACTGCATTTTGAGGTATTTTTATAAATCACGATGTTACTGTTTATTAGGATTTGAGATGTGTCTTATTCAGATCACAGCAATAATTACATCTGAAAACACAGATCATTTTGCTTCCGGTTGTTGGCTCAGACTTTACGCCATGATGATGAAACTTTCAATCTCTCTTGATACTCCTTTCGACTCCCACACAAACGGATGTGACTGAACAGGAAAATCAGGACTATTCAAGAAGGTAGAAAGTGTAAACATATTATGTAATCAAATATATTTTTTGTTTTGTAAAGATTAATAGGTGCAATAAGCTTTAGCTTCTGCCTATTCCATTTAAGACATAATATGTGTACATTTTCCTTTTTCATGTAATGAATGTTAAAATAAATTTTATTTTCAATTTCAAGTCAATTTTTTATTCAGGATCATCGTTCATTATAAAACAATTTATAGACACAACATAGTATAGAATAAATACAAAATAAAATCCTGCTTTTTATTGTTGCAGATACTGCCCAGATAAATACAAAGTGTTTATTAGACACATTGCATTGGTCAAATCCACTGAGTGACAATGCACTCTGCTTCTTTAGCCAAAGACAGATGTCAAATGTTGTACACTTGAACTGAAATACCCAGATCCAGATGTGATTTGACCTCATAGATGTAGAAGAAGCCGTCTGTGTCCAGCAGATTGTGGAACTGCAGATGGACTCTGCTGCTGTTATGGAGCTTCACTTTAGTGTTGAAGTACATGAGTCCAGAGCTGATCTTTTTCTCCAAAGTTCGCTCCTGTCCGTTATGTTTGTGCACAAGTTTCACCGTCTCTTCAGCGTTAGTAGTCATGTTCAGCCAGCCATGGATGGAGTAGTCACCAGATTTCTCTGCTTGGAAGATTTCACAGAGACGCTTTCCTTTAGTGTCTGAAATTACATTTCCATTGTTTTATTTTCATACCATCATACTAAAACTAAATTGCTTTGACGCAACAGTAAAATATTTAAACACGTCTATATTAATTTACTTATATACCAGTGTTTTTATTTGATTTCCTTTTTTTTTTTCTTTACTGCGACCCAAAATACTACTCCAATAATTGCGTAAAGTTATTTCTTCCTTCTGTTGGGGCTTACGGTGTTTTCCTATGAAAATACTACTACATTAGTACTATAAACTATACGTATGCTATAATGTATAGTCAACAGTAAAGTCAATTTGAAGACTGAATACTGTATTCTAAGCATACCTTGGATTCTGCAGGTGATGTTGACTTTTCCATCATCAGTTGGAGTCCTACAGATGTCCTACAGATACAAGAGTTCCAGTTATACTCAAACGTTATTACCTCAGATTACAGAGCTGAAGGTGCTTACCTGGACACAGAGCGTTCTGAAGAAAAAGAAGAAGAAGAGACAAACAGACACAGACACGAGAACCAGTGCAGACCCCAGGATGATGGTCCCACGTCTGCAGTGAGGGGCTCGTGGCGGTGCACCCAGCTGCTGGTTCAGCATCTCTAGCTCTATGTGCTCTATGTGCTGATGGATCTTCATCTTTCATAGATCTTTCACTTGCACGTCTTCTATATAAGCCATTTTCTTCCCACACACAGAGAATGCGGGAATCCCAAGCAGCTTTAGCCCCGCCCCTGTAATGTCACAGAAGACAGAGGGAATCCTCTGAGTTAATGATTAGGCAGGTGTTTTTCTGCCCCATGTGTAGTATTACCGGCCTCCTATGGTTTATGAGGTTTATAACATGTGCCTTTTGTTAAAAAAAGGAATATATAATGGGATATAATGGGTTTCAAAGGTTCTAATCTAGTGTATATTTGTTGGGGATACATCTGAAAATGTTTCTTTTCTTTAAAATAAAAAGTACTGTGCTACTCATGTGGCATATCTTCCAGAGGAAGAATAATTATTTGGGCAGCACAAAGGAACTATAACTAAAGTCTAGCTAAATGTGCTGCCTTAATCCAAATAAAAACACAACACATTAGCAGCTTTCCTCCCGTCTCATATATATTTATTTATCTATCTATGTTACAAAGTGCAAATGTGGTTGAGTTTGCTCTCATCAAAATCTGAGGTCTATAGAAATTCTAACCAAGCCGAGAATCATCTGCAAAGACAGGTTCCCTTACAGCACTGGCTGAAGATGGATCAAATGCAACTCCTTATGTGATTGAGACAGTCTGTTTCCAACCATTGTCCCATATTTCACACACACACACACACACGCACATGTGCACACGCACACACACACAATTTACATCAACAGTGGACATACAACAGTCAAAGTGTCTTGCCAAATGACACAACCCCAGTCTGCATGAGCTACATGAGCATAAGGATGTCCAATCAGTGAAAGCCAGTCCAAAGGTTATTGAGACTTTCATCTACGTTCTCACCAATGGTGCAGGAAGTGCAGCTTTGCTCTTACGTCACACAAAAGTTCCTCCAAGGGATTGTTATAATGTATGTTCGTCTGGAGGGTTTCTGGTACTATGCTTTGTCACCATTGCAAAGCACAATCGTCTATATTAGTAGTAATAGTAGTAGCAGTAGTAGCAGCAGCATATCACAATTTACTATTGTAGTAGTAGTAGTAGTAGTAAGAGCAGCCGCAGCAAATTGCAATCTCCTATAGTAGTTATAGTAGAAGTAGTAGTAGTAGTAGTAGTAACTGTGACGGTTAAAATGGTTGAAAAGGACGAGTGTTGAAGGCCGAGTGGAAGTGGCGTACGTCCAACCTTCTGGTGATTATGACGTCTTCAAAGATAAGGTTTGTGAGGTTAAATATCATGTCAGGTGCAGAGGAAGGACCATAGATTTGCAAAAGCCCTGTTTAAATCTATATGAAGCAGGCATGAATGACATTGAAATGACAAGAGATAGAAGATCTAACATAATGATTATAATGAACCTTATGAACAGTTCTCCAAGGGGGGTAGATAAATACTGAAAAGGAGTGGACCAAGGACTGACCCGTGGTCCACAATATTCAGGTTGATGATGATAGAATCCCATTAAAAGATACTTGGAAATATATAATTTTACTGGTATACTATTTGTTATTGCACCATAATCTGAAGCCAATTCAAATGTCTGATTATGTCTAGTAACAAATAGGATCACTGTGCAGAGCTTCATAACGTCACTGAGTCTCTGTGCATAATAAAGGTGTTTGCAATCCCACTGTAAGACTGCCTTTTACCTACAACAGCGATGACTTTACTGCCTACAATGGTCTTTATGGGAGAGACAGCCAAAGGTCAACTTTCACCTGTTCTCTTGTATGATTTATTGGCGCGCACATTTGGTCTTTATTTTGCACACACACAAACGCACACACACGTACACATACAGTAGACACATAAAAAACGTACCTGTACACATGCACACATACACCCAGCACCCAGTTTTGGAGAAAACAGAAACAAACACGTTTATGATACATGACACATGTATGATTAAAATAAATAGTATGAATGAAGAAAAGTGCCACAGTTCATAGCAGTGGCATATGTTTGGGTAAGACATTTAACTCCACTTTGCCTGAAGCCCCTGCTGAAAAACCAAGGCCATGCCATAGAGCAGCCGTCCTCCTGTGGACTCACCACCTGCAGGAGGATCAGGGAGGGGCTGGTGCTCTGTGTACTGGGTGGCATAGCCCCCCCCCCCCCACCCCCCGCCACCCCCGCCGACCCAGAAATGGATAAAGGGGAAGAAAATGGGTGGATGGATCGTTGTTTGGAAAAGCATGTGGTCTATGATTATTATTTCCCTGAAATAAACACACACAAATGTACGTATAAGTAAACATGCGTTGATTCAGTGTCAGTGCAGACATTTAAAAAAACAAACAAACACATTAATATATTTGGTCCTCTGCACTGACTTACTCACTCGGATTTACCGAAAATAAAATTTAAATCTGCTGAACATTGTCATTTATGTTGCTAATTACCAAACAAACAAACCCTAATTAAAACTTGTCCCCATTGATTTCAACTGAGTGGCATGTGCAACATAATACATTATTTTCAGTCGATCTCACTTAGTCCTGTTCCAGTCCATGCTTGCTCCAGTGCCTGAAGAATGGGAATCTTCCATTGATCTGCACTCTCCCTCAGGAAAGGAAAGTCCCTCACAAGTTATGGTTTATTTTTAGACTAAAGCAGTAATAAACATGACACAACTCGACCTGCAAAATCTAAAAATATAGACGATATTGTGCAAATGAGAGTGAGCGAGATTGTGGACTTTCACTTTTGTTTAGAGATAGTTTTGACGTGCTGTGCTGATGAAACTGCTGAGTGTGGTAAAAACGACAGTGTGACACAATAGTTGTACTCGCTACATGTTTTATTACCTTTTATGTTGTTATCAGAGGAGTTACATTGCAAGTTTCATACTATTCCACCAACAAATCCACATAAGTATTTACAACAGCATGGATAAGCATTCTAGCATTCTTATGCTTAACACAATTGCACTCTATAGTTTTGAAAAGGGAGTTGTGTACAAATATCACTGAAGATACTAATATTAGATGTGCAGTTAGTATCACCTGGTTTGCTTTGTTCCATGCTTTTTGTGCAACAAGTCAAGTGTCCAAAAAATAATGGAATACATTCATTTGGTCATGTAAACTTGGTAGGGTAGAAATTGGGCCAAGACTGGTAAAACAAGGTAAAGCCTTTGTTTTAATACGTACAGTAGGCCTAATGCAGACCGGAATAGGGAAGTAAGCATTAGCTTACAACTGCAACAAGGGCAGGTGTGTCGCTACGATGGTTGCTAAGGAGAGCTGGAGATTCTCCTGCGAAGGCATCTGATTTACAAAGACAACATCAAAATATGAATACCAGGATAACGTTTGTTTTTTTTTTTTTTTAAGCCCAGTTACTGAGCTAGAGGAGTTTACTTATTAATGTACTTTTTGTATGAAAAGTGCTCTTCAAATAAAGATTGACTGATTTATCAATTGATTTATAAGTCAATAGGAGCCAGAGCGAGTTGGGGCAAAACTTTGTCCAGAGAGTTAATATTGTCCATCTATATCGAGCCCCTGGTCTCCAAGATGTCTGCCCTTTTAAGTAAAGGGCCTGTGCTCATCGGGGCATGCTCACACCATCAATGTCCCAAAAATTAGTGGAAGTGACAGCTCTGGTTCTCCTGGTCTCCCACAGTTGCTGTGCAGTGGTTCTACTTCCTCAGGACAAGAGTAACACTTGAGTATTCTGATCCATCAGCGTGCCGCAGATCAGAGCAGGACGAAAGTTGGCTGGAAGTGACTTCAGGATGTGAGGGGAAATTCCTACTTAATCTGACCTTTGTGACAGCTGCAGGTTCCTCGTCTTCACAAGAACTGCAGAAGTTACATTTACTCAGTCGCAATCTCTTCACTTGAGCTATATTTGATGTGAAGTTACAGTAGTTGAAAGCTTGTCACTTGTGTGCAGTGGCTGTGTCTGACCCCACCTCCTGAGACGTGTTCCTCATGTGCAACTCGGTTCAAAAACATGGTTAAGAATGTGCACCATGTTTTCAAAGAGGATTTTCCTCTCCCTTAAACTCTCCACAATCTTCAGTATTCACACCTGGAGCCGAGCAGGTAGTTGAAGCCGACAGTGATATTTTTGATTCTGAAGTTGTGAGTGGAAACAAGTTTCAGAGAGGCGTCGTTCTTTGCTCTGAGGTACGTGATGCCGTGGAGCCCCCTACAGACCTCTTGCTGTTGATGCGTCTGCAGGGGAAAAGTACAGTGAGGATGTTCGCTGTCTGCCACCCCCAGCTGCAGGGTCCCATTGGCCTGGCCCTCGGTGCTTTTAAAGCAGACGTACATGTGCACCACATAGGGCCCATCACAGTGTACAAAGATATGGCTCCCGTTTATTAGGTCCATCTGCTTTCTGTGTAGAACGTGCTCAAACTTCAGTGTTGAGTTTCCCAAAACATCTATAAGAAAACACAGAAAACATGGTTAAGGACGAGCTGAAGTTGGAGGCACTCTCATATACAGTAAATCGGTCTAATTGTGTGACATCAATGTACTAATGTAAAGTTTTATGCATTCTACTCTTTATTTTACATGTTCAGTTTGGAGGTCTGGACTTGGGTGATCAGTGAATGATTATGGGGAAAATATGAGCTGTGTGAAAGGCTGCTTGGGCCTATGTTTAGACATATTTATGTCTAAACATAATGCACACACATGAATAATACATGGTAGAGCAATAATACATCTTGAAACATTTTCAAACCATTAATCAAAGAAACTACATAATGTATCCGTGACTCCAGGCACAATAACATTAAAAACAAATGTAACTGTTTCTTCTTGATTTATGGTTTGGTTTGTTGCTGAACCTCAGAGACACCTGCAGCACATGTATTATATACACTTATAAGATGGAATAAAAAGTGTAAATAATGAGATGGCAACACTTGTCTCACTTTACATAGCCTATTATAACAATCAAGATATTTCATACTCAATTCTTGCTTCTTCATTATGCTCAAGGTGGAGATTGTATACTTACTTCTTTATTATGCTAAAGCTAGATATTCTATACATACTTCTTTATTGTGCTGAAGCTAGATATGTAATACTCACTTTTTTCATAATGCTTAAGCTAGATATTTCATTTTATTTTAATTTAGCAGTAATTGTTCATTTATCTTGTGTTGTGTGCATAGACTGTATAGTTGTGTGCTCCTCATTCCTACTGTTTTGAAACCGGTGAGGCAACACTGAAATATCAACCCTATGGGATAAATAAAGGATCTTTTAATATTTATATTGTTCACAAACCTGAAATTGGGAAAAACTGGATGTGCACATCATCGCGGAGTTCCTGCAAAGACACAAAAACCCGTTTTCAGGATACATTTGTTTATGAATACACTATTCACATTGAACATAGGTCAGAAGAATGCCTCTGAGGGATAGATGCATGATTGTAGAGTCCTTTGGCCCAGATCAGTGTTCAGGCATAGTTCAGGCATCAAGGCTTCAGGCATAGTGGGGTTAAGTGTCTTGCCCAAGGACACAACGACAGGAGACATCAGTGGGAGACGGTGGAGAGGGTCTTGTGGTGGGTTTGAACCCACAACCTTCAGGCTCAAAGGCCAATGCTCTATAAACTGAGCCACTGTCGCCCAAATAAGCACCTATTCTGATAATAATGACACAACCCCTCTAAGGTTCATGCCTAAAGAAGAAGTGTGTTCGTGAATGTGGTCCCATAGTGTGACAGCAGCACTCACGGGGGTCGGTGAGGAGGTCCCAGAGGTGGTCTCGGAGGAGGTCCCGGGCCGAGGGTCGTGTCTGCTCCAGTACACGCAGAGTCCAGTGAGCAAGCAGCCGCTCAGGACGAGGGTCTGCAGGGCCACGAGCAGCAGCGTCAGTCTGGATCCACGCGTGTGTTTGTGCAGCGCCGCGCAGCTCTCCACGTCCTTCCGTGACGCATCCATTGAGCGCGTGAAAGTTTGTGAGAGCCGTGTTCGCCCCACGGCCCTTTTGAACCGCGTGGGTCCGCGGGTGGCGATGACTGAAGGAAAACACCGGTCTAATGCTTGAGTGAGTGGGTGGGGGCTTTGTGATGGTCCGGAGGAGGATGGTGCTTCTGTCGGGAGTGAAACCGGACACGAGGGTGGACGACTCCTGACAGGACACACATGTGGGTTCCATGTCACAGAAAGAGCTTTCACTATACATCAGAAGGGACGTGTCCCAGATTGTTCAAGAGAAAGCGCTACCAACATAGATACAGTTCGTATACAAGGTGATCGCCCTACCCCCAACGGGATTAGGCCCAAACAGTCAAAACCAAAGCAGCAGGTTTGTGGTTTGGCATTCATGAGTTTGTTTCTGTGTAAAACTCGGAATAAACAAACAAAAGGCCACTCTCCATTTCCATCCTTATTTCTATTATGTCAAAATCAAATGGTCAAGATGCGAAGTGTGGGATATGGCCTGCACCTTTTATTGCATGTATTATGATTGTATTTGTTTTGATTATTAATGTATGTTTTCTTGTTTTAGTTTTTCTGCACATTTTACAGATTACAGATACATTATAGATCCATGGGCAGAGCGGGCAAATGGCGGCAAGTGACAAAGCAGCGAAAGGTGGCAAAGTGCACGGGCCAAAAGAAGCTGTGGGACGGGCCAGAGCGGGACCAAGAACACCCAGAGCCACTTTTAATGAGCGACTATTTATTCTGAGCCTCTGTCTGGATGCCGCTGTGGCCCGGTGAGTGGCACCAAGAGGGTCGGGAAGTCCTCCAGAGCTCAACATTCTTTATACTAAACAATCATTTTAACAGTATCCCCTCTCGGTCACAAAAGTCCTCCTCATAACTACATAACACTCTCAGTGTAAATTCTCACATGAAATGGCAATGTTGTGGAGGGTGGTTTCCATTTGATCAGTGCCAAATGAAACCAGCGCCTGAACTGTGGTCACTACAAAGGCTCCTGTAGTCAGGGGGAATCCCAGCTTTAGCAGATTGTAACACACAAACAAGGACAGATGTGGAGAAGTGGTTCTTCCTTCACCTGTAGAGCCATCTCCATCATACTATTCAACAAAGTAATAACAAATATTATCATAATATAATTCATTGTCAAAGTCCCAAATCAATTGAAAGTTTGTTCTAGTCAAGGCCCTAACCCTGGTCCTAATGATTCCATCTGAAAGTATAGTAAGCATGTCAGGAAACAGGTTTGGTGACTCCATGTTACAAAAGTACCAGATCCAAACAGGATTTATGTGACAGTTACAATCCCAAACATCAGTAATCATTATGACAAAAACACCTGTTAGCTCTCTACACAGGATAAATGTTAGTCTATGGCAGGAGCATGTAAAAGACAGAGGCAGACGCACATGTAAACTGTACTTTAATGTAGTTGTACCTGTGGACATCCGTAATGTTTCTAATGTCTCATCTGTTTCTAATGGCTCCGTTCACACACTCACACACATCCTCCATCACAGACAAGTATATACAACCTGGCACCTGCTTTCCATTGCTCAAACGGGAAAATAATTCACTATAAAGCAGATCTTTTTCAGGTTAATAATTAGTGAAATATATTTTAGAGTACGTTAAGATTTTCTCAGTATAAGATCAGAGGGCAATTCCAACATTAAAGGATACATATTATGCATTATTTGTGGTCATTTAATCACTTAAACTTGATCTTGACAATATTTATTTAGTTACTTTAGTATATGATAAACATAATGAAGTAAAAGATGTCAAGAATGTGCCAAAAACCCCATCTAGTGGAAGAAGTGCTGCTATATTTACATTGAAATCTGTAGGTTTGTTGAATTGAAAGTCCATGATGACAGCCTAAGGCAGTGGAAAGCAAACCCCCACCTGTGGGCTATAGGACATTTCTATCAGGCTCCCGAGCCCTCCTCACTTTATTTAGATATAGTATAAAATCCCTCTGTACTGCGTGCAAAGCTCTGGCGCCGCAGTCAACTCCTCGCTCTGCGACGATATACAATATAATGTGAAACCTGAGAAAAACATTGGAAATAAGGTCTGGCCCCCGACAGCAGGCTGATATTCCACTGTGGTCCTCAGCAGAAGTTTACCCATGCCTGGCCTAAGGGGTCGTCATAGTGGATGTAATTTGTATTTTTTGGATGAGGGAACAAATAATACGTTTTGCATAATATGTGTCCTCTAAAAAGGCTGAACACTTTCCCATATACTTCTGACATGTTTAGTGAACTGGGCAGCTTTAAATACATAAAAACAATACAGTGTTTTCTTTGAGGGTGATGTGGCTCCAATGTCTTTCTTCATCAATTGCCTGTGAGTCCAGTAGTGCCAAAGATACAGCAGATCTCAGCGGTAGTGCTTCGTTCAGAATAAGTCTTCAACTACTGAAATACTGAAAAAGCCATTTCCAGTGAGTTGTATAAAAACAGGTGATGTTTTGGGGTTCACCATTCACCTGGTCAATCATTTCAAATAGTTTTATAAATAGTTTGGTTAGTACTTGAATCTCATTCAGGCACTTTGTCCATTGAGTTTATGGATGAGGGAGGTTCATTCTGTCCTCTATGAGAGTATTGTCCTGCCCTGATGCCTCCATGCACTGTTTGACGGTGGTGATGATCCCGGTCAGGCGCCGGTCTAGAGCTGCCAAGTGCGATTCCACCAGAACCGGCTCAAGTGGGTCGAAGGCCAAAGCCTGACGCATCGCTGCGCTCAAAACACCGTTCCTCAACAAGTTTAGTCTATTCCATGTGGAAACTCGGATCCTGAAACATAGAATTCAAATAAGACAGTTAAAAGCTTGTTCAAAAAGACTATAGGGTATTTCGGACAATTCTGCCTGAAGTCCCACTTCTAAAAATGGAATTTTCACAAGGCACTCTAGTTTTGCTCTGGTCCTTTACTATCTTTCATTTTTTTGCTACTTGGATACATGAACAGGAGATTTACCCTTTACTGAATGATAGGGGCCATGTATAATGAGTGAAAACTTCCTTCCATCATTAAGGGCATTGAAGATTGGCTGGCTCTTTCAACATGATAATAATCCCAAACACATCGCTAATGGGCAATGAAGAAGTGGCTTCATAAGAAGCCACTAGAGTGGCCAAGGCAGTTTCCAGATCTCAACCACAAAGAAAATCTTTGTATTTAGTTGAAAGTCTCTGTTACCCAGCAACAGCCCCAAAACATCACTGCTCTAGAAGAGATCTGCATGGAGGAATGGGCCAAAATACCAGCAATGGTTGGTAAATCCCTTGTGAAGACATTTGATCACTGTCATTACCAATAAAGGGTATATAACAAAGTATTGAGATGGACTTTGGTTGTTGAATAAATATGTAACCCACATTTCATTTTAGTTTAGTTTTATTGGTTCATCATAAAGGAACCAAGCTTCCGCCACATCTGCTTGGTTCCTTTATGATGAGCGCTCCCCCACTTGACGCTCTCCTCCGCTGTACCTGTGGCATGTCATAGCTGTGGCTAGCGTTGCAAAGCTGCACAAACGTTGTTATCGGAGCGTTGTTCCCTCTATCATAAAGGTGAGCCTTTTGCCAACTGTTCGGCATCATGCAAGTTAAATATCCATGTTGTAAACCGCATGATCAGTCGTTAATCTTTGTGCAACCTTTCTGTAGACGCCACGCTTTCATGTGGGCGCATGTGGAGTACCGTCCAAGCCCACGCAATTCAAGGTACGCTGTTTACACTTTATTTTAAACAGGCCAAGCCAAATTGTAGGCAGTAAGTTAATGTGTTGAGAAATATCTTAGTTTATCGTTGTCAGTGAGGTTGTGGCTGTCGGTATTTTCTTTTGCTGTACACATTTTTGTGTTTATTATCATTTACTTTCTCCTTTTTTAATACAATACTAAACTCAAAACTCAATCAGCTGTTTTGTATCGCTCATTTCACACCTCACCACCCAGGCTCCTTCCCGAACCAGTCTTTTGAACAGTACTCAGAGTTGAATCGCAGTCACATCTGGCCTAAACAACCTGTTGTTACAAATACATTGACAAATTTACAAATACATTCTTTACAAAACCGTGATTTGTGAATTTCTGGATGTTTTTTCTGATTTTGTCACTCATAGTTGAGGGACACCTATGATGACAATTACAGGAATCTCATCTTTTTAAGTGGGAGGACTTCCACAATTGGTGGTTGACTAAACACTTTTATTGCTCCACTGTAGTACCTTTTTTTTCAAATGTAATAATACAATATTCTTGCCATTTCCCCTCACACATGCAGACAAATATCCTTTAAATTAATAATTAATATCCAAAATCATTCGTTCATTAATTTAGTGCTATTAAATATGAACTAAGAATTTGCTTTCTTGTAAAAAGTGTACCAATGTACAATTGTGTTATGGAGTAAAACGATGTTGTGAATGGATTATTAGTTATATATTTAATGATAGAGGCTGAAGGACACTCACATGCAGCACTGATACAGCGGTGCCAGGATACTCCTTTCATCCAGAGCCGCGTTCCCAAAACTGCAGAGAAAATAACAAAAAGACAAATGACTATGATGGACTTAAGTAGGAAAGTGAAGTTTGCAGCACTGCAGTTCAGAGAGGCCATCAAAATGCATCAGCCACACTGCTCCGCCACAAAGCACAAGCTTCAAATGCACTGATCCAGCTCCACTGACCCAGAAGAAGACTATCTGTCTCCCCAAGCTACAAAAAACTTTTCTGAGAGCTGATGGGCCTTCTTATGTGGCAGATGAGAGAATGCACAAGATGCATACCTGATCCTTAAAGCTGGGGTACCAAAAAGGAAGAAAACCCCCATAAATAATACACATAGATTGTCAGAACAGAAAGAGTACAAGTAAAACTAATAGGACCACATGTTTTCTTCATCTTAATAGAAAACAAACAAATAAAACAGCATACTTTGCAGCAAAAACCCTTAAAGTATCTAGAATCCAGCTATGGCCCATCTGATGTACTAAAACTACTATAGTTACAAGAACTTTTTGTGAAACCCCAACCTACAGTACCTCTTGGCGTTGTCGAGTAAGATGAGCATGCTGGCTCCTCCGTCGTCCTGGAAACTCTCGTAGTGATGGCGATCTGCGTTTCCGATCAGATAATCAAATATGGCCGTGTCGATCACATCCAGGAGTCGAGGGCCTGCGTCGTATGGAGGCATTTTCTTCACCGCATCACAGTAGCTCTCATCATACTCCCACCTGGAAGTGAAAACAACAGCAGCGTTAGAACACCAGCCTCAAGTCTCAAATCAACATGAACTCCTGTAAGTCAATTATAAGTTGTGTAAAACAAAAAACAACTATTCAAATTGTAAACAAACAAGCAAATACGCCCAGACTTCCCAGCGTGTGCTAGGTCTTTCCCTGGTCTCCTCCCGGTGCATGCAACACCTCGCCAGGGAGGAGTCAAGGAGGCACTCTTGACTGCACAAGAAACTGAATATCTTATACAGCTACTATTGAAATGATAGATTCATTTCTATTATAAAAATATGTGGGCATTTGAGCATATAATCTGTGTGCCTTGAATGAGAATGGAGGTCTCGAGGTTGTATCCTTGAGAGCTGCTCTGGTGCCCCGTCGCCTTTAACGCCAATTAACACAAACACCTTTATCAACCATCTTTACAGACATTTCACGTCAGCACATTTCTATTGGAGTTCTGTCGTCTGAAAACCATTCAGCTCAAATACGAAAGATTTCTCTGACAGGAACATTCTGCTGAAGCCACACGACAAAAACTGAGAATGAATCATGATGTGAAACTCAATTAAACTCAATCTCATTAAATCTTCCAAGTTGTTCAGAATATTCTAATACCGACATACATTTTGTAGCTTTAGACTAGGGCTGGGCGATATGGCAAAAAAGTAAAATCTCGATTTTATATCCTGCTTTGGATGATTTCAATTTTACATCGATTTTCATTAAAGTCACGAAGACAGACTTTGCCGTTAAAAATAATCAAGTTTCAAAACTATTTTTAATTTGTTTCCCCCAATACATCTTAAAAATCTTGTACAGACTGCGCTGATATTTTAAGTACCATTAATGTGCTGCTGGAACTCTCACAATATCCTTCATTCGATTTCACAATTTTCAAAATTTTCACAAATTCGATTTTTTCAAAAGACGATTAATTGCCTAAATTTGATTTATTGCCCAGCCCTACTTTAGACTATTCAAAGGCCTAAGCTTTGGGTTCATCTTTATCATGTGGTGTTTTGTGTCCCCTGCCTGATGAACAAATACAGTTAGTTGACACGGATGAATTGCTCCTAATCATTCTAAAATAATGAAAACTTCTCAAAAACAAGGCCAACAATCCCAAGTCTGTGGCAAAGTTTATACTAGCACAACACATATATTGAATGTAGCCAGACGCGTACCTGGCCAGTTTGCCCTCCCGGTAGGTTCTGCCCCAGGGGTGCCGGTGCTTCTGCAGTGGCCACACGTCCGGCAGCCAAAGGGTTAAAGAACCCTCCATGAGCTCGCCCTCCGCACAGGCTGGCTCGCTCTCCCGACAGTAGTAACATTTGCCGTAGAAACAAGTGTTATTGCCTGCAAAAACACACCTCATTTAAGTTATTCTAATAAGTAGAAATAACACAAAAAATTAACATTTTAGGCGCTAAGGATAATAAAGATTACTTACTTACAGATGTAAACAAACTGCTGCTAACATGTACATATGCTAACATCCATCTTCTTCCCCTTAATCCATTTCTGAGTCAGGGGGGTAGCAGTCAGAGCTGCACCCAGTGCTCAGAGCACCAGCCCCTCACTGATCCTCCTGCAGGTGGTGAGTCCACAGGAGCTGAGATCTTTCAGCGGGGGCTTCAGGCAAAGTGGGGTTAAGTGTCTTGCCCAAGGACACGACGACAGCAGTCATCAGTGGGAGTCGTGAAGGAGGTCTTATGGTGGGCTCGAACCCACGACTTTCAGCCTGAAGGTCAATGCTCTACCAACTGAGCCCCGATATGCTACCATAAAACTACATATTGCTTGCACTACAATACACAATACTTTATACTTGTTTCTTATTTAGCAAAATTTTGAGATTTTATACCAATTTATTATGTTAAAGATAGAGATTTTATACTTGTGTGTTTGATGCTAGAGTTAGAGATTTTATTTTATTTTAATTAGTATAGCTCTTGTTCATTTATCTAGCTGTGTGTTCCTCATTCCTATTGTTCTGTAACTTGTGATGCAACACTGAAACTTCCTCACTGTGGGACGAATAAGGGATCTCTTAATCTTAATTATAGCGTTTATTGAGCAGTATTGCATTTGTCGCTGTCTGAAACTTTCACTGAGTGAAATTGAAATGAGTCATATGACTAAGAGATGGCTAATGGCAGGAAGGATCAGCAATAATAAACCTGCCATTTACCAAGTGTGACATTTGGAGCTTTTACGTTATGACCACAAGAGTCAGGCTTTCAGAAACAGAAGTATTAAATGTTAGATTTGAATGTCTAATATAATGAGTCATTACAATAAGTTTGATGAGCTCCACCGGAAACTGGCAAAGGTTCACCTGCGCACCAGCACACCAGGCAGCTGAACAATTCTTTGAAACACGTTTTCCAACACAGCTGTTAGAGGAAGTTTTGATCCTGACCTCTAATTAAGGAGATTCAGTGAAATAAGCATCCGGGATTTTAGATTCTCACCTTCGCTCACTGAGCCAGGCAGATCCAGCGGCTCGCGGGTCTACGGCTGCTGTGAAATGCGCACTCCTGAACGCTAGATCTATTGTGAACAAGACATTTATTCGGACTTTTTCACGTCGCAGTCATTGGATCTTCTGTTTCTGGTTAAGACGTGGGTCAACACCAGTGAGTCAGCGGCTTTCTTTGAGCCACCGGCCGCGGTGGTGGCATAGCTAGAACTGCCTCTACCACATGATCTTATCCCCGGAGCCTGTTTCTTCTTTTGAACTGTGTCAGACTGAGCCTGTGTTGTGTGCTGTCATGTACAGATCACCAAAACACAACAAAGACTTCATAAATGACTCTGATTCTATTGCTGTTATGCCAAAGCATTATGAAAAGATGTTACTGGTTGGGGATTTTAATGAGCATGTTTGTTGACCTTCAAAGCCCTTGGCCCAAGAGTTTAATTTGGTTGATACTTTTAATTTGACTCAACATGTGAGTGGCCCCACGCAAATACATGGCCACACGTTAGACCTTGTGCTGTCTCATGGCTTTTCTGGTGTCGATATATATGTTGGGGATGCAGTATTTTCTGACCACAGTCCTGTTCTTTTTAGTCTAATGTTGCACAATGAATATGTCCAATACTCATGATTCATGATATGTCCAATGCATTAGAGACCTTTTCAACTGTACTCAATGCAGCAGTAGACCTACAGTATTTTCGAAACCTCTCCATGGACTCTGAGGAATTTATGGAGTCATTCATTGCCACCTGTAGTAATGTCTTGAACAATGTTGCTCCCTCCAAAGCTGTGCGTCCAAGGCCCAAACGAGAGCCATGGCTCAATGAGTTAATACGCACTGCGAGGAGTGTTGCAGAGCTGAGCGACGGCGAGTCCCCCAGGGCTTAATTCTTGGCCCTTTGCTTTTGCCCTGTACCTCCTCCCACTTAGTGACATTTAAAAAAAATATGGCATGTCTTATCACTTTTATGCTGAGGATCCACAACAGAAAAACCCGGAGAGAGCGAAAAGTCACAAGAGGCCCGGCTTTTCAGAGTCAGCGGTAAAGAGGTCCGCACATTAAAAGCGGGTCGCTTTTATGCTGCTCCTTACGGTAACGTTGGAAAGAGAAGCCTCGGGGATGAGCCGCCACAATGCACTTTCTAAGTCACAGCAGAAAGCGGCCACCTGCTTTTAATGTGCAGGCCTCTTCACCGCCGACTCCAAAAAGCCGGGTCTCTTTACCGCGGTCGGAGAACAGTGAAGGCGAGCCGCAAGAAATGCGCTCCACCTCTGCTAAGCAGAGAGCCCACCAAGCCCATCACTTGCATCACTACGGGAGTAAAAATACAATATAAAGGGTTACTCCGAATCAAGGAAATATGTGCTCATTTCATACGACGGGAAGGGCTGTAGAGGTAGGGGGTCGCGGGGGAGCAGCGCATTTATCATGGGGGTCGCAGGCTAAAAAGTTTGGGAACCCCTGGTTTAAGTGACGTCAAGAATTGGTTGGCCCAAAATTTTTTTTAATTAAATGAGGTCATTTTGATTGGCCCTTGCGTCCCCCTCATTAAATGGGGCCCATAAAAGATCATGTGCACTCCACAGTCACCAACCTTGGCGTCATCAAATTAATCGTGTTTTAAAATCAAACTTTTATCATTTGCGACTTTTATCTTAAGTAAAACCTTTTTTATCTTTTAATCTTTTTGAGCAGGTCATGCACGCTTTCATTTCTTTACGCAGGCACTATTGCAATGCACTTTATGTGGGCACACCCGAAACGCACTTTCCCGTCTACAGTTGGTTCAAAACTCACAACTTTGGACAGGAAGCAGAAGGTGCGATCACATCACACCAATTCTGTCATTGTTGCACTGGCTTCCTGTTCATTTTAGAATCAATTTGAAGATCTTACTGTTTGTCTTTAGACATTTGAATGGACTGGCCCCACAGTACATCTTACCACCCGCCCTGTGTGCTGAGGTCCAGCTTGTGGTACCTAGGACGAGACTTAAAACTCATGGGGAAGGGTCTTCTCTGTGGCTGTACCAAAGATGCAAAACCCCCATTCAAAGTGCTCCTTCTGTGGACCCATTTTTAACACCAATTGTTTTGCTCTGGCTTTTAACACTGCGTGAGTTGCATGTCCTTTTATTTTATATATATTTTTTTTACTGTTATTTTTATATTTGTGAGGATTAGATAGCTATATGGCCTACGTGCAGGACAACTGCAAGAGTGTACAAGGACTCTGATTGTGTATCCATGTTATGACTATGATGTGCTCTGACTGTATGAATGACTGTCTGTCT
Organism: Knipowitschia caucasica; assembly: GCA_964034765.1. Taxonomy (NCBI): domain Eukaryota; kingdom Metazoa; phylum Chordata; class Actinopteri; order Gobiiformes; family Gobiidae; genus Knipowitschia; species Knipowitschia caucasica. Next base: position 28,367,916 of record OZ035824.1, on the reverse strand, counting down.
GTATGACACCTATGTCTTTCGATGTGTGACGTAACAAGGACTATAAAAGCATGTCTCGACTTTTGTTCTGTCTGAAAAAACCAACTGAAAAACCTGAACCAACTGAATTGAAAGAACTGAATCAACTGCCATTTTTGTATGAATAAACAACCACGCCATGATGCACAAGATCCCAGTATGTCTGAGTCTTATTGTTCACTAGGCTTAGTCTGAGTAGTGACGTCACCTGTAAACTGTGCTCTTGAACACTGACCTTGCATGAGGAAGGTGCTGAGCAGCTGGTCTGTGGCCACAGGTTTGATCTCTGTTCGCAGGTTCACAAAGCGTCCCACGACCAGAGGCGCTCTTCTGAAGCCCAGAATTCTACAGCACATAATAATTCTGCATTTTATTTGCATTTCATTTTACATTTGACACCAAAGAATAAAAGCATTTCTTTATGTTTGAAGCATTTCAGGCTTCAAACATAAAGATATAAAATATATTTTTTTTTTTCATGAATCAACAACAAGTGGGACACAATCGTGAAGTGGAACGAAATTTATTGGATAATTTAAACTAACTAAACCAGAAGTTCAGTGAGGATCTTTGAATCATCCAATGTTGTCCTAAATGACTGATGATGATAAATAGAATGCACCTGTGTGTAATCAAGTCTCCGTATAAATGCACCTGCTCTTTGATAGTCTCAGGGTTCTGTTTAAAGTGCAGAGAGAACCATGAAGACAAAGGAACATACCAGGCAGGTCCGAGATACTGTTGTGGAGAAGTTTAAAGCCGGATTTGGATACAAGAAGATTTCCCAAGCTTTAAACATCTCAAGGAGCACTGTGCAAGCAATTATATTGAAATGGAAGGAGTATCAGACCACTGCAAATGTACCAAGACCCGGCCGTCCCTCCAAACTTTCATATCAAACAAGGAGAAGACTGATCAGAGATGCAGCCAAGAGGCCCATGATCACTCTGGCTGAACTGCAGATAACTACAGCTGAGGTGGGAGAGTCTGTCCATAGGACAACAATCAGTTGTGTACTGCACAAATCTGGCCTTTATGGAAGAGTGGCAAGAAGAAAGCCATTTCTCAAAGATATCCATAAAAAGTCTCGTTTAAAGTTTGCCACAAGCCACCTGGGAGACACACCAAACATGTGGAAGAAGGTGCTCTGGTCAGATGAAACCAAAATCGAACTTTTTGGCCACAATGCAAAACTATATGTTTGGCGTAAAAGCAACACAGCTCATCACCCTGAACACACCATCCCCACTGTCAAACATGGTGGTGGCAGCATCATGCTTTGGGCCTGCTTTTCTTCAGCAGGGACAGGGAAGATGGCTAAAATTGATGGGAAGATGGATGGAGCCAAATACAGGACCATTCTGGAAGAAAACCTGTTTGAGTCTGCAAAAGACCTGAGACTGGTCCCATCAAAAAAGACAGAACTGCTTCTCTGCCCTTGTTATGGTTTTCTTACAGAACAGGGATAACCACACTTTATCAAACCAAGATTTACTTTTACAGCAACCATTGAGCCGTGATCTACTTTGGATTATCATTTTGAATATGACATTTGGTTCATGATCCAGATGTGACTCATAATCGAGTAATGATCATGTTGTCTTTATTCAAATGTCATTGGCAGGAAAGAAAGAAATACTTAAATGATCAGTTTGTAGATGGTACAAAGAACACATAGATCTGTCATGAAATGTACAGTGTGTTCTTGTGTAGTGTGGCTCATATTGGAAATGTCATAACAGCTAAGTGTCATTTTATATATAATCTATTACTGTCTACTTTGACTGTGCACGCGCTCGTGGGCACTTTCAGTCCAATGACCCACGCGTATTCTGCCACAGAGACCATGAGGACGAACACTCTGGCCTGTCCTGTCCTCGAAACTTCTCCAAAGGCTTCATCCTCACCTTTGTGTTTGCGCAACGCCGTTAAAATGGATTTGTTATTAACTGACTGCACTAATAAAAACCCTGACACAATAGTAATAATTAGCACTACCACTTTAATTGTAATACATAGCCTGAATTGTGACATTTCTACTGAGAAATAGAAAACAACATTTAATATACCGATCTAGGTGAAAAGCCGCCACCTCTGCGTTGTGTCTGTCGTAACCAGCATACGGCTCTCCCTCCACCACGTAGTCTCGATTGTACCTGAGAAATACAAACAAGACAATTCAAACAAGACAGACTGGAATTTCAAGCTTTGGCTTCACTTCAGACAATAACAAATTACACAAGTTTCAGGGCAGTTCTCATTAGTTGAAATCACTTGTGTTACATTGACTTAAATGTATCTGAGAATCCATCAGAAATTAATGGAATATATAAATATTTCAAGTTAACCTCTTATCTACATTTTAAAATCTGAACCATCACATTTGATATTCTACTAATTACAATTAACATGTATTGTTTACATAGACAATAGAGTTTCATTGCTCAATGGTAAACAATCACCTCTTGGGTTTGAATACCACTTTCTGCCCCCCGTCGAGGACCAGCAGAGCCTTGAGCTGCGTACCCTTGTAGCCCACGTCTGCGCGCTCGATACGGGCCGCGCTAAGCGCTGTGAGCACCGCTGCTAGTTCAGGGGTCTCCTCCGGGTAGACCTCTCGGGGACCCACCCACTGCCCAGCGATTTCCCACGGCGACTGCAGGGTGTGAGTGAGCCGTGCCCCCCGCGACAGAGACAGGCCCGCTTCCATCTGCGGACCATACACAAATATGAACTCAACATGCATCATTTGTTGTTCTCTGACTACAATAATGAACAAATATCAAAACAGTGGCTCAGTGGGATTCGAGTTTGTGTTTGTCATTCTACTTCCCTCCTAAAACAAGGACTATTCTAAAAGGGTAAAAAACAATGGTGGTTGTGTCTTTTCCCAGTTTGCATTACCATCGCACTTTACCCAGGTTCTCATCTAAAAGTTACTAAAGTAAAAATTACTTGAATCTCTAGCTAAATGAACCCAAGTATTAGTTTACGACTGGACAAGGAAATCAAGCTGTACTCCTTAATCTAAAATAAAATTCTTGGAATGAGCGACTACCTTGACTTTTCAGCCTTGTCCTTTACTCTACTTTCTAATCTGTACTTTTTCTTAGTTTTTCTTCACAAGTTGCCTAAGGACACACCAAAAGTAAAGCACTTCAGAGCCTCATGTGTCTCTTTGTTGGATTTGCTGCAGTCTTTAGTGATCATCAAATCCTTTCGATACATCCCTCACCTCTAGTTTTCACCACACGCACACACATAAGGCGCATATATTTTCAGTCTGACCTTGCGAAACGCCCGGAGGTCCCGGCGGCTGGCTGCGGAGCCCTCGCCTCCGTCCAGCAGGAAGATCTTGGCGAGGCCCAGGAGCAGCAGCACGGCACACAACACCACCATGCGCTGTTTGAGCTTCATGTCCTCGATGCCACCTCCACACGCACCCTTCACCCCACGGTCATGTCTCTGGACCGGCCCTGCTGCCCTCCGTCTGCAGCAGACCAAAAGTCACATCAGGTATTAGGAATGGAAGACCTCACAAGATTGTATTATAAAATGTTTTTTCCATGGTTAGAAGAAGGGTTAAATACTGGAGTATTTATATTTTGTGAAGCCATAATCCTATAAAGCAGTGCTCCTACATTAGAGATTTCTTGTGGATCCAGTCTCATGTGTAATGTACTAATTATGCCTTAAATTATGTCTTATCAGATATAATTGTTTGGAAAAAAATATTCTTTTATTTGTAAGTTAAAACAATAATACATTAAAAACCCGAACAACAATAATGTGATAAACAAAGAACATAGGAAAACAAAACAAACAAAAATTAATACACCAGGAAATGCTGCATAAAAAAGGTTTTTTTTAGCTTTTGAATAGGCTTGAGTCATCCTTCTAATGAGACAAACTGCATAGACTAGACCAAAACATGTGAGGTAATTAAGCAGTCCTTACGCAATTTGTCTCAGTTGCCTGGCCCGACCACATGCTTTTACTTTACCGATGGGCGTGAATGACAGACGAAATCAACCGATAAAAAACAGTGGATGTGACAGACGAAAGAGCAGAAGAAAACAGTGGATAAGTCACAGCGTCCGGCATCTTTAATGTTGTGGAAAAGTAATGAGTTAGCTTCTGTGTTTTGCAGAAATCCTGCCTCTCGTCTTTTTGGAGTAGATAGGTCGATCAAGTGATATAACTGGCTGTGATCTGCCACCCAGAGGGTTGCTCTTTTGAGGAGGAGCCTCTTGCTGACCAAGCTCGGATCACTCAAGCCTTGGTTGTCTTGTGGTGTGAAAATCCCAAGCTTATTCATTGGGATCTCATTTGAATGTTAAATGCTTGTCTTCCCGTCAACTGACGCCTCTCTGTCGAGGCCTCTCAACAGGAAAAGAAAAGAGTCGGACGGAGGGCTATCCAGGAGTTTAGCAGCGACACAGATGAGAATCAATCATTTGCAGGTCAGAAAACAGATTGATTTGCCGCCTCTATGGTTCATTTCCCCTTGGGGCAGACAATGACCCAGTATCAACACAGATGAGGCCTAACCTACATTGGAGAATATACATGTGTAGTTCATAAAGAAATCTGATAGAATTACGCAACACATTTCTTTACAGACACTGGACAAAAAAGTTACAACATACTACTATCAACAGTTTTTGTATTTTGTTTGTTCATGCATTTTCTTCTGCTTTATCTGTTGCCGAGTCGCAGGACAGCAGTCTAAGCAGAGATGATCAGACTTCACTATCCACACTCATCACCTCCATCTGTTTTGGGGGAATCCTGAGACATTCCTCTGTGTCATAGTCCCTCGAGTGTGGAATCCCCAGGTAAGCGTCCAAGAGGCCTCTGAAACTGTTGGCAGAACTGGCTCCTCTCAACAGTAGGAACTCTACTCCGAGCTCCTTCTCTCAGCTACTCTACATTTCGATCGCTCGTATCTTGTCCTTTGGACCATAAGTGAGGGAGGGGATGTAGATTGACCGGTAAATCAGTATTCACCACAACAGAACAATACAGCAACTACATCACTGCACTGATTCGCCTGTCAATGTAAAGCTCCATCCATCCATCCATTGATCACAAGGGAAGAAGACCCCAAGCTACTTGAACTTGAGGAATGGCCTCATTTCCGGTCGAGCACCTTGGCCTTGGATTTGGAAGTGCTAATTGTCATCCTAGTTTTGTCTCTTTGGACTCAGGTAACTCCAGAAGCAAATACATCTGTAGCTACTCAGGTACAGATGTGTTTCAGAAGAGATAAACTGGTGTCTGTGACTAGTGGCTGTAAAATTATCACTTGGGGGTAATGCATTAATTACCCTCAAGTGAACCCCAAGACTGATTCACACCCCCCAAGACCATTTCTACAGCACATACTGTATATAGTGAAAAACCAATTTAAAAAAACGTCTCTGTAATAAACTATAGTTTAGAAGCTGATGAATAAACAGGACATTCAAATCTATAGTTACTGCAAACTGGCATCTACACAAACTGGACATTCTTGTCATGCAAAGTCCAGCATGTGCTGATTTAGGGCCAGATAAGGCTTGAAACCCCTAACGGTGCGAATTATGATTATTATAATAGTCTCTTTTTAGACTCAGTCTTTCATGATAAGACGACATCGTGTTATTTATTATACAGTGCAATTATGACAAGTGCCACGTTTTACACAACCCAGTCTCCAGCCTCTCCATGCTTAAACAAATGTTTGCATAAAAGGCAACGAAATATCTGTTTGGTTCATTTAAGCCAAGAGAGATGAGGAGAGCCACGCAGGCAAGCACATACAATCACTCTTTTATCAGCGTAGCATTTGCTATTTATACCGGTGTAGTAAAACATCAATAAAACATACGCTTATTTTGGAACAGATACGTACTATTCCAGTTTGAGTAAATAAATGTATTGCTATGAATGCCAATGCACACTGGTTGAAGTAGTTGTTGTACTAAGCATAGACAAACACCTTGCAGGTTAGCTAACTTAAAGCTAGCTTCTGTGTGTCGTGGTAATGTTTACTGGTGATTACTACCTTACCTTACGCAGCCACGCGTGCAAACCTCTCCCAGAGCCTGGTCCAAGTTTCTGTCCAAGTTGCAGGATGTGAATAATGTTGATATTTTGCCTATCTGCCGTGGGGCACAATGGTTCGTCAGTTTGCTGTCCAATATCAGCCTCTTTCCTCCGCCCTGTGTCCGCGCGCACTTCCCAAACACCCGCTGCACGTGCGCCCAGCAGCCTGCAGGGGGCGCACTGGAGCCGTGTGGTCAATGTGAGAGAGGAGAGTTTGACCAGAAAATAAAAACTATTATTTTGTGGACTACTGATTTTGTTTGAACCTCGCTCACATCGCTCACCGTGACTTATTACTTTAATGTTTTAATCATTCTTCACTGTTGTCACGTTGTTTGTTGTTTTTCTTACAGAGCAGTAGAAATATTAGCACTCAAACAAAACAATACAGATGATATAATACAGTAAACAATATAAATGTCAATTATTATAGATTGTGGATAGATTTTAGATGCACACAGAGACGTTTAACATAAAATTGAAAAAAAATTAGCGGGCCATAGAATTTAATAAAATAGCCCCTGAATTACTTTAAAAAATAAGAACAAAGTTAAATAACAATGAAAACAAATATTTAGTGATAGTGGATTGCCAGAGTGGACACAGGGCTGTAGACATCTCAAAAATACTTATTTACACTTTTGTCTAATAATTTATATCCAGTTGGTTTTATGTAGCCTATGATGGCATTTTTGTAAAGCTAAATGTTTGTCTCATGAAAATAATGCTATGACATAACAAATCATCAGTTCTTAATGAGCCCATCACCAGTGAAACAATGAATAAACCTTATACTTGTTCAATATTGTGTCTACGCTCCATTTAAATTAAAAAGTCTTTGCTACACATGTTGTAGATGGACTGCACTCTTTTCCAGACCAGAGGGAAGATGTCCTGAAAACAAAAAAAATCACAAATTGATCCATGGCAGTCTTATAGTAGCCGACCTTCAGATGACACACGCTTGACCATCGGAACACCTCTGGCCCTCAAAACTAAAACCTTTTCAAAAAGATTCAACCAAAAATCTAATATTTTGCAAATGTAGCCTTAGCAAATCTTGTTTTTAACACATCTACAATAATCAATCAAGATAAAAGGACTTATTGACTTACACTTATAAACTCTTATCTTAAAATGTTCCAGCATTGCCTCAACCCTTCCCCAAAACCCTTCTACAGAGACAAAAGCAAGGGACACAGATGTGTGGAGTAAAAAAGGCAGAGTGTTTATTGGTTTCTCAGTCTCCAAACAGCGCATCACTCAGGTCTGAGGTCACAGCGCCACAGTCACATCAGAGGGCGCCAGACAACGGGCATTCACTCCTAAAACTAAAAATGATCCGTGGATGCATGTGCTTTGTAAACAGTGACACACGGAGCTCTCTGCAGTCTCCAAACCAAGACTCAAATGCAATACAGATGGGATTGTGCTTTTTCTTTCGGTCAAAATGTCAGAACTCATTAGAGACCAGGGAAGTTTGAGGATGACGTGTTCTGGGTAAGATCACACCAGTCTGACATGACATGAAATGGTTAACACTGAAAAAAGCAACAACAAAAAAGTATAAGTTAATATATGCTTGAATTGAGTTGTTTCTATAAGTGTGACTTGCAACCAGATTTGCCGGCAGAATCACAAGCACAAGAATTGTTTTACAGAAACAGACAAAGCAGTTTCTTACTTGAAATGAGAAATAAAAGTAAGTAATGTTTATTCATATAGTGCATCTTACGGACCAAGGCCACCCAAACCGCTTTATTATGTTCAGAGTTCAGATATTTGCGTTTGATAGACTAAGCTGATTGTTCAAATCCAATTCAATTCAAGCACTTTTAACTTATTAGTAACTTTTTGCAGTAGAGTGACAAAAACATCAACACCGATCATTATTTGAATTGACATAAACCACGTCACACCATATTAGGCCATATTATTTCCAGTATTTGAAAACAATGGGATACATTGAATGAAGCTAAACATAAAAAACAGTTATCTGAACACGACTGAGACTGGACAGAATGTAATCAATTGGAAACTTTAGAAATGAAAAAATATCCACAGCATTCTGAAATAATTTATCCATTTCATTTTCCAATAAGTGTAGACCGGTGTCCACCCAAAGTCAAACTGCAACAAATCATAGACCTTTGATTATTTTGAACATAGATTTGACATCTATATGACCATTCTGACACACTCAAACCATACAAAATGCATATCTTTTTCTGAACCAGCATAACAGTACACCATAAGTAAACTGGAGAGATAGGAAACCAGAGAGCCTTGGAACGTTCTCAGTCATGGATCTGACTTAAACGTGAAAGTCTAAAAAAGAAGAAGAAAACTCTGGACATTTTCAAACACACAAATTCAAACTTGCTTTGAGGATCACCTGCAATTCTGTCCATCTTTGGCTTTCCCCATTCCTACCATAGAAGAGGCATCAAGTCCATTATTTTGATTGAAAAGTACACGTGTTCCGTTCATTTAAGGAAGAAATTTACTTTAAATTGTCGATCAATTTGTGAATTGTCTTGGCAAATTCTTACCTCATATCCAAAAAGTTGGGACGCTGTATGAAATGTATGATAACACTACCTTCACTTATATATATATTGTAATTGATACATTGAATGAGAAAAAAGTTAATTCTAGTATTCAGCATCCCAACTTTTTAGAGAACAAGAAATTTATTTACAATTTAAACTGGCAGCAAAAAAAGACAGGGAAACAAAATACAAATGCAATACTTTCCTATAGATTCGAAACAGTTGAAATACATGTTGGGAAAGTGGTTCTGTAAACACACATTGTAAACAAATATTTTCTTTTTGCTCAACAAAACATTAGATTGCCAGTCATCTTAATTGGAATATCATTTGTCTGTAATTGACACGACTATTTGCCACTGAGATAACCGTTCGTGTTGGTTGCCCATAGGTCGTTCTATCATTTCTGCACTGCCTCTCATCTCTACTTTTCATCATTTGGCACCATCTTATTCCAAGGTGCTTATGCCATCATTTGAATGCATTTAGGATATATATATATAACGGAAACACAAAAACAAATCTAAAAATACATAAAATACTCCAACGCAAAACAAATGTAACAGACGTGCAATTTCCTACCACAATGTAATACTGTGAACTGCACGGTTTCTCCCAAATCAAGACCAAAAAAAACCCTAATAGCACAAAACGTCATAAATTATTTAAAAGTACATGGCTCCGAGTTGATCTGAGGAAAAAAAAAACGTCCCTAAAGCAAAAAAACAAAACAGTTTGACGCATGTTTATCTAATCTGGATTTTTTTTTTCACAGTTTCAATTTTGTAGTGTTTATTGTGTGCGAGTTTGTGTTGGACCAAAGTGACAACAACCTAACGGAAAACTACTGAGCATCGCAAAATAGCAGAGGAAGTAACAAAAACACTTGTCTTTAGCTTAGACTTCTGGGTTCGACCGTACCTGCAAGCCAGATATAGCTATAAATGTAACAATGTTTTAGACCCCCGCCGTCCGTTTTCTTTGCATCCAAGCAGTTATTACAAAGACATACAAACATACAAACCGTTGGGTTACAAAGAGACACATTCAGGAAGTGACAAAATGCTGGATTTGATTGCTATATAGAGCCCTTAATATGTTTATAAGTACGCAATCAAAACAGGGAGTGCAAGAGTGTTAAATAGTATCGTGAATCCCAAAGTTAACACAAGTGAAAGGTATAAAAAGTTTTGAAACCTCATCGATGCATCGCCGACTCCATAAAGTCCTCTATTCAAGCTTGTTGTGGGGTGATAATTAAAATACTTAAAAAAAGGAGGATTGTTTTTTGTACATCTTTTTGTTGTGAAAATGGCTCTTCCGAAGTGCTAAATGGCAAAAATAATGAGACACACACACACATACGAGGTGGTTGACAGGAGCAGTGGTGTGCGTCCTTGTTCAGTAGTCAATATTACAAGCCAGAGTAGTGTCGCCGTAAGTACCACGCACACACAAGCGGAGGTTTTAAGGCAGTGGTGGAGAGAGAGAGAGAGAGAGAGGGAGACGGGATACTTTGGCGTTCAGGGCTCATGGCAGTGACGGCGCCCTCCCCCATCTGCGACAATACTGTTCCTGCTTATTGTAGCGTCGACGTCATCACTTTGTGGCTCACTCAAAGGACATCAGATTGGCTGGTACCTGGAGGAAGAGTCAAAAATGTCAGAGTGTGTGATGGTAAAGCTAGTTATAGATAAGTTATATCTGGCGGCACGGTGGCTGAGTGGATAGCAAGAACGTCCCAGGTTCAAAACCCGGTCGGAACAGGGTCTTTCTGAGTGGAGTTTGCATGTTCTACTTGTGTCTGCGTGGTTTCCTGCGGGTGCTAGTTTCTCCTACCACTAAAAACATGTTCAATAGGTATGAATGTAATGAGAGTGTGAATGGATGATGATTGCAGTGTCCTTCAAAGCCATCTCGCTTCTGTCATCACAGTGGGGAGAGAATTGAACAATATCTGAACTCTCAACATTTTAAAGCGCTTTGGGTGACCTTGGTCTGTAAAATGCACTATATATAAAAAAAAATACTTAACTACTTACTTACTTACTTAATTACTACAAGGTTTGTCAAGTTAAAATTTATATATAAATGTTTTTATTGTAAAGATGAATTACTGATGCCTTCTGCAGAAAGAGCGAGAGGCGTAGGGTCGAAGAATGTTGTGTGTTTGAGCTAAATAAGCGTTGGCATCATCTGATCTCTTTCTCAAATCATGCATTTCTAATTATCTGTATTTTTACTTTATTTTGTAGGACGTTTGAAAGTGTTCCAATTTTCCAACCATTTTAAAAAACAGCTTCTGAGATAGAAATAATCATCCGCATCAAGAAAATTCAACTGTTTTCACTTCATTCATATGCACTCAACTGATCCCAGAGGAGAGCGTTATCCCGACCCTGGTGTCCCGATGCATTTGTATTCATACATTTATCCGCAAAACCTTCATGTCATTTCACATTTTGCGTTAGAGTGGAAGCGTCGCAGCCTCTTACCTGTTGCCTGTTGCTCTGGCAGGCGGCGCTCAGATGCTTGAACCAGAGTAAAGCGTTCATTCGATTCCCTGCTTGGTACTTGTATGTGTTTCCTAAGCAACAGAGACAAAAGCAACGTCAGCGCCAACATCTTTTCACTTGTTTTTCCTAAATCTCTGGAAACTCTCGCTTGACTTTGGCTCTGTGAACGGTTTCTTGAGGAGCCAAAGCTGAAACTGGAGAGGGTGCAGAAACGACTCGCATGCGTCTGTCTGAGCGAGCGGACTGGATTTACATGTGGACTCAAGCGAGCAACGACCCACTCTGGAAATGATCGGTCTCAAATATTGCACTATTTTTTCCTTTTAGCTTTTCCATTTTGCTTCATAGGAAAACACTTGATTAAGCTCTGCTCCTTGCCAGATGCCCTCCTGTGATATAATAAATAGTAAATCCAACCGAAAACGTAATATTTTGTCAGTTGGTCTTCCGCTTAAAGGTAGAATTTCATTGACAAACTTTGGAAAGACCTTGTTAAAATCTATTGGCAACTTCTAAGAGCTTTTAAGACCAGAAAATATTGGACATACTCACACAATTCTCATTAAATAACACGCTACAGTGGAATGCAGTGAGAGATCATAATAAAGCTGGTGTGCCTAACTTATTCTGTTTGTCCCAACAGAAAGTCTTTTTAATTAATATTTTGTGAACAAATCAGACCATACCGTCTTATGTTTTAGATCCTGAGAATTAGCTCTCAGATGTGACAGAGGCAAACAAAATAGCGATAGAACATTAACAGAACTATCTCTCAAACCAACTATGGATTTTGTTACACAGTGCTTTTTTGTGGTTTCAAAGTAAGATACTCCGACTTTAAGTTAAAAACGTCAATAAAACACTTTTAGGTCCCTGCCGAAACTAGGAGTTGGGGGAGCTTGTAAATCATTAATGAATGTTGAGATAGAGTCTAAAACACTCCACACACAGAGAGTGAATCTTACCGTGCTCGGAGTCAGTGAGCATAAAGATATCGGGATGTTCGGGGTCATCTGCCATCATGGCGAGGAGCCCCACCACACACACGCTCTTACAGGACATAGACTTAAACTGGGAACAGGACACAATCATTATTCACCACTCGCCTTCTTTCCTGTTGGAGATTTGACTGAGCATGCTTCATTTGAGATGCAGAAACGGAAGATGGAAGATTGTGAACTTGAGTGTGTGTGCTTCAGCAAATGGATGTGATTATCGTCAGAGTGATACACGGGACACGCTGATGTCATCGGGATCATTATTGAGCGAGCGTGGGGCCAAAAGCTTCCTGTTCCCCGCACGTCAGGGGTGTGTTTCCTAAGGGCATCGCACCTAAAAGACCTCAGTAACATAAGAACTCACTTAACGAACCAGAATAGTACAGTCTACAAAATTATCCCTTTCACTTTACTTTGATAATCGTCATTGTTAGCGGGACACTCCAAAACATGTGGCAAAAGACATGTTTGTGTTTTATCAAGAAAACACTTCATCTAGATTAGCAGCAGCACAAGACTAATGTCCATTGTCATAACTTGCATGAATGGAGTGAGACGGGCGTGTAAAGTGCACTAGTAATGCTTCATGTAGTCACCAATGTGTAAACCACAGAAAATGTTATGGCAAACCTCTGTTTTGCTTAGAGCTAATGTAGTAATTAAAGTTTATTTTGTGGTTTTAAGGTACGGTAGTCTGTAATAATGACTACTCCTGAGGAAGTCCACATAAAGCTGATCTTTAAGTTGACAAATAAACTCAAAACCAAATCTCGTGTAACTTACATGTTTTCTTTCTGTGGCCTTCAGGGACTTGGCAGCGTAGTAGTAAAGCTGAGTACTACACAGAGCCACCCAGTATTTGGTCCAAGATGCCACCTAGACACACAGCACAAAGAAACTATAAATAACCAATTGGGGCAGCATGCCTCAAGTAACATTGTTACAGCGATCCAATTTTAAATACATTTTACATAAAATAGCATTGTGTTTAGAATGCAAATATCAAATACATTTGAAAAAACACAAAGCATTTAGCCAATACACAAATACCACATGTTTCAGAATAAAGTTTTACAGCAAGAACAAGTAGAAAAATATTCCACTATAGTGACATCACTGCTGAGACACTTTTTTACTTTGAATCAGATTTAAAAAAAACTTGAAATGGGGTTCAAGATACTAGTTCCAATTTTAAGCCATCATACAATCAGTTTAAGAAAATGTTTCCTTGTTTGAGCGGTAATGAGCAAATGTTTTGCCTTTTATTTTTGCAAAGGACTCTCAATTGCAACCACTAGAACTAGTCTGTTTCAGATCAGCGCTAAAGTAATATTCAAAATACTTTTCAAAATAAAAAATGTAATGTTCTGTTATCTATCCAATTGTGTTATGTCCAAAAAAGTAAATAAAAAAACATAAAACTTGAATTGTTGGCTGTATTTAAGTTTGAGCAGATGCAGTGAGTGCACAGGTGGACGGAGCTCACGGTGGGTTTCTTGCCCTCCTTCAGCACAGTCTTCCTCCTCAGAACGCCTTGAACGGTGACCGCCCCAGGATACAAGTGCACTGCAAGCTCCTCAGACTCTGCTGAGCTGCAAAAACAGAGAAAAAAATGTTTTAATAATGCAAGGGATTCTGTATATACATGTGTGTATGTTGGATCTGAAAGTTACAAAAGAACATGAAAGATATGCAGAACAAATAAGAAAAAGGCTTAAGAGCGCTTTGACGTCTGTCACTAGTCCCATTTTCTCTAGAAATAGAGAAAGATGTGAGAAGTGTCATTTCAAAGACACATTAATATGGCCCAAAACCTTGAACTAAATTGTAACTGAACTATACTGTAGCTATACCACATTTTAACATTTTTCGCTTTCTCCTGTGCTGTACATTTCAGAATGAATGCCAAATGCCATTAGTTGAAAATGCAGATAAAATCCACAAAGCTGCTGTAAAAATGTTGCCTTTTGTACGTTTCCAAATGTCCAATTTTACAGATATAAATCTCTCCGGTTATACGAGCATAAAATGGAGCAGGAATGAACAAGATGGTGAGCAGATTGCGTCTGTGCTGTGAAGGAAGTTCAGAGCAAGAGCAGGAAAAGTCGGCTGGAAAAAGACAGATTTAAAATCCACTAAAAAGAAAGAAAAAACACTGTGCAACTACAATGAAAGCAATGAGGAAGGCGAGCTAATGAGCAGTTCAAAAGCCTGTCCCAGTGAAATGCTAAACCAAACAAGTATTTAGACACTTACACATTCAGTAATTGTACAATAAAAGTGAAAAGATTTACATTTATTGATAATAATTGAAAGTTTAAGTGTGACAATCAGCAGTACACTGTCAGACAGCTCTATAATTTTAACACCATATTCCAATTCCTCTGATAATTTCAAGCCTGCTTATATACTTCAACTTGTCATGAGGAATAAAACATGCAGTGAATCAAAGAGACGGAAAGAGGTTGCAACAGATCATTGAAATGTTCAGCAAAAAAACACCACCTGAAATCATCCCAAGATACAAAGGTTAAAGTCTCACAGAAAGGCACATGAGGCAGACAGTGACCCCTAGTGCATAGAAGATGTAAGGACAGGTTTGGTTCAGCCCGTTTTGTACCTGCTGGGCCTCAGGACGCCTCTGTAGGGGATTCGGGCCACTCGGGTCACTGGGCCCAGAGAGTGGTAGAAGCGCGTCCTGTTCACAGTGGGATAAGACAGGGTTGGACAGGGACACTGGTAAAACTGTGTGGGGTTTTAAATACGTGGGTTTGGGAGGAGGTCTGGAGGAATGAAGAGTGGCATTTTTTTGAAGGTTAGTCAGTCATCATCAACAGCTGGGTTTTTGTCACATAAGTGAAAAATATCACGATGAGGTAGTTTTGGTCAATATTCACAGCTCTGGTTGTGTAAGGAGCTGTAGTATTAAAAACATTAAAGTACAGGAAGGCAGATCTGAATATATGTACTTAATTAAACCTTAAGGATGGTTTTCCACGTTCAACTATTAAAGTTGCATTAGGGCTATAAAGTATAGTATACAGTAAATCACTCTGAAAAGTCTGGTCTCAGTTTAACCTTTTTTTTTCAAAAATACAACAGTACTTTGACTTTCAAATAAATAAACTAAACTAAACAAATGCTATATAGACTTTACTAAACAAATAAAGATGCAACAATACCTTTGAGGCTCTTAATGCACATGCCAATAAGGCTTGTTATTGTTACTATATTATTATTATTATACATAGTAACAATATTTTAAGTTTATGGAATTATTCTGCATGAGATAAATGTTATAGTGGAAAAAGGTCATTTCAATTGGTTTTGTATCAATTCATTGTTATTGTGACAGGTCTTGGTTGGTCTTGACTTTGCATGAAAACCTTGAGGGAATACCATTTTGTTTTGAATATAAACCAAAGTTGTGTGATTTAGAAGTTGAGAGAGGATGGTGCTCTGCTAAAGAGGTTAGTGAGTTTGGTTTGAATCATGCACTGTCAATGTTGCTGCAGGTGGACAATTGTAGGGGGAATAAAGCTCAAGTGAACAGTAAATTAATTTCACGCTGCAGAAAAAAAAAGCAGAGGCATTTTCATACATTCGGTGAAAGCTGAGGGCCGCACAGAGGAATGAGGCATGACAGAGTTGGCTGCGAGGCTCTAAAAACGAGGCCGGGCACGGCTAGCTTTAAAGTGGATCATTTTCAAAAGCTGCGCCTTGAAGTCTTGCATTAGAGATGAGGTTATTTTATGACTGAAGCTGCAAAGGTGGGAAAAGCATCAACAAAATAATGAGGAAAAGTACCTCTCAAACGCCGGCCATGACACCTCTTCACTCAGCTCGGACCCTTCACTGCTCCCTGCACACAGACAAGTCATCAGGGCGTTATGTTGACCCACACATGAATCTATATAACCCATATGACATTAGCAAGATGAGCTGAAGCCTTACCAAGCGAGATGCCGCTGGACAGAGTGGAGCTCTCAGCCTGAACGCAGCTCGGACTGTGGCTCTCCATCACACTGTCGTCCAGTAAGTGTCTGGAGCCGGCATTTGGGAACGTCGCACTTTTGAACTCCACCGTGTTCATTTTGTGAATAAAACTGCACCAAAGAAGACAAATTGCACTGGTGATCACAGGTTTGGGGCAGCATTTTTTCTTTAATGGATAAATGATTCCGCATTACATCGAGTGCTTGGTCATTTTGTAAGTTCGGATTTTTGCTGAGCGAACGAGCAACTTTTAATTGAGGCTTTTCCAGCAACCACTACTGTGTTCTACTGGTAGTGTAAATGGCCAATTGATGATTAGAAAACCATGTAAAATTAGGTAAGCATAAAACTTCCCTAACCCAAGAATCTGGAGCATCAGGACTTAAAATGTTTGGAGTTGATGACTATAAACCAGACTCTTAACAGTAGTCCATGGGTCTTTTTTATTTCCTTCTATGTACTTTACAAAAAATGCATATCAGACTGAAACTGACTTGTATCCCAGACTATGGCACTTCCTGTGTCCGTAGGGCAGGAGGTTTCGTGGGGAGGGGGGCGTGCCAGGGACTTTGGTTCCTTCAGCTGCGATTATGCATTTACGCCCACAGAGAGGAGACGCTTCCTGACCTGAAAGTAAAGTTATGACATCATCTTTTTAAATCATTGACAGAACAGCATCCATTGATCATTGACTAACAAACAAACAAGCATCAGAGCAAGCATAAGACAACTATAAAGATTGTAAAAAAAAAAAATACCATGCGTTATCTTAACAACTCACCGACAAGGTCTTCTTTTGAGGCATTAGCTCGTGGTGTGCTGGTTCCAGGCTCAATCTTCTGTGACAATCTGAAAGCACAATCGTCAATAATGGCGTGTGCTTGATTTTTCTATACTCTAAGACACATACTTGTAATTGTCGTCCTCCACAAACTTCTGCAGCTCCTCAATGTATCTGACAGAGTTGAGATATTTCTGAATATGAGGCATTAAAGGCACATCTGGAAAAAGGAAAACAGGAGATGAACACATAGTATACAATATAAAACATAAGCATATATTAAAAGTTGGTTATAAAAGACAGACAGTTATTTATTTATTATATAAAACTAGCATTTCTTATTTGAGTTGTAATGTATCTCATAAAATAAAGTGAGCGAATAAGCGATTCTATAAACCTACCATATGTGCAGGATCTTTGTAAATCGGATATGATTCGGAGGATATTGTTCATGAGATTGGACCGTTGCTCGCTCTCCAGGATGCTGCCCGTAGAGGGATACGCAGAATCGATGTAGGTCAGGTCCGACAGGTACATGCCTAGAACAGAAAATAATGTGCCGTTAATTCCATTTTAATGAATAACTACACAAGAACGACCAACACATAATTTCACACAAATCAACAAAAGTATGATTTCCCCAATGGTAAAATGATGTGTCAATGATGTGTCAAAAGGTCGTTTTGGTGGCCCTGGCCGTGGTAAAAGTCATATGAGTGCATCTGGCAGAAGCGTTAACTTAACGGTCGCCGGAAACAGGGATTTAGGGCCAAACACAGAGGGTCCAGCTCATTACACACATGTAGCACAGAACAAGACACTGTAGTACGGCCGGGTTTCCTTTGATGCATGAAGCATACACAGGTGTAACATCCTGAGTATAAAAAAACAGCTTGTAGAGAAATACCACCTCAGGGAAACTGCCAAAACATTACAAACTTTTATTTGCATTTGACCACACACTGCACTTCTTTGTTGAAGTCACTATGCACTTTGGTCTGGCCTCACTTAATAGTAAGGCCAGACCAAAGTGCACTGTGACTTTTTCTTAGATCAAAGACAACTTTGTACAAATGGTTTTCCACAGAACCCAGAAAAAATAGATAATTATGTATTTGATCATTCTACTTCAGCAGCTCTCATTCCATCTCCATTCCAATTCTTTCACTTCATTCTTTCCTGGAAAACCTAAACCATTTTGGAATTCTGAATCTCTCTTGATGGGATGCCGAAACAAACTGTGCATCCCATAATTCAGTAGATAAAGATTAACGTCTTCTAAAGTGACCCAGTGGAGAGCACATCTTCGGTTCTCTTCTTTCCACTGCTGTCTATTGGAACTTCACACGCCAGCGCAGAGATTGAGAGCAGATGTGGGAGAGCTTATCACACACTCGATTACATGACAACATCCCACTCTTCTTCTTGGAAAACCTTTATTTCCTTAAAGATGTTTGCAAACAGGACACCAATAAGTAATCCAAAAGCTGAACATGTAAAAACAAGCTCAGCAAGGTGTCGATCCACAAACAATATGACCTCATTGATGTAGCGCACAAAATATGAGCATCTGTCTGGGATTACCAACATGTTTTTAACTAAAAGCCAATAAAATAAATACACATTTTTGGAAAGCTCGATGTGTGAGGTGTGAACTATGGGAAAACAAAAACAAAAGAGGCTGCAGGCTGCTATTGTATTAGGAATGTTTATTGATCTTCAAAAAGTGCTCGATTCCATATAAGCTTTATATTATTATTATTTAATAATAGCACACACATATAATGAATGATATGTGTGTGCTTTCTGGCTGGTTGGAGCTATGACAGTCACTGTGGTGATAATCGGCTCCTTTGGAAAGGCATGAGCAGGAAAGTAAACAATCATGATTCTCTAATGGAATGTGAAAAAAAAAAAAATATATATATATATATAAAAGATAAATAAATAAATAGAGTAAATAAACAGGTATAGGAAACATGCATGTATTCCCATTGGGGTGATGACTCGGGGCATGGCTGTGGAGGGCTGGTGTGTGCTGCCGGGATCATCCTCTGCGCAGTTTGTCTGCTGCTATAGTGCTGCTCGTTGTCTCTGGGACCGGTCGGGGTGAGGTGCTGAGCCCGCTGCGGCGTATCATTCAAATGTGATGCGAATTGGATGAATTATTATTTTTATGAAACATTATGATTTATCATAATATACATGGGGTGGGAGTTTATACGTTTTTTCTTCTTCCCACTCCATTTTCGAGCTCTTGGAGTGTGCTTATGAACAACAAGGCCTATGTGAATATGTAATAGGTGGTTTTATGTTTTATTTTTTTATTTTTCTTCAGGGCACAGGAGCATTAGTGAATCATGTTCTGTTCTTGTGCAATGTTGTGGGATGCTTGTTGTGTAAACAAATGTGTAATGTTATGGGCTCGAAAGAAATAAACAAATGAAAAATGAAATGAAAAATTTAATTAATATGTTAACAAACAAACTGGAAAACTATGGCATAACTATGGCAGAGAATGTTTGGAGAGATAAGTACTGTAAGATGGAGACGACAGATTGAGGAACGCAACATGTGAGGTACCACAGGGGTCAATACTGGGACCCAGATTATTTATGATGTACAGAAATTTAAATCAACATGAATTAAGTAAAATAGTGGTCATGATTGTTATTGATATTTTAATTATAAATCGATTAAACATTTCTTGGAAACCCCACGTAACGAGGAAAATAAGTTGCTAAATGTGTTGGAATGATGAAAAGGGTACGCTACACAGAAACAGTTATGTGTGTAACTGGTGCAGTCATTAAGTTTGTTCAGTGTGCAACAGTTTCACATGTGGCGGCCCAATAAGTGAGTTTCCTCCATGCGCTGCAGTTTTTGGTTTTTGGTCCCCGGGTGCTAAACTGCGGCAACCTCTGCTCAAAGTGTAGGATGGGTCAAATGCAGGACCATTTTTTATACGCAACATCAATTAAGCAATTATTTCTTTTTAAAACAACAAAATAGCAAGGGAGAAAATTGGAATCAATGCTTTTTTTGTAATAAAAATAGTTTGTAGGCAATGTCTATGTGTATTTAGTGACAAAAAACCCCCAAAACTATTCACTAGTAGCAGAATATGGTGTTGTTTCACGGCACATTCTCACATCCAGAGTTATATACAACCATAACTAAACAATAGAAATGCAGTAAAAATATCCTTCATAAAATGTCCTTCCATTACACCTCCGCCAGAACGACCTTTCCAACTCCACAGGAAGTTCAAAAGAGCCTCCAACCCCATCAAAGATAAATCCAGACTGTGGCTACAGGAGAAAAGTCAAGGAAATTAAGGATTATGGGAATAACATTTTTACAATAAACAAAATGCTTTTTGTCTTTTCAGGAGTTAGCAAAGCACTTTGACCACTTATACTATTCTCTCTGTAGTCTTTTTCCATGAGCATGACATCAGAGTGGGCCGGACCACTCACCAGAAAAAAAAAAAAAAAAAAGCCAACAATCTTGACCTCCCACACCCCCCCTTTCCCATGCTCTCCTCCTCCTTTGTGAAAAACTCAAGGCATCAGTTGTGAGAGCGCAATGTGTTGTTTGGAAGTATCCGGCTGAACTATGCCCCAAACCAAGGACAGCTGAGTAGAGGAGCGCAAGGAGTAAAAAGTGGACTAAAGCAGACTGCAATGAAGATCCTACAGAGGTGAAAGCGGTTATCAAGAGCGCATACTTCTACTTTAAAAAACAAGGTAGATATTTGGAATCGTTTGTTTTATAGCATGCGTGTGTGTGTGTGCGTACGAACAGCTGGGAGGGCTCTAGCTGAGGTTGTAAAGGTTAGTATGCATCGTTGACTAGGACTGAATTAGAACTAACAAAGATAAAGCTGGGGACACACTAAAGCTTGAAACATTGACAAGCATAAAGCAACAGCATTTTTTTTTTTTTTTTAAAGAACCAAAAATCAACCCTGTGCTGCTTTTTGAGACAATCATTACAATTAGAACGAGATTGGAACGTGTGGAAGACACTCAAAGTGTGATGTCTCAATTAAATCATCCAATACAATAGTTCTCAGTTGAATGAAAAATGACTTGGGTGTTGCCTTGTGTCTTGTGAAGTGAAAACAGATGATGGTTGACAGGAGAGGAAAGTAGGACAACATCGCCGCTACCTTCCTGTAAAAACATTTGGAGCCGACAGATCTGATCAGATGTAGAGATTGTAGAGATGCGGGGAGAGTTATGTATATTATTCTTGGCTTTGGGTTTCCTAATACAGCAGCCTCTGACAGAAGGGCCCAGTTAACCTGCAGGACTGAAGGTTAGATCAATATTATTAACCATAATGAGGTGGTGACATGGCACTCAGCACTGGACGTTATAGGAATGAGTTCATAGAAGAACAGTGCAAAGGTTGAGGTGAGGAGTGAAGTGCTGCTTTCGATTGTTCAAATCAATTAGGCCAAAATCGTACTTTTTAAATCTGTTCAATTCCAGCATTTATTTTAGACAGACTGTTCTGTAATTGATATAGACCTACTTCATTACAAGCAAAAGAAATAGTTCTATCTTCTACCTCATTGCATTTGTACAATTGACTAGAATATAGTAAGTAGATTGGAGATAGATTTAGATCAGCAACTGTAAATCCTCGTCTAGCATAATATATTGAACAGCTTTTAAAAAATGTTTAAGGTTGCTGCTATAATTTGCAGCTTATTTTAACTGATTATTAAAATATCCATATTATAAGTTCATAAAATGTTTTTGGCACCTTTCCCTCACCGTAATGTAATGATAATAAAATAATTGTATCAGCAAAGACAGAAGTCATGAGTGAGGGCCAGTACTGATGTCAAAGACCCCACTCTTAACCACATCATATTTGAACCTCTAACAATATCAATGTGTTGCACGGTCATATCACTTCCACTATCATTAGCCCCAAATGTTTTCACTTATGTCACAGTCCTCTGCTGGGATCTCTGGAAAATACCCCATTCCCAACAAAGCCACATCTGTGAACATTGCAAACCACCGCTAAAAGCGAGGCCTTACATGAACACTTGAACACTGAGGTGGCAAAAGTACCATGCTCAGTCTATCATGGTTAAATAGACTTTAATCTAAAATTAAAAATCAGTCCCAGTTGAAAATAATAATTTCTTCAAAAATCACACAATGCCCGGTGTGATTTGAATGTTTAAGATTGAATGCCTTATGTGATATAGGCTGTGAAGCACTTATAGTGTCTTGCATACAAGGATGCCCAGCCCACATGGGCTTATAAGACACCATTTATGCAAATACAGAGACACAGTATCCGGCACATACACCGAATCATACAACAAAATCATAAACAAAATCGAACACAAATGCTCTCATTTAAATAGATGAGACTGCTGCTTCTTCCAAGCTTTACTTAAAAATGAAGACACTTTAAACACTTGATTTTAAAATAAAAATGTCATCTTGTCATAATCACAGCCCCAAAACAAATCAGGATCCCGGGAGAACGTTTCATAAAACAACACATTTCTAAATTTCTACAAATAAAAGGTTGATTGTTAATTGCATAGAAAACATTTTTACTATTCTCTGCACCATATGTGGTCACATACTTTCAGAAAACCCAGAATAAGATTCATGCAAAACCATAAAACGCTTGTTCTTGCTGCATGTAGTAAATCAAAAATGATTCATCCAGGGAAATAAAGTCAAACACAACAAAGACAAACTCACAGCTGTGAGAGACATATCCAGAACATTGTGTGCTTATAATTAGCTTTAGCTCTCACCTGAAACTATGAAACCTTTCTATGGATCCTTACGACCAATGCAAGCAGCCCTAACTTTCACCTTTCGACTGTAAATCACAGCAGAAATCTTGTTTGAAGCCTTTCTGACTTTCAAATTTTTACAATCCTTGGACAAGCCCATAAAAAGGTGGAATCAGGTAGAGCATGAGAGGCCTGTTAGTGCAGAGGATCTGTCACACGCCATTTTGTAGGTCACTACGAGATTGATGGTGCACTCAAACTGTGCACCAGCTGACAACGGTTTAGGGGCTATGGGCATGCAGCCAAATCCAATCATATAGTTTAACCCAAGGCTCCACAGACACACGACTGCAGACAGCTCCAGTGATCTTATCGGTATATGGAGACGATTATTGATGCCATTACAGATGGTACAAGTAAGGGTTATTAATATACAAGTATTTAGCGCCAGCAGCAACGCAGTGAGCAGTAGCAGAGTAATGAGACAAAAATGTGTTGGGACTTAACTTAGTTTGCCAATGACTTTGTGTATAATGCAAAGCCACAGTCATATTAAGAAAGAAAAGATAAGCTGCATGCAAATATATACTACTAAGATAAGGATTGTTCTTCATACTAAGATTAAACGCTTTGAAACAAACTAAAATAAATCAAATACAAGATTATAAATACATCCACAGATGTGTGAAAAATTTACCTGTAAGAAATCGACATGAGTAATCAAGTTAAACTAATCTAATCTGCAACCCAGAAAGCTCAAGATTAAAAAATACTCCTGCTGGTATTAATAAATAACAGAACTACCACATTCAGAAATGAGTGAAGAATATACAGTATGTAACTTAGAACAGCCGTGTCTCGCTGTGACACAGAGGAAAACACAGCAAAAGCCCCCAGAGCAGAGCTGACGAAAACATCCCTTTGGCCACATTCTTCAAATAAGTAAAAAGTGAGAAACCTGTGATAGTTGTATTTGAATCTGTGCACTGTCTCTTATGTAGTTTGGGAAGACAATGACACTCTCAAATCCATAGTTCCAAATATTGTTTAAACTTTAAAAGTAACTATGGAAAGAGAACTGCTATAGTTATTCTAGCAGTTGCCAACTAATTATGACTTTTGTGATGTTAAAATGATATAAAATTTGTCGCTTTTGAACCGAGGAGTAGAATTTTATGGTGGGTATAGTCTCTCTTCTATTAATGGGTGAGACTATATGGTGACGCCTCTTGAGAATGCCCCTAATGAGAGCTTGGAAACAGTTGAGCAGAAAGGTCACTTAAGGTCCAATTGGGTCATTAGAGAGGTCAAGGGAGGCAAACAGAAGTGGGTCGTTCTGTGGCAATGACTTCTATGTTTAATGTTTAATGACCTAATAATACTAAGCATATGGAGGTTAATGAAGTGTAGCTTAGTGGGAGAACACATCCAAAGTTAATGTGAATTTGATACTGAAGTTTGTGTGCTCCACATTTTAATTTATTCTGCCCCTGGCTTTCCACTCTCTCCTGACACTCCTTCAAAGCAGCTGCAATTGTTGGTTCAAAGTTGAGTGTCGTATTTCAAGTCAATGTGATCTGAGAAAAATCTACTCAAAACGTAAAGCGAGAAAGATGCAAAAAACAACCAGTTAGAATATACTTCAAACTGAACTGTAGAATAGAAGATTCACACAGTACAGATTATTGGAGGATCACTATGAAAAACACTGAATATTTAATTTAAAAGGGCAAACATATGACCTCATGGTGTCGTTTAATTATATTATTTATGAATTATTATTATTATTCCGAATGCTTCCATCCATGTGGAGGAGTATCAGGTCTCCTCAGAGCTCCTCCTGACTGAGCTTCCCACCCCATCACTAAGAACCCCTCAGCAAGAAAAGACATTTTACTTTTGAGGACCCCCTCGGAAACGAGATGATTCACCTCAAGGGGTTATTCCTCTTAATAAAATACTATTATATTAAACATTTAACATGGTGTGGTCTATGAAGGTAAAAAAAAGTGTTGGTTTAAAGACTGAAAAGAGCTCTGTCAAGTCCTGTCAGAGTCTGAGGATTATTTTCATAGTGCAGCAATGACAAAAAGGGACAGTTTTGTGGAAACTGCAGCAAGGTGATAAAGGGACACATTTGGAGAATAGCATGGATTAAATCAAAAACAATTCTGGGTATGTTTTTGATCAGGGATCAATGCTGTAACTCGGAATACTTTAGCTTTCAGATACCTGATAGGAACAGACACTAGTAAAGGGAATGAATGAAAGTATTATTTCTCCCCCTAAACTCATTATTAAGTTAATACAAAATGGGTCAGATTGTGTTTTTAACTGTTGCTTAGAGAATAAGTCAAGAGTAAAGATTCAAACTCTATGACAATCACCAAAACAATAGCCAATACCAGTGTTGTACTGTATGGGTGCATGGTGGTAATGCTTTGTCTTGCATAAGTCTTTGATAGCTGATGACCTGATACTGGGGGAGATACAGATGCCTTGAGTGTCTGACGTAGCGTGATAAGAAGGTGATGTTGCACACATGAAGGTTTCAACAGATGCAACGACCCTTTCTGGTGGATTCTGGGAGCACAAGACCTCACTGTTTGCACATTGCCGTTTGTATGCGTTGGCAAGCACTCTCCTCCTACAAAGACCGATTGATTGCAGGATTTCAGGATGGGGAGAGGGCTGGGAGCAAACTGCACCCTAATCCCACACACTAACAGCGGCCCTCATATGTTGACCTCTGGCCCCAAGATCAGCCCACATGTTTGGAGTTTCACTACAGCAGAGGGAGACCAGATGGGGGCACAGCTTTGGGGAGTCCATCATGTGTATGGGAGAGTCAGTGACAAAAAGGCAGGAGTCCAACATTATTTAATTAGCTCATAGCTACTTTATCATTCTCCTTTACTTTGGACTTGGTTGCATGATACATAATGATACATAATGCTACGTCTGTGAGCAGGTTAGTCCAAATAGAGAATGTATGGATTTAGCAAAACAAGTGATAGTATGACTATATATCATATATAGTAATAAAATCTACAAATGGGACAGGTAATTTGCCTATATGCACCTTATATTCCTGGATATTTAATATGAGTAGGAGAAATTAATAGCAATCAGAATCAGAATAATTTTTATTGCCACGTAAGTAACAGGAAGTCACAGACTTGGAAATTGCTTTGCCTCAGTGCAACAGTCAGAAAGAGATAATAAAAAATGAAAAACACTTCTAAGGAATACATTTAAATTTAAAATAGAGTTACAGTAACTATTTACAATATACAAGTGCACATGGTGCACACAATGTAAGGTGACAGCAGTACAGTGAAGTAAAGTGACGTATGATGGGCAAAACAAAAGCAAAAGAGAGCAGCAAAGAGCCGTGGCGACCGTACGAGGCGCCATCTCTTCTCATCAATGTCACTAAAGGAATTGGATGAAGCAGATATTCATATGACCCCAATTCCTTAAAAGGAATAACTAAATCCAGTATCTATACAAACTGGGTGCAGAGGACCCAGGGAAAGAAAGTGCATCCCACGACATATGAATGAATGTTGTCATGTTGCGTAAAACAAAGCCAGGGTTTCCATCCATTTTCTCTTTTGTCACTTTCCAAAATTCTATTTTGTTCTCTTGTTTTCAGCAATTCTTTGCTGAGCAGTGATGGATGTGATGTGTTTTTTGGATGCATTGGCTTTGCAATGGGAAAGTGTGAGGAGCTTGCACTGTAGAGTGGAAGAGTCAGTTTTTGTGACTAGGAAATACATTGGCTATGACAAAAAAGACCTCATGAATACTAAGTTCAGGTCCAAGCGTTTTTTCTTTTGTTGTTGAAATGTAATCTATCAGCTTTCACACTGACATCAGTATGAATACAGAACCCATGATCAGCAATCTTTAAGATATCAACATTTTGCCCATTAAATAGTTTCTGTGTCACAAGATATTGTAATCCGCCTGAGGTTACAGATTTTTGGACGTTCATTACTACAAAGATATACAGCAATGTTTTTATACAACAATTTCACCTCAAATCATGAGACCTAAACTTTTTGGGCTGTCAGTATATAATTTGAAGCCAAGACACAGCTCTGTATTTCTTATATTGCACCTAACTAATGAAGGAAAGCAACCAATTTCCTGACTAGCTTTACCATTAGCTTTGTTAGCTCAATCAGATGGATTGTCATTTCCTTACAACATAAGCAGAAAGCAATTACCATACGCAGTGTTTTTAGCATTAGGCTCAAGGGAAAATCTCTGGACAATTTCAAATCTATAAAACTAACAAAAAGCTGACAATACTGCAAGCCACACATCAAACTGCAGACATTTTCTGGAATTGGTTAATTTTGCAAACTCGTTGCATATGGTGGGACCTGGAGTCTAGGGGCTACAGGAGTTCCATTAGACCTCTAGACAAAACATCCCATAACTTACAGATAATGTGCTTTCTAAGTGAAGACAACCAGCTGTCTGTAGTATAAACATATCTGTCTAAC
Organism: Knipowitschia caucasica; assembly: GCA_964034765.1. NCBI lineage: Eukaryota > Metazoa > Chordata > Actinopteri > Gobiiformes > Gobiidae > Knipowitschia > Knipowitschia caucasica. The sequence goes on along the minus strand of OZ035824.1, from coordinate 28,340,666 downwards.
GATATAGAAAAATGAGAAATGCCAGGAAAAGAGATACTGATTTACACTTAAAATGGAGGCATGGAACTTTTGAACTTGAAATTCAGACAGAGATCAAACTTTTACGAGAATTTCAGTAATGTTATTTGAAGAAAAGCACAGTGAAGTACTCGCCGTTGTAGATGGCTATGTTCGGAAAAAGTGAGATCATAACTTAATACAAATACTTCAGAAAGTTGCTCAATCTAAAGTGTCTTACAATGTGTGAATGTAAAATATCGCAGTACTAAAGATACAACAGAGTGTGGGACAATAAAAGCCAGCAGGCACATGACACTTGGCCATTTACTCTAATTGCGCTGTTGAGGACCCTGCTGTGCACTTAGACAAATTGAGTTTAAGCTATTGCCAAAACACACAGCAGAAAGGAGTCCTTTAGGTCATAACAAACCACAGGTTAACAGATAAATGCTTTTTAAATACGAATGTGATGAATTCCCTGCTTTCATTTTAATTATATTTTAGGAATAACTCAAATAATAATACCATTTCATTTTGACTTGTGCTAATCTGTGATAATTCTGAAACCTATTGACAGAGAATACATAGGGAAACAGTAGCTCAGTTGGTAGAGCATTGGCCTTTGAGCCAGAGGGTTGTAGGTTCGAGCCCGACCTTCCCCATCGACTCCCTCTGTCTGCTGTCGTTGTGTCCTTGGCAACCCACTTAACCTCTGGGAACACCAGCCACAGTCGGGCGGCTGCGGCTGTAAAGTGCCAAACTGTCGTTGTGTCCTTAGGCAAGACACTTCACCCCTATTGCCCAGAATGAGCCTGGTGTGTGTGTGAATGGTTGGTGGTGGTTGGAGGGGCCAATGGCGCATACTGGTTGCCTCGCTTCTGTCAAAGGCTACAGTAGTAGTTTATCACCGTGTATGGCGTAAATGAATGTAAAGCGTCTTTGAGTGTCCAAAAAAGCGCTATATAAAATCGATGCATTATTATTATTATTGTACAGATCTGCCATCTGGCAGGAATGCATTCAATAAAATGACTAATCCCAAAAAAATATCTTCAAGTCGCAGAGAGAGCAAGGTGACCCAGTTTTGATCAGACATTCCTTGTCGTTTCCATCGCTGTGGCTTGTCTGCCCCAGAACAATAAAATACAAACACAAATCACAATTATTATTATATTGATAAAGTGGATTTGGGCTTTTAAAGACATGCGGTCTAAGTTTAATTTTTGTTTTCAATACATTGTGATTGTTAAAGGCATTACCATGATCAGAAATAGTTGGGTTTGTTTATTCAGTATTTTATTTTAGTCCATAAACATAAAAAAATAAATAATAATAAACTTGTGGAAGGGAAACCTCTGTAAACCCTGGTGACCTTTTGGTGTTCATAGGAATGCCTTTGATTTAGCCCCATGAAAATCAAACAGCACTACGTAGGTCTCCCACAGCACAAAACAAAAGGAAATATGGATCCAGTGGAACAGGATGGATTGAGCCAGAGAACAAGATGACGACTAGACATTGTAAAATAAATGAGGTGATGCCAGATGGATAATCTGTAAAGTCACTTTCTATAGCCCCTAAAGAGACAGTGGTGGTTTGTAGATTAAGATAATGCTGAGTACGACTAAAGAATAAGGGGAAAAGAAAGAACATTTAGAAGTAGGGACACATTGATGTTTCTGCTAAAACCATTAAAGACACGAGTTCTACAAGGATACAGTACCTGGCAACCTGTTGGCTGGAAAAAAACAAGCCATGAAAATGAATTATGTTTTTGTGTAGACTTTCCATCAACCAGATGGACACACAGCTGACACAGCGGAAAGAAAGTAAATAGTTTTTATCCAATAAACTATTGAGTTTCGTATACTCTAACTTGAAGACGTTTTTTGTATCAATACATGCGTAGACAAACTAAAATAAGAGCAATGCATTGCAAACCTCAAACTGCACACATTTGTCATATTATGTAAAAGAACTTATGTATGTATAGTTGTTCCAAGTGACAGAGGCTTTCCTCATGAACCACAATGACGTCTTGTGGAAGAAGTTTGGAAACTTAATATGAAGAATAGACAGGGATGGGTTGAACAGAGCAGTCGGATAACTCTTGCTCAAAGCTAACTAGATCAGCATGCGTGTATTTGGAGTCCCTGGTGACATTAATGAGAAACAGAAGTACAAATGGTATCATAGCCCTCACATAGTTTAATTTACTTTTACCTTCCAAGTTACATTAAGTTTTTTAGATAAATGTTTCATCTTTATGTATGGATGGAATCTCAAACTATTACTGTTTTTTTGTTGCATGTTTCTAATTAAATTAATCAAAAATAGGGCCTGGTGGACTTTATTCCAGTTGGATAAATGAAGGTTTCACAGAGCAGACTTAGAGAGTCCATGGTCATTTGTTGAGAGTTGAGAGCAGCAAACATTGTTTGAAGGGAAGCCATAAGTCCACTTATGCTCATGGAATATACAGTCAAGGCTCAAGTGTCCAAAAGATATTCAGGCTTTGAGACTTAAATCATTAAGCGGTTTTCAGTTTGTTTTGGGTCTGTGAAAAGGGAAGCTGTTTAAACGTTTAAGTAAATTTAATCATTTAAAAAATAAATAATAATACATAAAAAATGAATAATAATATAAGTTCAAGTTGTCTTTATTGTCCCACTAGGGGAAATTGGTTTTGTGATGTAATGAGAATGACCACATAGAAAACAAGCCTTATAAAAGATTTAAACAATAAGCTAACACTTGCAACAAAGAGGACGATTTACAACAGAACAGTATAACACGTCTGTCCAGGACACAAAGCAGACCTCATGCTTTGGGCTGGATTTAAAGAGTCATCTTTCAATTCAAAGACAGCCCAATGTGAAACAATGAGCTGAATAATGTGCTACTGGAGTCAGAGCAAACTATTTTCTAAACAGTTGCTGATGGTTTGTTTATTTGTAATTTGTATGACAAATACATTTGATTAAGGCATGTGGTACTAATTGCTTGACTCAGGCAAGAGCCTAATAAACATTGAATGTGTTTACATTAACATTGCTGACAAAAGTTCTTTCTGTGTGTTTTCAGTGAAGCCTGGTAGTGTTCTGAGCAGCAGCAGACATGCAAGGGCTGAGGTGGGCTCTGTGCTCACTTCTCTGCCTCTCTGTCTGGGATCAAAGTTACTGTCGGACCCCCAGGGAAGCCCACAGGAGCAGGGAGCCATCCCTGCAGCGGAGGAAACGGTCTCCCATTGATCCTGATGCAAAAAAATGTTCTTATACATTCTTGGTTCCAGAGCAGAGGATCACAGGTCCACAAAGTTATTCTTCGGCTTTAGTTTGAGCCATATATCTGCCTATGTTTGAATTAGCTCTTGTTTCCTGTACAACCTCCCTAATATTCCATGTCTGTCAACAGGGCCGATCTGTGCCAGCACCACCGGCCCGGAGCCAGACAAGGACCGAGTGACTCGTATGGACATTGCAGATGTGCGGGAAGTACTCAACAAACAGCGGCGTGAGATTGAAACCCTGCAGCTGGTGGTGGATGTGGACGGGAATTTGGTGAATGAGATGAAACTGCTCAGAAAGGAGAGCAGGAACATGAACTCCAGAGTGACCCAACTCTACATGCAGCTGCTGCATGAGATCATCCGCAAACGGGACAACTCTTTGGAACTGGCCCAGCTGGAAAACCGCGTCCTGAATGTAACCTCAGAGATGATGCGGCTTGCCTCCCGCTACAGGGAGCTAGAGGCGCGCTACTCTAATATGGCCGCTGTAGTCAACAACCAGTCTGTACTCATCACTGCACTGGAGGAGCAGTGCATGAGGACTATTGGGCGCAGTGAGCTGCCTGTTGTTCCACCGCTGGTCCAGGTGGTCCCCCAAAACATACCCGTCAATAATCGCCTCAACAATGAGATACCAAGAGTTAACAGGGCCTTTACCCGGGGGTCCCGAAAGAACTCTCCGACGGCAACTCCTTTAGGAGACAATCCTGCTCCAGATGGCACTCTCACCTCTGATGGTATGTCTCAAACAGCTCTCACAATTATCACTGATAAGTTAGCTCGCATTACATTAATGGTTATTCTTTAGGGCCAAGACGTCCACACTCTTTTATGATTTACAGCTTTATGCAAATTGGTGCAGGAGCCCACCTCAAAGTGCAATGTGGAGGCAGACAGACAAAATACAAATAAAGAGAATAACATTCATCATCACAGTTATCAAGTTTAATTAGGGCACACATCTTCACTCATTTAAGCTTAAGTATTATTTATTAAGTATTGAACTTGAGTGATTAGGGATGTACTGAATAATGTGAATCGAAATGGACCATAAAATATAGCAAATATCAGAAAAGTACTCTGCCTTAAGAAACAGAGTACTGATTAATGGTCTAGTCTTTACCGATCAGTCAAGCCATTCTACATTTTTTTAAATGACTTCTGTTTTAAAAGATTAAAACTTTTTTAAATATGGTGGTGCTATGTGGTCGTACTAGACTATGTTTATCTATAACGCATGTGCGTCTGTGGGAATCTGTGGCTCCCATATCTCGCTGACTGTTTGTCAAATTGACCTTAGCTTTCGAAATTTCCCCACTGTGGGACGAATAAAGGAACTCTTATATGGCTTTGCAGATTGCATGAGTGAGCAAGCAATCGATGCTACATGAGCTCCCATTTTAGAAATACATACTTTCTGTGTATATGTCTGAATAAAAACATCAAAGAATACATATAAGTAATATCTGTATTGGAACAGGATAAAATCAGATGTGGATTGTAACTCAGTAGTATTGGTTTGAAAGCAAAAATACCTAAATCGAGACATCCTTAGTTTCCCATTGCTGTTTCAAAGCAAACAAACATTCTTAAACCAACATGTCAGAGCAACCTTTTGCATTTGTAATCAGTGCAAAAACACATCTGTTGAAACCAAAACCCTGCTAGTAAAATATATGGCTCCTTGTCTAGAGTTAAAATATATCTACCTTTGGAGTTACAAATTGGGTAATAGTTCAGAGTTCACCACAGGGTACTTGGGGTTGACAAGGTACAGCTTCACAAACTATAAACAAACAAGTGTAACCATACTATGTAACAGAGTACCATTTCAAGCCATTATTACTCCTAGGGTTGAACTGTTTCTCTTTCCTGTCACATATCTAACCAAACTGACCTGTGCACTCCATCAGGTGACAGAACAGATGGAATGTTCTTGAAATATAAGCTGTTTCTGATGTCTCCTTCTGGGTAATACACATGGTCCCTGTATGAGCTTCTGGACTGAAAATCTTTGAGCACAAAGCCAGTGTTTATTCCATTTAAACTAGTGGTCACACAAAAGAAACAGAATATGGTTTAACTTTGCTGTTATGAACAGCAACATACTAGAAGATGGAATAGGGTTTCATGCCAATTATATCTTTAGAGGTTCATTAATCTTAACAAATAGACTCATGAAAAAATATCTCAATAATTTGATGCAAATTGTGGAAAAATAGAGGCAAATGTGGCTTTTTTCCACTGAAACTTCCTGACACAGGGATTCGGACATTGAATCCAAAAGGGAAATATTTTTAGAGGAATAAAACCACGGGGATAAATCCATTAAAATATTGTCTGTAGATTCAAGTTAAATAAACATGCCTTCAACATATGCATTTAAGAAGTCAAAATCTTGAAGGGGAAAAAAAATTGATAAGAAGAACAGTATGCATTGCTTTGAGAAATGCAAGTGAGAAAATGTGTTGAAGATGCATTCCACAACACTGTTGGAGGGTCCGCCACTTGCCTTGGATTCTGTAAAACGTTTCCTGGAATGGTCCACAGAATTATGTTAAAACGTATACTGCCACTGTCAACTCTGGATAGCTCATATCTATGGAGAGGCAAGCCTCACTGTAGTGGACAAGTAATTACTGCGAACCACTACACTGCCGTGTGCTGGATCTCGGGCAGCACCCAACGTGAGAGGAATAGACTGAACAGCGGAGGGCTAGCTCGGCTCTGGGCCGCCAGGAGGGCATTAGCCAAACTCACCTCATGGACAGCATAAGGAGCTCCTTCAGTCGGAGACTGAGGCACCCTCAGTGGAAGAAGGAGCGCAACCGCAGGGCCTTCATCCCGAACGCTATCAGACTGTACAATAAGTCACTAAATGATGACCTGCACGCAGCAATCTGAACAATTGTAGTGCTTTGGGGGACCTTGATCTGTAAAATGCGCTCTATAAATAATAATTACTTACTTCCTCACTAGGACTGCAAACTTGCACTAGTCACATTTTAATTTGACATAATATACCTTTATTGCACAAAAGATACTCCATATCTTTGCAAATTTGCGGCTGTTTGCACATTTCCTGTCTTTTTGCTATCAGAAGTTTTTTTTTTTTTTATACAAATAAAATACATGAAGTGCATTTCGTTCCTTTGAACATTTCATTCCTGTGACTGTTTTCCAACTCTTGATGCATATAAATCTCATGAAGTAAAGACAAATCCCTTTATCTGTTCTCCATAGGTCCATTCAAAGACTGCTACCAGGTGCGTCAGGCTGGATACAGCACCAGTGGGATGTACCTGCTGAAGACTGAGGGCAGTGAGCGGCTCATACAGGCCTGGTGTGAGCACAACCTGGACAATGGGGGTTGGACTGTGCTACAGCGCAGGAAAGATGGCTCTGTGAATTTCTTCAGGAACTGGGACAACTACAAGGCATGTAACAGGCATAAAACCATTTAGCTCCATTTACCAATACAATTATCTATAAAGAAGGAATGCAAGTGAAAATAAGACCAAAGCCATTGTCCACACCAATAGTCAGCAACACCTGAAGTAGCTCTGAAGCAAAAAAAAAAGAAAGGCTTTCAAATCTACAAACAGAGAACTGAAAGACATGTCATATCTGGGACTTAACCCTGTTTAATACATAATCACAGCTTTTGGTATCACATCTTTACAGTACATCTGGGGCAAAGAATGCCTATGTAAACAGCTTGAATATCCCCAAACTGAAGTTGCAGCCAAAAACGTAAACATTAAATGCAGGCAGGATGGCTTTAGTGGGCTTCCGTCTCTCTGAAAGAGGAAATAATACACCATTTGCCCTTAGTCCCTGCTAGATTTAGAAGCAATAAAACTGAAACGAAGGCCCAACAGATGAAAACACTTGTGCTGAATGCTAATATTTGGTCAAATATGGTTTGGGTATCAAAAGCACTGAAATTGTCAGTCACTCTCACTGCTATAGCACCAAAAATAAATTGAACATTCTCAATGGATCACTGCTCCTCGAACTATATTTTTTAACTGCATTATAATATCCCCTGTGTTTTCAATACACATTCTCAATACGCAATCTGAAGGTTGCAACACACTGGGTTTAACATACTAAATCAGAAACATGGTTCTCATTATTGTAATAATAATGAATGCAATACATTCTGTCAATCTAATATCAAGACTTTAATTACGAAAGTAGTACAGATTGTAATTTTCCCAATCGATAAAGCAATATATGAGTTATATCCAAATCACTCCTTTCTCCATGTGCTTTCTTAGTCATATTTGGCAAAACAAAGTCCTATGATCAGGTGCAAACGGACTGCAAATATTGCAGTTTATACAAATCTGATTGATCTTTTTCTCACCAACAGAAAGGATTTGGCAACATTGATGGAGAGCATTGGCTGGGACTGGACAATATCTATAATTTAGCAAAACAGGGAGATTACAGGATGATGATAGAGCTGGAGGACTGGACGGGGAAGAAGGTTTACGCGGAGTACAGCAGCTTCCGTTTGGAGTCTGAGAGTGATGGCTATCGGCTCAGACTGGGGACATACCAGGGCAATGCGGGAGACTCCTTCACCAGCAACAATGGGAAACAGTTCACCACACTGGACCGGGACAAGGACACTTTTACTGGTGAGGTCTATGGTCTTTGTATGATGAATGTTTCTTGTGCTGTACAGGTTATTACGAGAAAACAAAACAGTTACTGTAAATGCATATATTATGTGCAAGCTAGCTGTGAAAACAGATTGTAGTTGCCCAAAGGCAATGAAGAATGGGTCAAATGCTCTACTGGAGCCAACCATACCAAAATAGTTGTCAAAAGACAGCATTGTAAACAAAATATCAGTAATCATGGCATTTACAGTGCCTTGCGAAAGTATTCGGCCCCCTTGAACCTTTCAACATTTTGCCACATTTCAGGCTTCAAACATAAAGATATATAATTTTAATTTTTGTCATGAATCAACAACAAGTGGGACACAATCGTGAAGTGGAATAAAATGTATTGGATAATTTAAACTTTTTTAACAAATAAACGGAAAAGTGGGGCGTGCAATATTATTCGGCCCCTTTACTTTCAGTGCAGCAAACTCACTCCAGAAGTTCAGTGAGGATCTTTGAATGATCCAATGTTGTCCTAAATGACTGATGATGATAAATAGAATGCACCTGTGTGTAATCAAGTCTCCGTATACATGCATCTGCTCTTTGATAGTCTCAGGGTTCTGTTTAAAGCGCAGAGAGAACCATGAAGACAAAGGAACACACCAGGCAGGTCCGAGATACTGTTGTGGAGAAGTTTAAAGCCGGATTTGGATACAAAAAGATTTCCCAAGCTTTAAACATCTCAAGGAGCACTGTGCAAGCAATTATATTGAAATGGAAGGAGTATCAGACCACTGCAAATCTACCAAGACCTGGCCGTCCCTCCAAACTTTCATCTCAAACAAGGAGAAGACTGATCAGAGATGCAGCCAAGAGGCCCATGATCACTCTGGATGAACTACAGAGAGCTACAGCTGAGGTGGGAGAGTTTGTCCATAGGACAACAATCAGTCGTGCACTGCACAAATCTGGCCTTTATGGAAGAGTGGCAAGAAGAAAGCCATTTCTCAAAGATATCCATAAAAAGTCTTGTTTAAAGTTTGCCACAAGTCACCTGGGAGACACACCAAACATGTGAAGAAGGTGCTCTGGTCAGATGAAACCAAAATTGAACTTTTTGGCCACAATGCAAAACGATATGTTTGGCGTAAAAGCAACACAGCTCATCACCCTGAACACACCATCCCCACTGTCAAACATGGTGGTGGCAGCATCATGGTTTGGGCCTGCTTTTCTTCAGCAGGGACAGGGAAGATGGCTAAAATTGATGGGAAGATGGATGGAGCCAAATACAGGACCATTCTGGAAGAAAACCTGCTGCAGTCTGCAAAAGACCTGAGACTGGGACGGAGATTTATCTTCCAACAGGACAATGATCCAAAACATAAAGCCAAATCTACAATGGAATGGTTCACAAATAGACGTATCCAGGTGTTAGAATGGCCAAGTCAAAGTCCAGACCTGAATCCATTCGAGAATCTGTGGAAAGAGCTGAAGACTGCTGTTTACAAACGCTCTCCATCCAACCTCACTGAGCTCGAGCTATTTTTCAAGGAAGAATGGGCAAGAATTCCAGTCTCTCGATGTGCAAAACTGATAGAGACATACCCCAAGCGACTTACAGCTGTAATTGCAGCAAAAGGTGGCGCTACAAAGTATTAGCGCAAGGGGGCCGAATAATATTGCACGCCCCACTTTTCAGTTTTTTATTTGTTAAAAAAGTTTAAATTATCCAATACATTTTGTTCCACTTCACGATTGTGTCCCACTTGTTGATTTTTGACAAAAAATTTAATTTTTATATTTTTATGTTTGAAGCCTGAAATGTTGTGAAATGTTGAAAGGTTCAAGGGCGCCGAATAGTTTCGCAAGGCACTGTATATATAGACAAATCAAAAGGTCTATTTCTTAGGATAGCATTGGCTGTAATGTACAGTAAATGTAGATAATATTGTTTTTTTTTATTTTTCAGGAAACTGTGCTCACTTCCATAAGGGTGGCTGGTGGTACAACGCCTGTGGTCAGACCAACTTGAACGGGGTGTGGTACAGCGGAGGAGTCTACCGCAGTAAATTTCAGGACGGGGTCTTCTGGGCCGAGTATGGAGGAGGATACTACTCTCTCAAGTCTGTTCGCCTCATGATAAGACCAATTGACTAAACTGACCGATCCTCTGGAAACTCTTACCAGAGACTTGCCAATTGTCAATTGTGAAAACTATTCTGAGACATGAGCAGGCCTATGAATACAATAGCTGTAATTTGACTCTGACCAAAAAAAGAGACTGGTGGCTGTGTTCAATGTAGCTGCTTTGTGGATTCAGAACAATAAGAATCGTTGAGATTTGGACAATATTGTTTTTTGTACTATCGGAGTTTGCAATAAAAGGGAAAACAGTTTTTAAAAAGACATTCTTCTGAGCAGCTAATTGTGACGGACAATGCTAACGGTAAGTAAATGTCACAGTAAAAGACACAAAAAGAAACACAAGTTGAGTATGTAAAGTTGTTTGTCCACTAATCTCTTTCTTGCATTGTATACTGATATTGTGGTCACGCTGATCATGGTTGAATTACACTTGTGCTGCCAATATATTTAGATTATTCACTCAAGTATATCTTATTCCAACAAAATGTTTATGGCAGAAGGGGCTTTAATGTGTAAATGTGGCTGCACAAATAGTTAATTTAAGTGATGTTTATTTGCTAGCCTTAGACCAAAAGTTCACAATGTTTTGTTGCTCTGCCATTTTCTGTTATTTATCTATGTATTTATGGGTAATGTGTTTCTGGGCCATCTTGATATCATCTCAGTTATATGTTACGTAGTCATTTTAATCCTTTAATGCAGTAAAACATTTTTGACATAAATTTGAAACTAATGAAGATGGGATATGAACCGACAGTCTTGATAAAAGAACATTTCTATTAAATGTATTCAGTTGATGACTTTTGTCTTTTGGCGATCATATGGCGATCATTGAGCAAAAATCAGTTTTTGGGCCTTTTGATGAAATGGATCAAGCATGAATGTAAAGTTAAATTGAAAAGTTCAGGAGCTTAACAAATACCGTTTGTGTGTAAAGAAATAACATGCACCAAAAAAGTTAAAATAAATACATTTTATAACAAAAGTTAAAAGAGCCAAATATACAGTACCTTGCGAAAGTATACGCCCCCCTTGAAGCTTTCAACATTTCAGGCTTCAAACAAAGATATACATATACATTTTTTTTTTTTTTGTCAAGAATCAGCAACAAGTGGGACACAATTGTGAAGTGGAACGAAATTTATTGGATAATTTAAACTTTTTTAACAAATAAAAAACCGGCGTGCAATATTATTCGGCCCCCTTGCGCTAATACTTTGTAGCGCCACCTTTTGCTGCAATTACAGCTGCAAGTCGCTTGGGGTATGTCTATCAGTTTTGCACATTGAGAGACTGGAATTCTTGCCCATTCTTCCTTGCAAAACAGCTCGAGCTCAGTGAGGTTGGATGGAGAGCGTTTGTGAACAGCAGTCTTCAGCTCTTTCCACAGATTCTCGATTGGATTCAGGTCTGGACTTTGACTTGGCCATTCTAACACCTGGATACGTCTATTTGTGAACCATTCCATTGTAGATTTGGCTTTATGTTTTGGATCATTGTCCTGTTGGAAGATAAATCTCCGTCCCAGTCTCAGGTCTTTTGCAGACTCCAACAGGTTTTCTTCCAGAATGGTCCTGTATATGGCTCCATCCATCTTCCCATCAATTTTAGCCATCTTCCCTGTCCCTGCTGAAGAAAAGCAGGCCCAAACCATGATGCTGCCACCACCATGTTTGACAGTGGGGATGGTGTGTTCAGGGTGATGAGCTGTGTTGCTTTTACGCCAAACATATCGTTTTGCATTGTGGCCAAAAAGTTCGATTTTGGTTTCATCTGACCAGAGCACCTTCTTCCACATGTTTGGTGTGTCTCCCAGGTGGCTTGTGGCAAACTTTAAACAAGACTTTTTATGGACATCTTTGAGAAATGGCTTTCTTCTTGCCACTCTTCCATAAAGGCCAGATTTGTGCAGTGCACAACTGATTGTTGTCCTATGGACAGACTCTCCCACCTCAGCTGTAGTTATCTGCAGTTCATCCAGAGTGATCATGGGCCTCTTGGCTGCATCGCTGATCAGTCTTCTCCTTGTTTGAGATGAAAGTTTGGAGGGACGGCCGGGTCTTGGTACATTTGCAGTGGTCTGATACTCCTTCCATTTCAATATAATTGCTTGCACAGTGCTCCTTGAGATGTTTAAAGCTTGGGAAATCTTCTTGTATCCAAATCCGGCTTTAAACTTCTCCACAACAGTATCTCGGACCTGCCTGGTGTGTTCCTTTGTCTTCATGGTTCTCTCTGCGCTTTAAACAGAACCCTGAGACTATCAAAGAGCAGGTGCATTTATACGGAGACTTGATTACACACAGGTGCATTCTATTTATCATCATCAGTCATTTATGACAACATTGGATCATTCAAAGATCCTCACTGAACTTCTAGAGTGAGTTTGCTGCACTGAAAGTAAAGGGGCCGAATAATATTGCACGCCCCACTTTTCAGTTTTTTATTTGTTGAAAAAGATTAAATTATCCAATAAATTTTGTTCCACTTCACGATTGTGTCCCACTTGTTGTTGATTCATGACAAAAAATAAAAATTTTATATCTTTATGTTTGAAGCCTGAAATGTGGCGAAATGTTGAAAGGTTCAAGGGGATCGAATACTTTCGCAAGGCACTGTAGCTCATAAGGAACATTGAGAAGAGTCTATTTTCCCCAGTTTTAGGAAAATCAGTTTTAAATTCTCTTTATGTCATCAGAATCAACCATAAAACACAAGACTGAAAAATGGCTAGAGGATGCTAAATGTCAGTGCTTTCCATTACACAATTGCTGTCCCAATGTGACCACAAACCTACAATAGGAGACATTTTTTGAAGAAAAAGGAGCCACGTGAAAAACAATACAGACAAAAATTATTAACATGCTCTGGCATCAATAATGGGCCAAATTTGGGATGAAAATAAGATGTGAGGGTCAACACTCATCTACTTTTTTAATATTTGAATCTTAAGAGTTGCATCTCTACAATGTATTATCATCATCGTAAATGCTAGTATGCGTTTTCAAATTGATTTCATGGAATTTTCTGGAAAGCCCAGCAACAAACCATAGAAGTACATCTGCTTAATCATTCTTTAAACATTGACGTTTAATAAAAAATACAAAGTAGATAAGTGTTGGTGCTATTGCACCTTTTAATGCCCATTAATTGATAATATGTATTAATTAATGGAGGACATAAGAAATATATTTAAAACACACATATACATATATATAATTTGGGCAATAACCCTCAGTGGGCTCTTTGTCGTCTTGATATGGCCTAAAAACAGACACAAGTTCATCTGAGCATAAAACAGGCTGGTAGTGTGAGGGGAGCAGACAGGGGAGCTGTGTGTGCTAGGTAATGCCTAGTGGTGGAAGACATTCAACACAATGTCTTCCATACACACTGCTTTGAACAAATGCATCACTGTGAAAAACCAGAGCGCACCAACTGTGCAAACACAGGTTTCTTCACTTCACATCAAAGAATAGATAATCAGTGCACTGAGCGACTAAATGTAGAGACTTTACGTACATGATGGTAAATCAGATACGTTTAAACAGAATTATTTATGTTCCATTGTCTAATAGCGTTCAGTCTCAAGCTTGTTTGGGTCTGTCTGAAACCTGAGCAGTCCCTATTGTTGAAGTGAAATGTGAACAGGGCAATCGAACACTATTCAAAAATAGTGTAGTGACAAAAACACTTATGAATGGTTCCAAACAATTTTTCAAAGTTACTTAATCATCAGCATCCAATAAATAAAGCAAAATATCTAAAACTATACTTTTATTTGTGCACATATTGGAGCAGTGCTCAGCTCATTCTGTTGGAGTCAGAGGGATTAATGTTCAAGGGCAGTGTCAGACAGAATGTGGTGATTGGCCTCCTGTGCCAACTTGGCTCACTTCATCTAACAGGATTTCTTTCAAGCAGCACAACAGCGCAAATTGGTTGAGCTCACAAGCACTGAGTTACAATAGTTTAATAACAAGCCTCATCTCAAGCACGAGAAACAAAAGGAGAAACATTCCGTGCTTAACACTCTCAAACAGTAGTTTTTCAGGGCTAATATTCAGATTCTTGAGAAGTTAAATCATGATGCACACAATAGTTACATACAAATCCTTTGCTTCAAGCAGACATTTTGATTTATTTTTATGTATTGTTTGTGTGAACAAATAAAAACAATGTTCTTACCCAAGTACGGTATACAGGCGACCATGCTCTGGCTGCTGATGTAGTCTCTGAGCCTCTTATAGTTGTCTTCTTTAGACATTAGGTAGTCAAGCCGGTCAAACGTTGCCTTGTCCTTCCGACTGAGAAACTATTAGGTAAAGAAGAAAGAATTTAGCTAAATCAGAACAAAATAAAATCATAAATATGTTAATATTTATGTGTTGGTGCATCTTTCAGGCAGGTGTACTGCATTGTGGCATGAGGGAGTCAGACAGACTTAATTCCTTTCCAGATTCTGTGTTTTGTGAACCTAAGAATTTCTCTCCATTACCTCAGCACATTATTATTTGATTTAAAAAAGGTCTGCTTCTCTTACCTATTCCTCATCTCTAAACATTAATACAGAGCTGCTTCCTCACTTTTAACTCAGGCATTACCAGTCGAATACATGTTTAATAATGTAACAATCAAACTAACATTTACAACTATTCTAATTATAACCTTTTAAATACTTACGGCCCAGGTTTTTGTGAGTCTAAAGATGGGTGCACTTTGTAATGATGAAACAACAGCCATTACTGCATGCAGGTTGTTCATGTCGCACAATTTCTGAAGAAAATAATTATTACAACCGATTATTTAACTGCTTAATTCTAAATCATGCATAATATTGTACACTTCCAAATGGCTTATACCTTTGCAGTACGAATATAAAGACTCAACACCTCAGCCCTTATCTTGAGCGTCTGTGCGTGGAGGATCTCCCGAACCACCCAGAAACTGGTCTAGAAACACAGACAGACATAATTTCACCCGACACATTCCGAAACTCACAAAACCGACCGGCCGGTGTGTACAACAGGGCAGCCATTGTTTGTGTGCAAATCTATGAGACCAAAAGCCTGATCTGGAGTCTGTTTAGCTTTCTTCAAAGCACAAAGTGGATTTAGCAATGTTGAGCTGTTGCGAGATGAGTTGTGTTAAACCTCCAGACTTTGAGCTTAGAGCCAAGTCAATCTGCCTGAAACAATGCTGAAAAAGTGCTAATGGGAAGAGAGATTTTAGATGTTTTTTTCCCCAGATAATAAAAATGATGTGTATGTTGTTGTATACTGGTGCAGAGGAAATAATTAGTACAAATAAATGGGCTTGTCACACTAAAGGGCACAAAAGTGTAACAAAAGGCCAAAAATTAGATTTGAATAATCAGAAGATATTTTATGTTTTTCATGTTTCCAAACCCCTCCTCTGTCCATTAGAATTTGCTAGAACATAACTGTTTTATACATTAGACAAGTTTCCTATAGCGGCCCTGTTTATTTTATCTAACGGACGTGATGATTTGACGGAATGAGCTTTGTGGAAGTTTGATAGGTATTTTCAGATGTCCACATTTGATTCAGAGATTCTATTTTTTTACAAAAAGTAGATGCAAAGTGATACTTTCATATTGTCAACCAATTAAATGTGAAAACAGACAAGATTTTTTTTTTTCTCAAGTTTAATTTTTAGAGAAAAGAGGACCGTCCTCATCACGTCCGTTATACATTTTTCAGGGGTCATTTAATTAATTAATTTATTTTAATTTTTTTACGATTCCTTTTTATATCAAGTAATTCCCTTCTGTTGTGTTAACCATGTAAATATTGTGGGATTTCGTCTTCTACTTTTTCAGACTGAGGACATTTTATTTTCTATGTAACTGGCGTCACAGTAGAATGGTCCAATCAGAGGCTAATTTGGTTGTTTAAAATGTTGCTAAACATTTTTATGTCAATCTTTCCTTTTGATTTTTTTCACACTATCTCTTCAATGTGTCTGTGTTTGAAATCTTTTTTCCAATCAATGAAAGTAATTTTAGTTTTTAAGTTATAACCTTTTAAAGTCCAGATACTTCAATTGTCACTTTACTGTGAACACACTCAAATAGCAATGAAAATCAAGCTGATTGAACAGATTGAATAATAATAATGATAATAATAATCACTCAAAACAACGGTTATAAACTCAATTACAAATATGCTTCAACAGATTGTAATGTACTACTTTTAAGTGACATTTTTATCATGATTCAGATTAGTTCAGCTTCGTAAAACAGACACTTTTACCACTCCTCCACAACTCTGTTAAATCTCTAAGTGAGTGACAGGTAAATTCAACCACTTGAATGAAACGGCTTTCATGCAAACAATGTCATATTTTTGACAGACCGTACTTGCTTTTGTAGTAGAGTATTAGGATCAAATGTTCGCCTGTAAAGAGCAATGCTACTGAACTTTTACTTAAATATATTAAATGTACAACAGGGACATTAAAATCGCTCCTGAGAAAAAGGTTCAAGAAGAAGGCTGAACTGATTAACCAGAAGATAAGCTCTAACAGCCCTGCATACGTCAGCTGGGACAGGAGTGTGTGGAGGTATGTCTGAAGAGCCGTCCAGACAGGGAGTGATGTTGGAAATCTGAGTCCTTGGGGAAAAATGTTGGAAAACGAAAGGTCTGATTACACAGAGACACGCAGGAAAACATCAGCGAATCAATCAATCAGGTTGAGCTCCAGGGAGGACGAGATGGAAACAGAAAAGAGAAGATGTAATGGGAGGGGATTTGAGCTTCAGGGGCGCTTACAAAACCCAACCGACAGATGTAGGCAGTGCGTTTGTACAATTTTTATTGCTTGAAAACATAGTTTTTACGTTATAAATAATTACATTAAATGAAGTTTAATACACTGGACAACAATAAAAGAAGCCTCATTAAGAATAAGGACCTGGGTGGACAGAACTCGTGCTTAATAAAAGTAAAGCAGTTTCACATCACTACGTTGACCTAACCTTAACAAACTCTGGCCCTAACCCCTACCTCTAACCCATCACATAATGAACACATGATCCTGGGCAAACAACTTTGACATTGATCCTGAACTGTTAATTACTTTGTGATATCAGATCATCCCAAAAGAACCAATCTCGGATTTAAAATGGACAAATTCTTTGATCGCCTTAACCAGCTCATCATGGATAATAAATGACCTACGTGGTGGTGGCTTGGGGAATCTATAGCCTTTTTTATTTACAACCTAAATTAATATTTATCATTTATCTTTTTTGGTCACTGGGTCTTTCCAGAGTTCTTTGTAAATATGTGGATGGAAAGGCCATGTGCATAAATTAGCTGCGGGTACGAGCGTCAGCCTCCTTAATGGAAACTTAAGTCTTAAGGTTTGTTTTTGTTCCAGAAGTGTTTGGAAGGCAGCTAAAGGGAGAGAAATTCTTCTTATTCATTGACCGAGACCCTTACATGTCATCTTTTCAAACACACATTAATACAAGTATCTAAGCAAATCAGAGCCACATGTGTCCAATTCCTACAATATACAAAGAGTAGTCTGTGAAGAATATTAACGAGTGGTGAAATTGGACAGAATACCAAGTTATGACGACAGTGCCCTTTGACATCTATCTACAATCATCTGCTGGTTTTCAAACAATATAGTTTTTAACAAGGTTTAGCAATTTATGAATAGAGGAGCACACAATTACAAAGAGCCTGAAGAGGTATGAGAAACAGTTCAAGTATATTTCCTTTCAACTAAAAATAGTTCAATATGTTTAGGCTGTTCTTTGGCTGAATCTCACACATGTATAATAATTATTAAATGGCTATGCTTTCATGTCTGGAAGAATTAACATCTCAACTGGAAGGCCTTTTAAGTGAGGATTGTCATGTACTACCTTAGGATATAGCCAGTGTCATGGCCAGACACTAAAAGTCAACAAACTTCCTTTTTGGACACTAACCCACCTCTAACATTCACAATACCAGAGGGCCCCTGGCTCCATGTGTCCCTCCATCTGCTCTGGCGTCCACAGCAGCAGAACGATGAGATCACTGTGATGGCAGCACTCCACTTCTGAACATTCAGTGTCTGTGCCGCTTCAGGACCGAGTGCTCTGAACGTCAACATTATGACCTGAAACTACCGCTTTTCACAGTATTGTTGGCGGTAACGAAACCTACAGCTAGGAACTTAAAAATAAAATTGTTCAGCACCGTCGGCGGCAGAGCATTCAGTTACCAAGCTCCTTCACAGTGGAATCAGCTTCCCATCCACGTTAAAGAGGCAGATACGGCCTGTACATTCAAGGCCAGGCTTCTTCAATTTAGCATATGGTTAGGTTGTTTGTCTGGTCTTAGAGTCTGCTTGTACTGGACCCAGTCCGGCGAACCACTACATCTTTCTACCTTTGTTACAAACTTGAACCTCACTTAGTGTATATACAAGAATAAATTGAATTGAATTTAATTAAATCCAGTAATGAAAAATCTAATCTAATCCTGGTGCAAATGTAATGTTAGTAGAGTATAATTTGCTCAACATCAAACATTGGTCCCAAAAAAGCAATAAGGTGGTTGAAATCTTATACTTGCTTCTTTATTATGCTGAAGTTAGAGATTTTATTTCATGTTATTTGAGTATAGTTATTGTTCATTTAACCGGTGATGCAATACTGAAATTTCCCAAAAGTGGGAAGAATAAAAGATGTGTTCATCTTAAATATTTAAAAGTCACGTCACTTAAAAATCCAATTCCAATTTTGAAGCATGTAAAGTTATCAAAGATGCTGCTTAATACTTGGAACCAACGGGTAAAGCTCTGCTATTTCAGCTGTGACTAATCATTATCACTGGTGTCCCGTTTATTTTTTTAATCCTCATGTTGTGATTATGATTTACAGAAAGGGTCACTTAATTTTCAGAACTTCAAGCAACAAATCACAGTCTCAGTCTTCCAGGGCCAGGAGAATAACATACCACTTTAACCCTCTGGGACCGTAGCTGTTGGCACCTTGGAAAGTTTTAAATAATGACTTGGATAGAGCATCTGAGTATGTGCAGCTTGAATATTAAATCTAGTGTTGTATGGACACTGCATGTTTCCAGGGGTTTCCCCCATTTGATCACCACATGTTTAGATCCTAAACCAAACCTGCCTTCTGAATTTGAATCTACGTATTGCTGACGTGTTGTTGTGGAATTTCTGAACAGACCGAGAGCAAAAATAATGTGAACAACCAAGAGCTGTAATACGATAAAAGTGTTAAAGCTGCACAAACTGACTTTATTTTTGTATTCATTACGAAAATGCTATCCATGTCCATGCAGTGCATTGGGATATACGTCCTTTTGAAGAAAAAGTAGCGCAGGTTTGTGCTGGCAAGACATTATATTTTAGATCGAGTTTTGATGAAACAAGGAAGAGAATGTGTTTCGGGACCAGATTGTGACCAATCACAGCGCACCACTAGCCCCCACATTCTTGAGAAATCTACAGGTCTGTTAGCATAGACAGCTGAGTTAGCACAACAAGCAGCAGAGCTAACCTAACTAAAAGAAAATCCTGTTCCTCTGCGCTTCCCGGTTCTATCATTCTATGGTCACGCCATCCACGTTCAAATCCATATCCATGATTCTATCCATATTGGGAGACGCTAGCTCCGTAAAGAACAGTGGGTGTGCGGTAGCGGGGGGAGATAGCTTCGTGGGGAGGGGAGCAGAAAGAGCGAGGCCAGCGAGTGTGCTGCTTCAAAATCCCAAAGTCAGTGAGTGCAGCTTTAACTTATTCATTAGTAAATGTTCACATATACAATGAATAACAGAACAACATCACCAATACCACCCGGCAGCTGTCTGAAACCGTCAGGTCTATTTAATGTCCACTAATTTACTCATTCGGGACAAAGTAAACAAAGACATGTTTACTCTGGATTTTAAACAATGTTGTATCAAATACAACTGTGAAAGAATCAAAATGAGAAGCTACATCTGTTATTATATAAATGGGCTATATACAGAGTAAAATAATGAACAACAATCCATTGATAAAATAAAAAAATGAATTGTTTTTCTTTTAGAGCTATAATGTGAAACTTTGAGACCATAAACACTGTGGAAAGATGAGCTGCGCTCTCTCCACATCTCATGAATCTTATACCGTGCACAGGGACCTGAGGCTGTCTCTGCGTGATCTTTCAGGAAATAGCGGCAAGAGGTGATTAAAATGTGTGAAAGTGTCTCACCTGGTTAAACCGACGAGTGAAGGCCACAACGTTTGGGGCAGAGCTGTGCTTTTCCTTCTTGTTCCAGCCACAACTCGACAGCTCCTAAAAAAGAACATTATTGTCTCTTTAAACGGTCCCAAGCATTAAATATTTTGCCCAAAAAAGAGCTACAAGATATCAGTTACAGTGCCTAGCGAAAGTATTCGGCCCCCTTGAACCTTTCAACATTTTACCACATTTCAGGCTTCAAACCATGATGCTGCCACCACCATGTTTGACAGTGGGGATGGTGTGTTCAGGGTGATGAGCTGTTTTGCTTTTACGCTAAACATATCGTTTTGCATTGTGGCCAAAAAGTTCGATTTTGGTTTCATCTGACCAGAGCATTTGTTAAAAAAGTTTAAATTATCCAATAAATTTCGTTCCACTTCACGATTGTGTCCCACTTGTTGATTCATGACAAAAAATAAAATTTTATATCTTTATGTTTGAAGCCTGAAATGTGGCGAAATGTTGAAAGGTTCAAGGGGGCCGAATACTTTCGCAAGGCACTGTATATTACAAAAAGTGTTTAAGATTTAATAATACTTGCATTACTGAAATGTGAACTATCACAGCAGCCCTTGTAAGATCCAGGCTGGACTCTGACCTTAGGTGCACTCTTTACAAAGGAACTCTGGCGCAGACCCAACAGATTTTGCAAAGGAGAACCCAGAGCCTCCTCTGGCCTCAAATGACAGTTCAGAGGCCAGGGACACACAAAGAATAACTGGGAAAATGTAGCAAAAGTTTCAGTTTCTTATCCCCGCTCACCCAGACGACTTGGTATGACAACCTCCTTTGTGACCCAAGCCACATTCAGGAGTGGTCCAACCAAACACATGTCAGGACGTGTCTGCTCATTCAGGACAAAACAATTCACCAGACTTCAGAATATCAAACACAGATGGGAACCAAGGAAAAGAGACGGATTTACTTTGAAAAGCTAATTTATACCTGGCACATGGCTTTGACTTTGTGCTCAAGGGAACATAAAGTGAAATGGGCAAAGTACAGCACCAATGAAATGTATAGGTTATGGTCCTTTTGTGAAGGTAGCTGGAGTAAGCACTAAAAATAGTTCAGGGTGGATGAGTGTGTGGTTGTGAGTGTGACTGAGTGCGACTGTGAGTGCGACTGTGAGACGACGGATGGAAGTTAGCCCAAGGCTACAATCCGGAGTGATGTGATCATCAATATGTACTGTCCCAACCAAATAAACAATTTAGTAAACATCGACTTTAAACTTAAGTAAACATCTACTTATTCATTTTTTAAAGAAAAAAATGATTTTTAATAGTTTAAAAGTCAGAATTATAAGTAAATTGGATTAAGATTAAGGGGTAATCACAAAGATTAATTATCTCTTAACTTAATTCTCAGGCCTCTGCACTGGAAAGTAGCACAGAGAATAGGACGTCAACGTAGCTTTGCTTGTATTCAAGTCTCTGCAAGGGCTCGCACCAAAGTACATCTGTGAGATGTTAGTGACATATGAACCTATCTGGAGATCACAGGGACTGGCCTCCTGCTCCTGCCCAGAGATAGAAGTGACCATGCTGAGTAGTCATCTCAGATGTATCCATTCAAAATCTTGAACAGTCTTCCTGAAAACGTGAGACAGGCTTCTTCTCTGACAATGGTCAGATCCAGGTTAGTTTAGCTGTTAAAGATTTAATCTTCACAATTTTTTGTGTACTGTGATTATTTACGATTTTATTCCTTATGTGACAATTTCCATCTTGTTTTAATAAGAACTTTGCGTTGCTTTGTATATGAACTGTGCTATACAAATAAACTTGCCTTGCCTTCTTGTATATGTGTCATTTCGGAAAATATGAAAGTTTTATTGACACTTGAGAAAAGCTAACTCTCTAAAACTGCAGAAAAAAGGAGGCAGTAATAAGTACTACAAGGACAAACCACAGGCAGGCCGCCATCTCCATATGTCTGTCTAGCACTTTTTCATTCAAATTCAAAGACTACACTGTATTACTGCAAATGCCGGAAACACTTTGTTCTCCTTCATCCAGGCGTCATTCATGTGAGAATCATTGAATAAAAATAAGTCTCTGTCTAGTCAGACTGAACAGGAAAATGTTTGTTGTTGCCATTTGTTAGCTCATCAAGAACAAAGCCAGTATTGCTAAAAAAAAAAAAAAAGCACTTTGAGTTACAATACCAGAAAGTTATAAAACTATAGGTTTTTTATGTTTCTGTATGCTCTGATGATGTAGATATTGTGGGATACAAGAAGTGGCTAAAGCGAATATTTCAAGACGTAATTTTGTTTTGAACAACTAAAATAGAAAAATACATTACATATTTAAGTACATGTAATATTACTTCAGTCCAGGTTTGGAACCCTCGTTTCCAGATCTCAAAAGTACCTTAAATGGCAGGTTGACAATGAACATTTTGGATTGGCAATCCTGCTACCCATATGGACCAATGACTCCTAAGAATTTTATTTTTATCATTGCATTTCAGGTTTTTAATCTGCAGTTGTAAGTTTTGCAAAGCCCTATGACAGCTCTAGTGATTTAGAGAAATACAAAAATAAATTGAATTGACTTGTTTGCTGGCCCAAAAATACACCTTACCCTGTTCCTTCTACATTTTCTTTGTAAGCCATTTGCAAACAGAGCAACAGATTCTGTGTTTACCATGAAGCTGGCACCGAATGACAATAAGCAGCTATAATCATTCTTGTTGCGACAATGGACGCTCACACAATGCTAAAATACTGACTTTTGGTTTTGTTTGATGTACTTATTATTCTGAAGAAAAGGACCATTTCATAATGGGCCTCTTTGGACATGGAAAAAAACATGTATTTTGGTTTCTTTCTTCATTTCAATTCATGTCTTTAGTAATATTCATGTCTTTAGTAATATTCTAAAAAGTATTCTCCTTTGTGAGACGTTTCAATGGCAAAAAAAAGTCTGTTGTATTACAGATAGAGCTGAAACAATTACACACAATCAATTTAGATAATGAATTGTGAGCTATAGCACTCGTCTCACACAGAAAGGCATGACAAGTTTCAAATTAAAGCAAAACTTCTTGCAGAGACTATTTGTTAAATAGTACCTGTAATATACTTTATATGTAAACTGCATTGAAGACTGTTTTTTCAAAAGTGAAAATGACAATAGATTAGTTGTTAATCATAGCTAATAATAAAAAGATTGAATACTATATTACAAAAAAATATTACATTTCTATACTGTACACATTTGTATTGTTGTTTCCAAAAGTTAGTTGTTTCCCGTACATTCCCCTCATCTTTCTTGTCCTATGATTAAGGAATATCAAAAAAGCAAAAAATCATTGCCGGTGACGTCATTGATAATCTACAAAATATATTACTTTGGAATCATTACACAGATGTTTGAAGAAAGAAGTCATTTGTCTCTTTAAAGTAATGAGACATGAATGATGCAGTGAAAGGAGTTCATATGCTGCTCATAACTTGTCACTTCTTTCTTATCAAACACAGATGTGTTTATGTCTAGTATGGAGCAGTACACAGACTTCGGGGATTTAATAAGTCGAGTATGACAAATTGTATAAAACTCAGAAACCATTGAACATGTAAAAAAGAAAATTACAACCCAGAAACTGAACTTATAAAGCTGTTTAGATGTTGACTCTTGCATTTTGCTTCTCAAAATTTGTGTCTAAAAAAAGTTATGTTGTGTATATTATGCGTAATAGATTTTGCTGGGACACACCAACAATATATAGTTTCAAGAGATATTACACTAAGCCGAAAGTGCAATAACGACAGAAAGTGGCACATCCGCTCAATGTAGTTCTAAGAAAGAGTATTAAAACCACAGACCACGGCATGGGTGTATTGGGAAATGAAAATGAAACGGAGACCGAGTGAGTAACATCCACTGCAATAATTATAAAAGCTGCAGGCTTATAAGTATATTTTTAATGGAATGTGTTCTTGCATAAGCACCCATGCACCTTGCAAAAGAAAAGATGCAAAAGTGATGATCAGGACACTTTAGCATTCTACAACATGTATGGACATTTTCTTCTATGTGTGCTTTATATTTTTCATGTGTTTTAACTGTTGATTCTCTGATCATCTCTGGTGATTTCAATGGTTTTGTTAAGTCCTCTGAGATGACTTCTGTTGTGACCTAGGGCTATACAAGAATAAATTGTATTGTATTGTAAAAGACAGCTATAGTATTTTAGAAATACATTATTTAAATTTAGAAGCCGAGGAACAGGAAGCGCAGAAAGCTAGGGCAGAGAAGGAACATTTGATTCAGTTCTTGGACGAGAAAAAAAAATACTAATGCATGCTGCAGAACTTACTGAATGTTCCTTTCTCTGTATCATAACTATATTGATGGAGCATTATTATTTTGAGTGAATATTTCCATTTGTGTTTTGTCAATCCCTCACTTCTTTTGCGCCTACAAAATCTTATGGGTTTTAATTTTGTTGTACCAACTCAGGCTAAATATATACTAACACACAACAACAGTGAGATGCTATTGTGCACTGTGATTAAGATTTATAAACATATGACATTTGCTCTAAATGACCACCAGAAATTTAGGAAGGGTTGGGGGGAAATACTACCATTACATAACAATGTTGTTTTCTCCCTCACTTTTAGTCCATTTCCTATTCCGCACCGGTCCGCAATGTTCTCACTACCTCATCACTAACCTCATCCTTAAAACGGCACGTCTCATGTGCTCAGGTTGCAGAACGGGCTCCATGTCAGTAACAACATTGTTACACAACTCAATGATCAGACCACATTATTTAATATTTTCCAGTTGAGGCAATGAACAAGGACCCATGCACACAGACAGACAGACACCTGCTTTTTCCATCATGCATCTGTATGGAGAGAACATTGAGTGGCAGCAATGGAAACTACAGACTATTATTGGCGACAGCTATTAGGAAATGGCCCAGTGTCTTTACATCCAGAGGGCCCTGCCAGAATCCTGCGGTCAGTATGTGGTGCTTTCAGGGTAATTCTGGGTTTTTCCAGAAGACATTAGGGGTTAACTATTGAGCCAAAAACACATACAATTCAAATCTATAATTTATGTCACACAATGGTTACACAGTTTATACAATGGTTACACAGTTTTTCATTTTTGTTGTGTTCTTGCTTTGGAATTTTTTTTAATTTATCGAAGAGGATTATGTATGCATATTTTTTGCTGTGCTGGATGACAAAAGTCAGTCAATCAAGACTTTATTACCACACTATTCAATTATCAAAAACACGGTTCTTTTGTTTGAAAAAATGCACAGCTGTCAAAGCTTTTCCCTCAACTTTGTCTGATCTTAATTATTCACCGTGATGTGCTTGTTCACTTTGTGTCTCTGACTCGCCTGGGCCATTTATAAAATTGTAGTTGAATATATATACAAGAAGTGGACTGTGTGAAAGTCACATTTAAAAGGTTTTATAAATAAGGACCATTGTCTTTCAAAGTTGTGAAAGGCATTATGAATTTACTTTCTTCAAGAATAAGAACTCGACAATCTGATCAATTTAATTTTTACCAACTGCAAGGGAAAAAGATGAAGTGCATCCTCTTCAATTATACTGTATATGTTATTGTAGCAATGACAAAATATGAGACCTAAGATGGCCTTTGAGGTAGTCCATTTCACACCACTAGCATAAATGGACTGACGTCACCGTCAGTGTGTATGTGTTGTGTCCATCGAAAGTGTGTGCGCAGAAGTGCCAGCCTTTTTATACGAGGGGATGACATCTGGGCATGTACCCACGAATATCATACGCAAAGTACCCCCATACCCCAAGTGTGTGAGTAAAGATGTATGAACATTAATATAACATGTGGGTCACCAAAATATAGGCTTTATTAATACATTAAGTACAATTCGAGCTCATTTGACTATCTCAACCTTTACATGAACCGTCATTTTTCAAATTGTACCTATGGCCTATACATACATGGACACGAGTCATTAGGCATAAGGCCCACTTAGCTGGCCAGTCAGTCATACCATAGCCACTCAAGCCAAACAGGAGCGTTGGCCCTTTTTAAATCCTCCAGTAGCCTCTGAGTGAACCTGCAGTCAGGGCAGTGGGGCAGAGGGCCAGAATGTGACTGACTACTCCTCAGTAAAAACATAGAATATTGGGACAACACTAAGATGTTCTGCGTCACCTTCTTTTACATATGACAAGTACTTTTATCTTAAATCATTTTGTATGTGCCCCAGTCAATGGGTAAAACTAACAAGTTCCTCTATACAACCTACTCTGTAATATGATCAACTGATGATGAAAAAAGACTTTCAAATTTAGTGAGTCAAATTGATTGGCCATTTGTTTAACTACCAAGAGAGACTCCACCCCACGTTTTTGGTATCGTTGTTAGGACGATAGTTAACATAAAAACATGAAAAAAAAAGTCAAAGAGTGGTACAGCTGCTTCTGGAGTAGTTTTCATGCAGGGGTCAGAGGTCTACCGCATAGCACTGAACTGTGATTTAAACTGTTTTTGTGAGGCCTCAGTGGCAAACCTTAAATACAACTTACACGAGTGCCGTCTAAACGAACTGAAATTCCTAGAAATCAAACCTTTTGCATTCTCTGCAGTAACCATAAAGACAGATGATCACTTTTAACAGCACACATTAATAAAACACCACACATTTCCAGCTTTTCATGGTAACAATTTCAACTGACATAAAAGCTACTCACGTCTGGCTGGATGGCTTTGAACACCGGTGTGTCCATGAGTGTGATCTGGCCCTAGGGTAAAAAAACAACAACAACAGTTGATTACTGTTACATACAGTGCATCCTCCAATCCCCTTCATCACTACTGCTTCTCTGAGAAGACAGACTGTGCCCCCTGGTGGATACTAAAAGAACATTAACGTGCTTTATTTTTGTTGCCCAGTAAATATAATCTAATGTGATTTCCTCTCAGTGGTGAAACTACCATAGACTTTTACTGATTTATCTTTATTTTTTTTGAAAAAAAGTTTAGTTTATATCTAAATATATGTTGTGAATGGATTTGTTCTTGAATATTATGAAACACGTTTTGTACATATTTGAAAATATATAGAACATTCACTCAGAATCAAACAAATCTATTCTTCAAGTCAATGAGGACTCTTTTACATTAAAAGGTGCCATATTACACTTTTTGACTTTTCACTGCCCTAAACACAGTGCTTTTTTGCCTCATTCACATGCCCAGAGTAGTTTTTTTTTTCTTTAGTTAGAGAGCGATCTGTCCCTCTGTTGAAATCGTCTGTGACGATTTCAACATCAATACCAAAGATGACGCACAGACGCTCGTCTTTTTGCATTTAAAAAGATTCTTAAATACTGTCGTCAAAACAGGGAAAACAATACACAATAAATATGCTGATTTTTGTCAAAAATAATAATAATAATACTAAAATCCAGGAGGTGATTGACAAATCAAAACAGCGGCACAGCTTCTCAACAGTCCAGCGTATGTCTATGGTTTGGTTCCGCGTCCACCACATGGAGCTATACTGTTTACCTGCTTTTATCAGCGACTTAAAAGTGTTAGGATCACGTCAACTTGGAGAAAATGTGTTTTTGGTGTAAATATGTGACCCGAAGAAGATGATTGCGGCTTGAGTTTTTTTTTATTTCTTTTATGGGATCTCCCTCTGAAATCCGCAACAAAACTGTTCATCTGCGACACTTCACTCAAGACTGTTCCAGAACTACAGTTACCTTGAAACTGGACTTACTCAAAAGCTGATCTGGAAGCCAGCGTTATTCCCACGAATTAAATGACTATGGACCGACGAATCTGAAGAGTTTGCTTTGGAGATAAACAACTTCATTGCGTGGACATGGCGGGCTCACAGGCAGAGGAGCAGCCTCCTCTCTGGATCAGCTCGTTTGAGATGATGTGACATCACCTCTATGGTAGAGATGGCTATAATCTCACAAGTTTTGAGTGCTGTATGTTGTATCACTAAAATTATCATCACACATGTGCATAGAATGGACTGTGAAACATGAAGAGCAGTGCAATATGGCACCTTTATGGAAGTGACATATTTACCGCATATTCCTCAGGGGTGACCTTGAGCACATCGAACACAACAGCATCAAAACTCTTCTTTAGCTCAGAGCCTTTGTCACCCAAATATTCTGCACTGCTGTTTATCTGTGGACAGGACAGGAAAATAACAAATATAATTGCATTGCATAATGTTATTATGCAAATAACACATGTTTGCATTTGAGTGATGCACTAGGTCGGACTGAGAGATACATTGTCTGTTGCTTTGTTCAACTTCTCTAAGGGTGAATTGGCTTCTCAAGTGTTTGAGTGACCCATCTGACCTCTGAGACAGAAGCAGCGATGGTGGTGATGCCTGATTGGCCATTGGGCAGGTCCATCTTTCCCACAACATCGACCCTCAGCGTAGGCGACCTCTCATTGTCTTCAGCAGCAGCAAAACCCACCACTCTGAAAACATCAATAGATTAGAGTACAGGTGTTTAAATGCTCCTCATTTCTATTTTGTTGTTATAAAATTATAAATAAAATGCTCCAGTCATGTTTTTTATCTGAACTCTGAGCTTTTCTCAGAGCTCTGACTTTGAGAAAAGCACTTGTAAACTAGTCAAAATTAATAATTATGATGCAAGGGATCTGTTTGGAATGCTGAACATTGTTTTAAAGCCACAAAATCTGTATTAAGATTTGGATGAAAACAAACATTAACAGCAAGGATAACACAATAGCATGCTTTCTAACCAAAGTTTTCACCTGAGAGCCTGTGCCATATGGAGCATACTTCTCCAGTCTGCCAGAGGACAGACGCGGCTTAGGCTCAGCAGTGGAGCTTCAGTGAAAGGGCGAAGAGGAAGCTAAGGCTTCTCTTACACGCTCCATCCAGTTCTTGTAATTAATGTGAGCAAGGGAAAGATTAGATGTGCATGGACCATCCATGTTAAAATCATTTCAACATTGAGTATTAATCAATTTTCTGTTTCCAAATTGTTTTGTTGCAACAGAAATACAAGCCCAGAAGTACCATTTCAGACAAATTGCTAAATGTATTACTTCACCAAAGATATAACCATTGTTTCTAATCCAGCCTAAAGCCTTTCTTCATTATAGTAACACAACATAGCAGACAGAAAAAAATAAATACTACCCATTGAAAATGATCCCAAAAAAAAAAGGTACCATAAATCCCAACAGTGCTGAAGGCATACCTGAGCCCATCTGTCTGTGTCTGGCTCAATACACCAACGCAAATGACCAGTGCTTTAGAATCATTTAGTGTCCTCCAACCCATGTTTTACACAAACAAACAACACTCCATCCCACTACACTTTCTCACATCATTCAGCAACAGTGATTTATGGAACAAGAAAATAAAATATACATGCTTTGAACAAGAGTCCTTAAAACAAAAGTTGGTTTTGGAGTCTTAAAAAATTAGAACATCATTTTTACAAGATGACAAAACCAATTGATTAATAACAAGATACTGTAATACATTGTGAGACACCAGTAGTCGGCCAAAAGTTCAGCTTTTGACTTTTTTTTTTATCATTGGAAGTCACTCACAAAGCAAATAATTTTGCAACCATGCAAGTAATTTTGTCATTAATCCATTAATTAATTATTGATAAAAAGATAAAACGTCCACATTAGATGCTATGCTAACACAAGTTCATACTGTCATCCAGACATTTATACACACGCCATGTTTTTTTAAGATTAAAACCTCACAAAAACAGTATCTAGTGAGAAAATAAGGAATTCCTCAGTAAGGAATTTTCAGCTGTACTAAATGTAACTCAATATTTTCACATTGCCCACAGGCAGTCCCTCCTGTGGGCCCACCACCCGCAGAGGGGTCCGTGGTGGCGAAACGGTGCAGAGAGGACTGGGCAGCAGTCGAAGGCGGAGACCTCGACGACCCAGTCCGCACACACAACAGCTGGCTCTTGGGACGTGGAACGTCACCTCACTGGGGGGGAAGGAGCCCGAGCTCGTGGGGGAGGTTGAGCGATACCGACTAGAGATAGTCGGCCTCACCTCCACACACAGCTTGGGCTCTGGAACCCAACTCCTTGAGAGGGGTTGGACGCTCCACTTTTCTGGTGTTTCCCGCGGGCAGAGAGGCGGCGAGCTGGGGTGGCCATTCTCATTGCCCCCCATCTCAGCCGCCACGTGTTGGAGTTCTCCCCGGTGAATGAGAGGGTCGCGTCCCTCCGCCTCCGGGTGGGGGATAAGTCTCTCACTGTTGTGACGGCCTACGGGCCTAACAGCAGTGCAGAGTACCCGGCCTTCTTGGAGTCCTTGGGAGGGGTACTGGACGGTGCACCGCCCGGGGACTCCGTTATTCTCCTGGGGGACTTCAACGCCCATGTGGGAAACGCCAGTGACACTTGGAGAGGGGTGATCGGGAAGAGCGGCCCCCCTGATCTGAACCCGAGCGGTGTTCAGTTGTTGGACTTCTGTGCCAGTCACAGTTTGTCCATCACGAACACCATGTTCGAGCACAAGGGTGTCCACCAGTGCACGTGACACCAGGACACCCTAGGCCGGAGGTCGATGATCGACTTTGTTGTCGTATCATCTGACCTTCGACCGCGTGTCTCGGACACTCGGGTAAAGAGAGGGGCGGAGCTGTCAACCGATCATCACCTGGTCGTGAGTTGGATCCGCTGGCAGGGGAAGAAGCCGGTCAGACCTGGCAGACCCAAGCGTATAGTGAGGGTCTGCTGGGAACGTCTCGCTGAGCCCCCTGTCAGACGGACTTTCAACTCACACCTCCGGGAGAGTTTCTCCCAGGTCCCGGTGGAGGAGGGGGACATGGAGTCCGAGTGGACCATGTTCTCTGCCTCAATCGCCGATGCGGCGGCTCATAGCTGTGGTCGCAAGGTCTCTGGTGCTGGTCCCGGCGGCAACCCCCGAACCCGGTGGTGGACACCGGCAGTAAGGGATGCTGTCAGGCTGAAGAAGGAGTCCTATCGAGCCATGATGGTTCGGGGGACTCCTGAGGCAGCTGTCCAGTACCGGCAGGCCAAGCGTGCCGCGGCCCGGGCTGTTGCAGAGGCAAAAACCCGGGACTGGGAGGAGTTCGGAGAGTCCATGGAGCATGACTATCGGTCGGCCTCAAAGAAATTCTGGCAAACCGTCCGGCGCCTCAGGAGGGGGAAGCAGTTCTTTGCCAACACCATGTACGGTGCGGGTGGAGAGCTGCTGACCTCGACTGGGGATATTGTCGGGCGGTGGAAGGAATACTTTGAGGTTCTCCTCAATCCCCCCGTCACGTCCTCTGTTTCAGAGGCAGAGGCTGAGGATGTTGGGGCGGATACATCCATCTCCCTGGCTGAGGTCACCAAGGTGGTTGGTAGCCTCCATGGTGGCAAGGCTCCGGGTGTGGATGAGATCCGCCCTGATTATCTAAAGTCTCTGGATGTTGTAGGACTGTCTTGGCTGACACGTCTCTGCAACATCGCGTGGCGATCGGGGGCGGTGCCAATGGAGTGGCAGACCGGGGTGGTGGTCCCTCTCTACAAGAAGGGGGACCGGAGGGTGTGTTCCAATTATTGTGGGATCACACTCCTCAGCCTCCCCGGTAAGGTCTACTCCAAGGTACTGGAGAGGAGGCTACGGCCGATGGTCGAATCTCGGATCCAGGAGGAGCAGTGTGGTTTTCGTCCCGGTCGCGGAACACTGGACCAGCTCTATACTCTCCATCGGATACTCGAGGGTTCATGGGAGTTCGCCCAACCTGTCCACATGTGCTTTGTGGATTTGGAGAAGGCGTTCGACTGTGTTCCCCGGGGTGTCCTTTGGGGGGTTCTCCGGGAGTACGGGGTCGGGGGTCCTCTGCTGAGGGCCATCCGGTCCCTGTATGACCGGAGCCAGAGCTGTGTTCGCATTGCCGGCAGTAAGTCAGACCTGTTCCCGGTGAATGTTGGCCTCCGACAGGGCTGCCCTTTGTCACCGGTTCTGTTCACTGTATTTATGGACAGAATATCTAGGCGCAGCCAGGGGTCGGAGGGGGTCCGGTTCGGGGACCACAGGATTTCATCTCTGCTGTTTGCGGACGATGTTGTCCTGTTGGCTCCAACGAACCAGGACCTGCAGCATGCACTGGGACGGTTTGCAGCCGAGTGTGAAGCGGCTGGGATGAGAATCAGCACCTCCAAATCTGAGGCCATGGTGCTCGACCGGAAAAAGGTGCCCTGCCCTCTTCAGGTGGGTGGAGAGGTCCTTCCTCAAGTGGAGGAGTTCAAGTATCTCGGGGTCTTGTTCACGAGTGAGGGAAGAATGGAGCGTGAGATTGACAGGCGGATCGGTGCAGCGTGCGCAGTGATGCGGTCGCTGTATCGGACCGTTGTGGTAAAGAAGGAGCTGAGCCGAAAGGCAAAGCTCTCGATTTACCGGTCAATCTTCGTTCCCTCCCTCACCTATGGTCATGAGCTTTGGGTAATGACCGAAAGAACGAGATCGCGGATACAAGCGGTCGAAATGAGCTTCCTCCGCAGAGTGGCTGGGCGCTCCCTTAGAGATAGGGTGAGGAGCTCAGTCACACGGGAGGAGCTCGGAGTAGAGCCGCTGCTTCTCCACGTCGAGAGGAACCAGTTGAGGTGGCTCGGGCATCTGTTCCGGATGCCTCCTGGACGCCTCCCTGGGGAGGTGTTCCGGGCACGTCCCACCGGGAGGAGGCCCCGCGGAAGACCTAGGACACGCTGGAGGGACTATGTCTCTCAGCTGGCCTGGGAACGCCTTGGGGTCCCCCCGGACGAGCTGGAGGAAGTGTGTGTGGATAGGGAAGTCTGGGCGTCTCTGCTTAGACTGCTGCCCCCGCGACCCGGCAACGGATAAAGCGGAAGAAAATGGATGGATGGATGGATATTTTCACATTATATATTGTTTATATATTGTCATTAAAAAAAAAATTTTTTTTAAAAACTGGCATATATAATCCCCAAGTACTTAAATTCTCATACTTACAGTTTGTGTGTCAGATGGGCATAATGCAGGCCTAAGGTCTCCCCAGTCCAGGCTATCTGTTGCTGCCTCTGCAAAAATCCGAAGAGAAGTGTTAGTTTACCTACTGGACAAAATCCATAAAGACCCTGTCTTCTATTTGTTAGAATGTACAATGAACACTACATATTCCTTCTTCTTCCCTCTTAATCCATTTCTGGGTCGGGGAGTGGCAGAATAGCACTCAATTATAGCACCAGCCCCTCACTGATCCTCCAGCAGGTGAGGAGTCCACAGGAGGATGGCTGCTCTGTCGGTGACAGCATAGCCTTTATCTTTCAGTCATTCTTAGTGCATTAGTTATAATGTGCAATCAAAGTAATGTGTGAATTGACTTATCTGCAATTTATTCAGTTATGTTGCTTGTCACACATTCAGTCATTAAACAAATACATGAGTGGTTGCTTAATTGCTAAAGTAAAAGTAGAAACGAGTTCTGTTGCAATATGTATGTCATAATTTCACTGACCAGTAGGGGTCTCACTCCGCCCAAAAAAGAACACGCTTGTGAAAGACTTTAGAGTCAGACAAATGCAACATGTTGCAGTCAGATTTGACTAGATTGAGCAAAACTGAAAAGTATCAGTATAAAAAAAAAGCAAGTGTTTGATAATTCGTAAAATTCAAAATGTCTTCCCTGCTTTGAGTTTCACCATAAATATGTCTAGGGGAATGGAAAAAGCATAAACATTTAAAATATCACAAATGGCTGGTTGCTGTATCCACATCACTGAATTGAAAGTGTCATGGTTTTATGAGTTCATGTATTCTGCTAATTATAATGTGGCCATTTAAAATAATGATTATGCATTGCAGAATTGAATATAACATGTACTGCAGGATTGGGAAAAATGAGAGGGCCTGAGGGAGGAAAGAAAACTTCTCTTGTAAAAAGAGAATGGCAAGTTAACCATTAATCCTAGCAGAAGTGAACCATACAAACATAAATTTCACTCTAAGAGTTGGAAAAATAGGTTATTTCTCCTGTGTGAGATTAATAAAGTCTTATCTTATCTTATTGTCTTGCATTATCTCTCATTAGATCATCGGATTGTTGGATGTTTTTTAGAAAGAGGCAGATTATAATTGACATGAGTGTCTGGAAAGACTCAAGTCGGAGCACGTCGCAGAGGATGTACCGGTGACTCACAAACTGTTCCCTTCGTCCGTCAAGTTTACCCAGCATGCCTTTCAGCATTCACACATTCACGTGCTGCAGTTCAAACAAAATAAACATCTGCCAAACTGGCTCCATCACAAAAGAACAAAGTCTGCGACTTACAATGTGTTCTGTCAATAAACAAAACGTGACATGACACAACTAAGTATGACATCTCCGTCTCCTGTCTGTAGAATGCGCAGGATACAAAACAAAAGCTGGAATTGTATAAATGGTATAAATCAGCAAAAGTGATATCATAATCAGGTCAACGTTTTATTTATTTTACGTCTCTAAGCCCATCACAATAATTGCTATGAAGACTTAACCTTCTATAAAAAGGCCAAGTAGTTGATTTCTATTTTGTAGAAATGTAATTAACGTGTAATGTGTAATACAGTAATTATTCAACCCAGCATTGTTATCAGTAGCCCCATTTCCACTCGCCCTACTCTACCTGGCTCTCCTCTACCTGGTTGCGTTACGATTACGCTTCAGTATCTGTACCATATCGGAATATTCCCTAAAGAAATTTCCCTGGATTATTGTTTGTTTTGAGTAGAACTACTCAGAACAAACAGTAATCCAGGGAAATTCTTTAGTAACCATGGCTTCCAGCAGCACTCCGACCAATCACTGTCAGTTAAAACAGTAGAAAGTACCTGGTACCAGTTAAACAGAGCCGATAGAAATGCTCCCAATTTGGTACATAGGGCTACCATTACCTTATTGGCTAATTATGATTCATTTTAATGATATTAAATGTACATAAACAATCTGGGATAATACCCTCTGAGAGAATGTGTATAATGGGTAACAAGTACCAAAACCAATACCAGTATCAGATTGATAACATAGGCTCGTACTCATACCATAGGACCCGAGGCTGGCAAACAGATACCCTTTTTGTATTTACATTAGCATCCCGACAGCAGACAGCTGTGCAGTACGTGTTGCCATGGAGATCTCCGAAAGTCGGCGTACCCTTATCGGTATTGAAAAATATTGGAAAAGTATTGGTGCATCCCTAGTAATAAGGCTTTTCAATATTGCCATTCATAATGATATGAATAGGTGTGTCACCTATTGTGACAGGTACACAGAAGTATTTCTCAGTCCTTTTTTGATAGTTACACATTATTTTAATCGCAGGGAAGATACTGCACTCACAGACCTTACTCGCAGTTCCGGGCTTAATCTCATTTAGTTTTGCGAGCATACACTTGTTTACTTTCCATTGTGTCGGTCTTAAGGTGCATGTCTCTGCTCAGCCTCACACAGAGGATTAGTGTGCTTAGCATGTGTCGCTGATGCTTGACTTATGTTTGCATGCTTTCTCACTAATGCCGTTAAGTTTGTAAAATGGAAAACACTTGGCGTCATAATGGTTTTTTTAAGAATACAATTCTTAAAAAAGGACCAACAAGGACCAGGGTCATCTATAACAACAACAAACGACCAGGGTCATCTATAACAACAACAAACCCTGGTTCACTGCTAAAAAGCTGAAGAAAGCTGAAGAAATTAGATAAACCAGCATTCTGCAACGTTCTCTTAAAAAGTAAAAATAAGGAAAGAGTGTATATGGGTAATTAACACCCTCTTTATGATTATACATAGTATGGGCGTCTCGAAGACACAAGCAGTCAATAAAGCCTAATATAAGAATAGTCATAGTCATGGTTCAAGAACCCTGTGACTTCAACAACTTTGCTTCAAATGAATAACTCACTTGAATATATATATATATATATATAATCTTGTGGAGAAGATGCTAACTATAGGCCCCACTTCTGAAGAGAAGCTCTCCCACATCAAACTCTAAGATAAATTAAGGGCTCTGACTCACTGACAAAATTATTGCGTGTCCCTGGATTGTGGTGGGTTTAAAAAGAACCAAGTAAACAAATGAGTGTCTTCTTGCTGCCCTACATGCAGAGGGAGCTGGCAAAAGTCACAAAATGGGTCAGTGTGTGAGGTGTGACAACCAGTACAGCATTGCCCCTTTGTCAACCACAGCACCACCATCCTCATAGAGTTCTAACCTATTAAGCAACAATTTTAAAGATTAAAAGTAAATTTTAATATTAAAGCTTAAATTGTTTTTTTTTTTTAAATCTTTTCTCACAAAATTCCTAGGTGATCAATCGTTCAGCTTGTAAAAATGTAATAGATAATTGCTACTGACTATAACCACTATAGTCAAATAATTTAGTAATCAATTAAACAACAATTAAGTAAAAGTAACATCTATGAATTTGTGTTTTAAGATTAAGATTAAGAGATCCTTTATTTGTCCCACAGTGGGGAAATTTCAGTGTTGCATCACAACTTACAGAACAGTAGGAAAGAGGAGCACACAGCACACGTTACCCGAACAGTAGCTGTCCTAATTAAATAAAACAAAATCTCTAACTCTAGCATCTTTAATAAGTATAAAAACTCTATCTTGAAAATAATAATAGATGTAAAAGTGTGGTTATATGTTAGCATCTGTGCTAATGCCAGACCAGAGAAGAGAACACTCTGGATCACCGTTACACCACTGTGCGCTGAGCTTTTCACGCTGTTCCCAAGGCAGCCCTCGGCTTCTCAGATCACTCCATGATTCATCTGGTTCCTGCTTACAGACAGAGACTAAAGCTCTCGAAACCTGCAGTGAGGAGCTCCAAAGTGTGGTCTGATGAGGCTGTGGAAGAGCTGCGCACATGCATGGAATCTACAGACTGGAACCTTTTCAGAGCTGCCACAGATAGTTTGGATGAATACACGGACACTGTGACGTCATACATTCACTTCTGCGAGGATAGCATAATTTAAACAAGGACCAGGGTCATCTATAACAACAACAAACCCTGGTTCACTGCTAAACTCCGGCAGCTCAGAAAAGCAAAGGAGTCTGCTTTCAGGGAGGGGGACCGCAGCGGCTACAAAGCAGCTAAATATCAGTTCAGGAAAGAACTGAAAGCAGGCAAGTCCCGGCACAGAGAACGACTACAGGAGCAGTTTGGTAACAACGATACTGCTTCTGTCTGGAGGGGCCTACGGGAGATCACCAACTACAAACCCAAAGCCCCCCCCTGTGCTGACGACCACAAGCTAGCTGACGAACTGAACTTATTTTTCAGTCGCTTTGATGCTGCCCCTGACACCTCCCCCACCCCCCACTACTCTAACGACCCACCCATCAGCCCTGCCCCCAGCCTGACAATAGCCTCTAAAGATATTCAACAACTC
The DNA here is from genome assembly GCA_964034765.1 of Knipowitschia caucasica. Lineage (NCBI taxonomy): Eukaryota > Metazoa > Chordata > Actinopteri > Gobiiformes > Gobiidae > Knipowitschia > Knipowitschia caucasica. The sequence goes on along the minus strand of OZ035824.1, from coordinate 28,302,883 downwards.
TTCTTGAGGCTGCACCCTCGCAAAGCTTCTGGCCCAGACCACGTGTCTCCGGCCACTCTGAGACACTGCGCCAGTGAGCTTACTCCTGTGTTCACTGACATTTTCAACACCTCTCTGCAGTCCTGCCATGTCCCGGCCTGCTTCAAATCCTCCATCATTGTCCCCGTCCCGAAGAAGCCCAGGATCACAGGACTCAACGACTACAGACCTGTAGCACTTACGTCTGTCGTCATGAAGTCATTTGAACGCCTGGTCCTCTCCCATATCAAGTCCCTCACCTCCCCCCTCCTGGACCCCCTGCAGTTCGCCTACAGAGCCAACAGATCTGTAGACGACGCCATTAACCTGGCCCTCCACCACATCCTACAGCACCTGGACTCCCCGGGGACCTACGCCAGGGTCCTGTTCGTGGACTTCAGCTCTGCCTTCAACACAATCTTGCCATCCCTGCTCCAGGACAAGCTCAACGTGCCCGATTCCACCTGCAGGTGGATCACTGACTTCCTGACAGACAAGAAGCAGCGAGTGCGTCTGGGGAAGAATGTCTCGGACTCTCGGATTATAAATACAGGAGCCCCACAGGGCTGTGTTCTTTCTCCCCTGCTCTTCTCCCTGTACACCAACCACTGCACCTCCAGCCACGACTCCGTGAAGCTGATCAAGTTTGCGAACGACACCACCCTCATTGGACTCATCTCAGTCCGCCTACAGGAGGGAGGTAGATCGGCTGGTGTCCTGGTGCAGTGGTAACAACCTGGAGCTGAACGCCCAGAAGACAGTGGAGATGATTGTAGACTTCAGGAAGAGCACTGTCCCCCCCGCCCCCACCCTCCGTGATGGACTCCCCCATTACCTCTGTGGAGTCCTTCAGTTTCCTGGGCACCACCATCACCCAGGACCTCAAGTGGGAGCCGACCATCAGCTCCCTCATCAAGAAGGCCCATCGGAGGATGTACTTCCTGCGGCAGCTCAGGAAAGCCAAGCTGCCTGCACAGATGTTGGTGCAGTTCTACACGGCCATCATTGAGTTCATCCTCACCTCCTCCATCACGTGTGGTTCGCTGGAGCCACAGTCAGGGACAAACAGAGACTACAGCGCATTGTGCGCTCTGCAGAGGAAGTGATCGGCCGCAGCCTTCCATCGCTGCAGGACCTATACGTCGCCCGAGCTCAAGGCCGGGCTGGTCGTATCACAGCCGACCCCTCTCACCCTGCACATGGACTATTCCAACCACTCCCCTCAGGCAGGAGACTGCGGTCCATCAGGACTAGAACCTCCCGCCACAAGAACAGTTTCTTCCCCTCTGCTGTTGGACTCTTGAACACTTCTTAACCTGTCCCTCCACCCTTTATAAAGTCACTTTACTGCCCATCATACGTCACTTTACTTCACTGTACTGCTGTCACCTTACATTGTGTGCACCATGTTACATTGTAAATAGTAACTGTAACAATTAAAATTTTAAATTGATTCCTTAGAAGTGTTTTTTATTCTTTATTTTTTTTATCTCTTTCTGACTGTTGCACTGAGCCAAAGCAATTTCCAAGTCTGTGACTTCCTGTTACTTACGTGGCAATAAAAATGATTCGGATTCTGATTCTGTACATTAGCAGCAGTATGTTTAAATCTATACATTAGCAGCAGTATGTTAGCATCTGTTAATTAGCAGCTGTATATTGCACATTCAGGTATAAGATAGGGATATTGCACTGGTATAAAATATGGATATCGTAGGGCTAAGCTATATGGCTAAAAAAAAAAAAAAATCTCAGGTTTTTTCACACCAAATCCGATTTTCGATTTTAAATCGATTATTTTTTTCTATTTAAAAACAAACTGCAATTGATAAATAGATTTTCCTTTATGCAGTTTAATCTAAATCCCCAAGTGAAACAGGAAATAAGCCTTAAAACATGCTTGTAAATGAGATGGCGCTGCCATTGTAAAACAGTGAAAATGCAGCTTAACAGTTTTCTAATAACTTCACTTACAGTGACACAATGCACCTTCAACATAACTTCAAATGCACAAACGAGGGCCATAGCAAATATATCAAATCGTATTAAACACATGCAAACTAATGATTACTCTAAAGACAAATGTTATAACCATAGACTGTATATATTAACGGACAGAGTCACGGACAGAGTCAGTCCAGAAAATGTGCTCTACTGGAGCTACCCAAAATGGCCACGAGTGGTCCCGCCCACAAGAAAATTGTGAAAAAACGCATCTGCGCATGCGTCAGCCGTCAGCATAGAGTAACTATGCTGTAGTACAACGCTCGGTCCAGCTGGTGGCGCTAATACTAACTTCAGTGACCACCGCTTTGTGCGAGTTGAGTTTCCTGTTTACATTCTGCAACTGTAGCTAACAGAGTGGGGAACACATTGGGCCTCATTCACGAATAACTTCGTAAGAAACTACTCAACTTTCTTCTCAAGTTGTCCTTAAGTAGATTTCTAATAAGTCCCCACGTGGGATTCATCGACGCGCTCGTAAGCCGCTGAATTGTTCGCCGCTGTTCTCTTAGATTGATGAATCCCATTTCCTCGTAAGCACAGCGCGCGTGCCCGGTGCTTCATTAGCATAGGTACTTAGCATAAGTAACCGCCCACTAATGCCCATATAAGGTACTGCAGGGCCGTGTGCAGACGCCAGAGGAAACAGCAACAGGCCTTTATACGAGCAAAAGAGTCACCCTTTTTTCTTCTTTTACCAGACTGAGAATAAAGTTATAAAATGTTGACTTAAAAGTCGAAATATTATGATAATAAAGTCAAACTAGCAAAATTATGAGATTAATCTAAGAATATGATGAGATTAATCTAAAATGTTATGAGCTTAATTTAAAAATATATTATGTATTATTTTAAAGATGAATCTCAAAATGTTTTGAGATTAATCTCAAAATATTTTGGACCCTGGGAGGAGATCCAGCGCGGACCAGCGCTGAGACCAATGCAGATCCGAGGAGAGACCAGCACACAGAAACCAGCGCGGACCTATAGAGACCGCATAGACTGGAGAGACCGGTGCGCAGAGACCAGCGCGGACCTATAGGAGAGACCGCATAGACTGTAGTGACCTGACTGGAGAGACCGGTGCGCAGAGACCAGCGCGGACCGAAGAGAGACCGCATAGACCAGACTTGAGAGACCAGCGCGGACCCGTATGGATCCAGGAGCATGCAGCACGGACCCGTATGGAGAGACCAGCGCAGACCCGTATAGATCCATGGGAGAGACCAGTGCAGACCCGTATAGATCCATAGGAGAGACCAGCGCAGAGACTCAGCGCGGACCCAGTAACCTCCTGCAGCAGCAGTATATATGCCGTTGTTCTGTGGCCCGTGGATAAAGAAATGCCCCCTATAAATAGGAAGGGGTCACTAATACACGGCAAGATTTCCAATGTATTTGATAAAGCGTTGGCACATTTCATTTCAAAATGAATTAAAAAGTAGGCCAGATCTGCAGTGAAAAAGGCGGTATATAAATAAAGATTACTAATAAAGATTACTACAAATAAATAAATACATCGATATGACGGACATATCACTGGAATGTTGTATTTTTATTCAACTTCACCAAAGAGGACAACCCCGGCGTGTGAACATGTCGGCACTGAATGCGTACGAGTGCTCCTGAGGACTCGTAGGATTTGTACTTGCCCAAGAGATATTCTGGTTACGAGAAATATTCGTGAATGCCACTTTCTTCGTAAAAACCGCGTAAGTAGGATTTACGTACAAATCTGTTCCTAAGAACCGTTCGTGAATGAGGCCCATTGTTTGTATCAGAGCAATGAGAGCAATGTGTGAGACGTGCCTTTCCCCAAAGTGCAGCGGCTCAGTGGGACACGAGTGTGTGGGCGCCGCGGACACGGGAGCGCACTTTGGAGTAACGAGCGTGAGCGCTGAGAAATGAATGAATGACAATGAAAGACGACCGGAGCCTGCCTGCGTGTGTGCGTGCGTGTGTTCTGGCGATTAAATAAAGACTGATTCTTGAACGTTTGACGTGTTATTGCAACAGCACCAACTGTGAGAGCGAGGGTCAGGACAGAGGGAGACTGTTAGCATTAGGTTAGCTTTCAAAATGACTGCTCATCACTTTTTCATTAAAAAGAAATCGCCCTAAATGTCAAATTCGACTTAATTAAAATTGATTTCTGGCCCCAGCTCTAGGATATTGCAACGATGCAGTACACATAGAAACAAGTTAGAATCAGGTTGGCAATGTTCATTAGTCCTTATTGCTTGTTGTACAGTCTGACAGCAGCAGGAAGGAAAGACCTGCGGAACCTCTCCTTCACACATTGAGGATGAATTAGTCTGTCATGGAAGCTGCTCTCCAGAGCAGAGAGTGTCCTGCAGGGGGTGACAGTCATGGTCCAGCATAGATGTTAGTTTGTCCAGGACCCTCCTGTCCCCCACCTGCTGCACTGTGTCCAGGGAACAGTCCAGGACTGAGCTGGACTTCCTGATGACCTTGTCCAGCTTCTTCCTATCCCTCTCGGTGATGCTGCTGCTCCAGCAGACCACACCGTACAAGATGGCTGATGCCACCACAGAGTCCTAGAAGGTCTTCAGGAGTGGCCCCAGCACTCCAAAAGACCTGAGCCTCCTCAGCAGATAGAGCCGACTCTGGCCCTTCTTTAAGAGGGCATCTGTAATGAGTCCAGTCCAGTTTGTGGTTCAGATAATCACCCAGGTACTTGTAAGAGTCCACTCTCTCAATGTCCTTTCCCCTGGATGTTTACTAGGGCTGGCGCGGCAGAGGGACGTCTGCGGAAATCCACCACCTTGGTCTTCCCAGCGTTGATGAGGGGAACGTTAGAGCCACCGGCCTGAAGTCTCTGAGGTCTTTGGCCCTGAGGTCTTTGGCCCGTGGTGTATACAAACCTCATGTTCACTGACCTTTTGGGATCTAAACAACTAATCAATATATCATAGGCCTAATCAAGAATATCCAGCCAATAGGGATGCACGTTTTCCAAAATGTCCTTAACCGCTAGTTGCACCTCCTGGCGGTAATTAATCAATTAACCGTTGCCTACCCAGAAAAAAGAGCATGCACGTTCCTTTTTTTATTTTTATTTGTGCAATTATCAGATAAAACTGCAAAACACGCCAATCATATAGCTTATTATTTTAAACAACGCTAAGATAGGCTAACAATTTTAAAGTTCAAACATAGGGCTACAGCGTATTTTAACGTCACAACGAACCCAAAAACGTAGTTTTTGTTCATGAAAATAAGCATGTCTACGTGTTCAGGGCTTAACCGTGTGCGCAATCTATTTACGGTCAATCCAGCTGTTGAAAAGACCCTTTCTGATGGAACTGATGTGCCAGGAATGGCTAAATACTTCTGGGCAAGCTTAGCGACTCTGGGGAAAGGCGTTGCGTTGGTTTTCCACCAGTGCACTGGGTTTACTTCAAGGCTGATTGGGTTTTCTGTAAGAAAGTACGTAAATTAATTATATTTAATTTTTCATCAGCATGGACATTATGATTGTGTTAATGTTGTGCGTATTACATACATTCATTCTTGTGGCCAGCGAGGTCCGGACTTTAGCTTTGAATTCCATTACGTGACGGGTGTCATTTTCTTTTTCTTGCAAGTGTCCATTGATAAGTCCGAATGTTATAGGATACGTGTTTGAAATAGAAACCTCACGTTCAGCAGACATAACTGTAGTCGCGCACTTGAGTGCCCTGAGGGTTGGCATTGTATCTTCCATGAGCTGCCAGTGTTCGTCTTTTAGCTCCAAATGCCTTGCGTCTTGCAGTTTGGTTACAGATCTATCAGAGAGCACCGCGGTTATGGCCCAGCGCTGTTTCAACAAGCGCTCGAACATCTCTGCGACGCTGTTCGAACGCGTCTTACAGGACTGAATAAGTTTGTGAATTGGAAGCTTAATTTTGTCTCGTTTCCTTTCGAGCGCTTTGGACGCCACTGTGCTGTGGCTAAAATGACCCACAAGCTTTGCAGCTGCTGAGATGACACGATACAAATGTAAATAAAAACCATCATTTATTGCAAGTTGAAGGGTGTGGGCAAAGCATGGAACAGACTCCCATTCAGCGTCCCTGTTGGCGGCAACAATGTTTTTTGCATTGTCGTGTACAAAAGCATTCACGCGGCCCGCGAGCCCCCACTTTTCAATAGATTCTTTGATCTTTTCTGCAAGATTTTCAGCTGTATGGCGGGCAGACATCAATTCAGTTAAAAGCACAAATGATTTTAATTCCCAGTCCGAGTCGATTAAATGGCTAGTGATTGTTAGATAACTTTCCGTGTTCAGTGCAGTCCAACAATCCGTAGTAATAGCAATCCATTCCGCTATCCTTCACGGTATTTTTTTTATCCTCGTATCTTCTTTCAATGCGTCTTGTGACTGCAGAGCGTGATGGGACTTTGTATCGGGGTTGAATTAAAGCCATCAAATCACGAAATCCAGCGCCTTCCACCATGCTTATTGGCATCATGTCCTTCTCAATCATTCGGCAAATACCTTGAGTTATTGATTCGGCTTTTTCGTCATTGCACCTGTTCTGAGCAAGCATCGTGTTGATTGTAGGCTGGGTCGAGGCCATGGTCGATGCACTGCCACTCGCGCAAGACACAGTCGGGTGGTGGCTATCTATGTGGTATATGAGCGAGCTGGTACTTGATGCATATTTAAGTAAAGCATCACAATACTTGCATTTTTCCGTAACCTTATCCTTTTGTAGGATAAAATGCTCCCACGCTGTACTTTTTCTCCGCTTCATCATGCATGAACATGTGCTATTGCTGCTTCTGTTTTGACCTATGCGTTCAATTGCTGTGTGGCACTTGTCTGGCCTCTAGTGGCGCAAACATGTAAACGCAGTTATTTGGTCAATGTGCGCGTTCGGTCACGTGCTTAATTGCAGTTAATCGATTAATCGGTTAACTATGAACACCCCTACCAGCCAACCATACAATTACCAATATAATCATTAATTACAGCCCGAGTACAAAGTTAATACAATATAGAAAATGTTAGTATACAAGATTGACAAAAGCGACAAGGTATGACAGCAGAACTGATGATTACTGCAGTTTATGGGTAAATGAATAGACAGCAACGTTCAAAAAGGAAAAACCATGAAGGTACATAGACTTAAAAAGCTCTCCTGACAAACCTCCTGGCTCCACAGTATTGATCAGAGCCCAGTGGAAGGGCCCCATCACACTCACGCTCTAATAACAGCGGGTCATCCAGTATGACAGCGAGCTTTCAGCGGGTGTCCACGCAATTCAACATTGTGAGAGTGCGTGTGCAAGTGTACATGACAAACAGCCTCTTCACACCATCACTTAACATGCCGCTGATGTACGAGCTCCAGTGAAGGTCAATCAGTGTGAAGTCTAATCTCAAAAAAGGCGAAACAAAAGCAACGTTAAAACAGACGGGGAAAAACTGAAGAAACTGATCTACTCCACCCAGGAGGTAAAGTGATTACTGCGTTTGTCTTTGAGGAACATAACTCAAGAGGTTATTGGTGGAATTTGGACAAAGTTATCATAAAACATGTGCAATGGAGTTGATCTGAATCACTGTCTTGGGCAAGGCAGAGGTCTGTGCATAATGTAAACATTTAAATGTTCTATATTCAAGTTAATTCTTCAGAATATTTCCCAAGGATTATGTCATCCAAGTCAAAGACAGATCAGCAATTTCAAACAAACGGCCTGTGGCCCGGCCCAGATTTAAAGTGGATGAGCTCAAGGTGAAAATGGACCCTGCGTAAATGTGCAATTTTTGTATTTTAGTGTATTTTAGTTCTGACCTTAAAGTGAAGCGTGAGCCACTGTGCCAGCCAGCCATATAAAAAATGTGCTACATTCACCCTCCATGGGCGGTTATCCCTATCTAAAGCCCTATTCGCACTGGATTAGTATTACCTGTGGACCTCTGGTAATTTGGGAAAATCGCAGAGGACGTCTGAGATCGAACAGCGCATTCACACGGGATAAGCAATGTCTTTAAATTACTATATTTTCACTGACATATAGTAATAACAGACACATAAAGGCCGCTCGTCACTCGCTACTCTTACGATGTGTACAAGCTTAATTCATTCACGGGTGACGCATCTGGCTTCCAAGCCGGCTCGAACTTTTACATTTTAGTATATAACTATATATAGGCTTATAGCTCGGTCTGTAAACAGAGTCAGAAATTCGCAAATAGGGCGCACCGGATTATAAGGCGCACAGTTCAAATTCAAGACTTTTGTCCACGACTTGGTGCAAAAAACACGGTAATTGTTCAAGCATTTTCTTATTGTTGAAATGAGAAATAAAACATTTAAAATTTCAGTTGTATTAGTTTTATGTATTCCCTGGGATAACAATGCAGTACTCATTTCGGTATTGGGTATGGGCAAGATACCCAATTGACCCGTGATTGTGAATGAGCTTACGGACTACAACTCTTAAAAACTGAGAATCCTCTCCTAAATTGAGACGTGGCTTCTTCAAGCACATGTTCGATAACGTTTTCGGTGAAAGTAGGACATCTTTTCAGGGCTCACAAAGAGCAGTATGTGGAGAAGTTAAGGATTGCAGAGCTGGATGTTGACACATACTTTCTCCCCCCAGTCAATTTTATCGATTAAATGAAATGTCCAATTTTGCGCGAGTTCACCCCACATGATCTTTATCATTATGTCTTTAACAGTACATCCCTTTATGGTGCTTTCAGACCGGATCATGCGTTGCGTCGGGTTTCAATGCAAAGTCTGTAGTGACGCGCGTTCGCAATGCACAGACCGCTCGGTTTGCACGAACGGACTGTTCAGTAGAGACGCACGGACTTGGAGGGAAAGTGAAAAGGGAGGAGCAGGAGCGAAAAATTGACGCCCACAGGAGATGGATTCTGCTCATCCTTTCCTTGGGACGTTCGTGCGACAACCAATCAGAGAGCAGCAAAGTGGTCACGGGGACATTAGCGGACTGAGCGAGCAGGCTGAAAATACTCATAAACAGCCAAAACAGGACCCACACCAGGCTTCACCAGAACTCAAACCAGGGTTGACAATGGGGGACTGTGTGCTTGTGAAAATATGCGATGTCATGCTCCCGTGACCTTATGCAACTGCTTCGAGTGTGTTCACCGATGCGGAAATTCCGTTTAATAATATGAAAAAAACGTGTGGCGCACCTCCGTGAACACATACTGCTGTTGTATAAAGCCCGTGGAATGTCTGTGAGCAAAGACACGCGGCAAAGCTGCATATTGGAGAAGATCTGTACACAACAAGCCGCTAGCATAGCTCTGTTAGCATCAGAGCCGGCCGGCTACTTCCGGTACTTCCGGCTCGCGTCAGGATGTTGTGGTGTGAAAACTAGAGAATGCGCGTCTGGTGAGCGGGGCTTCAGCCTTTCAGCGTTGGCGGTGTGAAAGCCCCATTACACTGGAGCAGATTTAAATGTAAATTTTTCTGGTAGCATTAGCACATTAGCAATGCACTTTTCTGTCTACAGCCATACATGATACATGACTATATTGACAGAGAGGAAAAACCGACGTGTAAGATAAGATAAGAGATCTTTTATTTGTGCCACTGTGAGGAAATTTCAATCTTGCAGCGTACATACAGGACAGTAGTAAGAGCACACGTTTGACTTCAAGCATTTGTTGTGTCATTGTCCTCCAAATAAATTAATGGAAAGAGAATAAATACAAAATTGTGATTGATTTATCTTGGAAAAAGTGTTCACTGAAAATTTGGGAGTACTTTGACGGCTCCCAGTCCTTTTGATTGATTGCCGCTGGCCATCGTCGTCCTCTGTCTTCACGACGAGGAGGAATCAGATAAAAAGACACATTTGGCTTATGTCCTTGCCTGTTAGTACAACCAACCGCACTGCCAAATATCACAGTTTTGGCTGTTTCTGTGAACAGGTTGTTTTGGTAAAGTTTCCGTAGGCTCGCAGTTAGACTTCCGCCGTCTCATGGAGAGTGGCCGTGGCCGGGACGTCACATGCAAGGGGTCAATACCGATAAGTGGTATCAGTGCATCCCTATAGTCCACACAAGACCCAAGGTGTCGGTTGTGCAAAGAGGTACCTGAAACAATGCAACACATAACTGCAGATGCTGGCAGGAAAGGCCTACATGAAATGCCGTGAAAGGCCTACATGAAATGCCATAGCCAAGGGGCTGGCATAGTGTACAGAAACATCTGCACCTTTTTTCACCTTGGAGTAAACTCCAAGGTCTAAATAGGAAACTCCTCCATCCTGTGGGACTTCCAGATACAGACCGATTGAATGGTAATAGTGAACCCACCTGACATTGTGGTGGTAGAGGAAGGGCAGAGGGGAAAGCTGTATATACATTATACAGTATGTACAGTATATACTGTATATACATACACATACAGTACATATATACATACACACACATTGTCCAAAATATTGCGTTTATAACGCGTTAACGCAAATTATTTATACTGCGCAAATAATAAATTGGAGAGAAAAAACTGTTCGCACTTTGCTACTTTAATTTGTATCGCCCTTTTTGATCCCTTAGAAAGGAAAGTTGAAGGGCTATTTCAAGGGACATTAAAGTGATTGTATGTAAATCTAAATTAATTACAAATTTTAAGAATTGTAGTCAATTAACCTCCTGGCCTTAAATGTTGATATAGAATAAGTCATTTTATTAATTCTAATATTAGAGTTAAGTCCCACCTTCCCTTCTCTTAGCTATAGCTCAGAATCCACAATGCCGTCCACGTTAACCAATCGAGTCATGCCAAGGGCTGTCAATCATCGCGCTGATGCTCGTAGCTGCGCGCATGCTCAGTTGTTTGTTTTCGCGGAGCCTCCGAATGAAGCCTCCATTAGGCTCTGGAACTACATGAAAACTGAACAAAGAATTCTGAACATCCGCGCTGAGGTACTTATGTATATACTGAACCTATATCCATCATCAGATCCTCTGCAGATGTGTCCTATAATGTGCAATTAATGATAATAGCACTTCCTGGTTTGCAGCGATCGCTTTTTTTGTGCATTAAAAAAATATTTTCATGAAAACGTTAACAAATAATTCTGAAAACCTCTGTGCAAGTGTACTAATAATGTATATAATGTGTTCTCTCATTAACATTTAAATGTGTTACGGAAACTTAGGTCTAGACCAGGGGTGTCATTCATACGGCCCGCGGGCCGGAACCGGCCCGCCAAGAGATTTGACACGGCCCGTGGCTCATTTATGTAAAAATATACTAAAGTTACATTTTAAAAAGCCGCTCCGCGACGCCGCAGCGCCGCGCTTAGGGGTGAGTCCAGTGCGTCTGTAGTGGCTCCACCAGAGCGGTGCTGAAGGAATAACATCTTAAACTACAAGACTCGGCGAAAAATAATATTTGAGCGAAGAATTGAGAAAACAGAAGATAAACCTGTCTGGCCCTGAAGACACAGCAGTCTGTTTGTGCCCAGAGCGAGAGGTTAGTTCTGCTGTTGTGAAGGGAAGCTACCTGTGCTAACAACATTAGCATTAGCATCGCAGCCGCACAGTGAGAGAGTTTGTTAAAACTCTCACAGGCTGCAGACATGGTCTGAGAAACCACTCGCTTTTACCAACATGTTGCCATTGATAAGAGACTGATGTTACTGATGTCACATATTCATTTGTGGTGTTACTGAAACTATCAGAGGAGTTTTGAGCGCTGCTGCTGGTGCTGCTGCTGGTTCTGCTGTTGTTGCTGGTGTGTTGGACAGTGTGGACGGGTACCGATGGTAAAAACAGGTGTAGTGACAAAGCTGCAAATGGAGGTGATGATTTTTGGACATTTGACTGTATTTTACACAGAGACACTGCTGCAGTCGTTAAGAATGAATCACGTTATGGAAGTAAAACTTGCTAAGAAGTACAGATGATGGGTGAGAAACCTTCCTTTGCTTTGGTTATGGAAGTTGTTTTATTCATTTCAACTGAATCATGGTCAGTTTGATGCTTTCTCTGTGATAATAACATAACCATGGACCTTACCACACTGAAGATGGTTAATGTGATAATAACATAACCATGGACCTTACACACTGAAGATGGTTAATGTGATAATAACATAACCATGGACTTTACCACACTGAAGATGGTTAATGTGATAATAACATAACCATGGACCTTACCACACTGAAGATGGTTAATGTGATAATAACATAACCATGGACCTTACACACTGAAGATGGTTAATGTGATAATAACATAACCATGGACCTTACCACACTGAAGATGGTTAATGTGATAATAACATAACCATGGACCTTACACACTGAAGATGGTTAATGTGATAATAACATAACCATGGACTTTACCACACTGAAGATGGTTAATGTGATAATAACATAACCATGGACCTTACCACACTGAAGATGGTTAATGTGATAATAACATAACCATGGACCTTACACACTGAAGATGGTTAATGTGATAATAACATAACCATGGACCTTACCACACTGAAGATGGTTAATGTGATAATAACATAACCATGGACCTTACCACACTGAAGATGGTTAATGTGATAATAACATAACCATGGACCTTACACACTGAAGATGGTTAATGTGATAATAACATAACCATGGACCTTACCACACTGAAGATGGTTAATGTGATAATAACATAACCATGGACCTTACCACACTGAAGATGGTTAATGTGATAATAACATAACCATGGACCTTACACACTGAAGATGGTTAATGTGATAATAACATAACCATGGACCTTACACACTGAAGAAGGTTAATGTGATAATAACATAACCATGGACCTTACCACACTGAAGATGGTTAATGTGATAATAACATAACCATGGACCTTACCACACTGAAGATGGTTAATGTGATAATAACATAACCATGGACCTTACCACACTGAAGATGGTTAATGTGATAATAACATAACCATGGACCTTACCACACTGAAGATGGTTAATGTGATAATAACATAACCATGGACTTTACCACACTGAAGATGGTAAATGTGATAATAACATAACCATGGACTTTACCACACTGAAGATGGTTAATGTGATAATAACATAACCATGGACTTTACCACACTGAAGATGGTTAATGTGATAATAACATAACCATGGACTTTACCACACTGAAGATGGTTAATGTGATAATAACATAACCATGGACCTTACACACTGAAGATGGATAATGTGATAATAACATAACCATGGACCTTACACACTGAAGATGGTTAATGTGATAATAACATAACCATGGACCTTACACACTGAAGATGGTTAATGTGATAATAACATAACCATGGACCTTACCACACTGAAGATGGTTAAGCTGAGGTGCTGTGTTTAAGTGCTTTTTTCTATCTACCTACTTTACCTTTGTGAGCAGGTTTTCTCTGTAATGAGCCTTAAAACAAAGCTAACACACAAATATTAATATACATATTGTGAAATACCATTTTCAATGTAATATTGTAAATACGCTACATTATTTGCACTATGGAAAACTCACTGTTACATTTAAGTTTGTAACAGAAAACTGAGTATTAAAGGATAGTGTTTTAAAGGAAGTTTTAAATAAATGTGTTTATGTGCACAAAAAGTTGGACTTTGTACCGTTTTTGGATATTTTTGTAGAGCATCTCCTGGTCCGGCCCACTTGAGATCAGATTAGGTTGTATGTGGCCCCCGGACCAAAATGAGTTTGACACCCCTGGTCTAGACCAATCAGAAAAGAAGGGGGAGGGAGCTTGCGTCGTTTTTTTCAAGTACCTCTCTCTCTCTCTCTTTCTGACAAACTGGAGACAATCACTTTAAGAATAGATAAAAATTTGCAATTAATCGCAAGATAATTATGACAATGCGATTAATCACTATTTAAAAATTTTGTCGTTGGACAGCACAAATGCATATTATATTTATATATAATATTACATTATATTAGTGTTGTCAGTGAAACACGCTATTAGCCGCATTAACGCCAAGTTAATTTATGGATGTCTATTTCTTTTTTACACTGCTGCAACAAACTAGTGACGTAAGAAAAACTGCATCACCACTCCGGATGTAGATGTTGCTAGACTGGAAACAAAACAAAGTACACTCAATGCGTGTATGCACACCATAGACTGCAAATACAAGATGACACTCGGGTTATATTTTGGGCTAACAAGTGCTAGGCCGCATAGTGGAAATAACTATAGCTGCAACATTTGGGCTGTGACCTCGAGATAGTTGCGATTCCTGAAGGATTGCCCAGTAATCAGCAGTGAGACGTGAAGGCTTGGGTTTTCTCCCAGTCTGCTGTACTTCACACGTCTTTTGAAGCAGAAAGCTGTATATAGGGGCTGATTTCAGATACGTACCCGTAGTAGAAGCCTGGGCTATGCATAACGCATGCTGACACCCTGCACGGCCAGGCTCTCGTCAGCCCAAAATATGACGTGTATAAACATTATAAATAAAAAAAATAATGTTTATACTAGGGCTGTCCAAAATAGCGCGTTATTAACGCGTTAACGCAAATCAATATTAACGCCGTCATTTTTTTTATCGCGCGATAAAAAAAAAAAAAGATTTTTTTTTTTTTTTTTTTTACTTTTTATTGCAGACAAACACATAGAAACAAAGAAAAGGACTAGTTCAGATACATTGTAGACAGAGATTACAAACAATATGTAGTTGGAGATACAGGGGGCCAAAGAAGAAACCCAGAAGGGCACATAGGAGGGGAGGGACATGAAGTGGGAGATGGGGGGGAGGGGTTAATAAAAAAGGCAATACAAGCAAACAGTATACAGTCATAGATATACCGAAGGTAAACAGAGAAACAGCATAGAGTATTTACATGAACAAATTTACAAAATATTTACAGATTGTTTATCATCATCATAATGACACCATGATGTTTCTATACAGTCTATGGTCTATACCCACACATACACACACACACCCACACACACACATTGAAGGGGCTTTTTGTTACCAATTATTTATTTTGTCATCCATTTATTGATGATTTTGCATCAAATGTTAGTGTGTAATATAACACTACACATTGTTTTCAATAAAAAAAGCAATTGCACACAGCACGCAAATGTGTGACTAATTTGCGATTAATCGCGAGTTAACTATGAAATTCATGCGATTAATCGCGATTAAATATTTTAATCGTTGGACAGCACTAGTTTATACACATGTCATATTTATAATATATATTATATACTGTACAATTTTTGGAAGTTTGAATAATAATGCATTGGTTAAATAAATCGCTTATCAGGACACGCAAAGACGCTTCACATAACATTATTCTTTCACTACATAATAAGTAAGTAATCTTTATTTACTGGTTTATTTCAACCAGTATGTGCCATCGGCCCCTCTGACCGCCAACTATTCACACACACCATACTCAAAATACATAAAAGCAGGTTGCATACCCAGAATAAAAAGGCAAGAAAAAAGAACACAAGTAAAAGTGCAATAAATCTCCAGAGAGCAAAAAGATGCTGACGTCTGACATCAGCAGTTTCTCTTCCCTTTATGCTCATTTAGCAACAAGGCCTGGTGATATGAAAAATACACAACTGGAAGATGCCTTGAACAGACTTTTAATCTGAAATGTGAAATTCCCCCTTGATACATTTTAGTGCTGCAGCACCAGCTTGCACTACTAATGTGGTTGTGCTTTTTTTAGACACTGTCCTCCCCTCAGCTCTCTGCTATCACTACTGCATAGAACCACTACTGGGCAGAAACACAGACTCACCATTTCTATTGAGAAATTCTATTAAAAAGGAAACTGCAAGTGCCATCTTAATGCATTATCAGGGCTTAGAATATTTACAGCTGTAGCTCTATTATGTGGCGCACAGCAGGGAGCGTGCCAGTCATGTGGTAGAGCATGAGGCAGCCCGCACACCCTCTATGTGCATATGAGACGGATGTGTGTGGAATCAGAGGAAGTTCCTGAATCAGTTTCCTGCATGGCCTATTAACAAGGAAAACGCCAAGTAACGATGCAGAAGAGTGTGGTGTTGCACAGGAAGCAGATAGCATCTGTATGTCTTCCTCTATGAGTCTGAAGGGATTGGTCAGCACAACAACACACTGCAGCAGAAGTGCGCAATGATGTTAATACAAAAAAATTACAATAGTGAATTCTTCCGTTTTGGGATTTAGAAATCATTTTTAAAATCTCGTTGAGTAGTGATAGTCCATGAAATAGTGTTCAATAAATTAATTCAAGATCTCGTATTCATGTTGAATTCTCTGAACAATTTTTTCTCCTCTTGACCTCTCTCCTGAAGCAGAATTAAATCCATTACATTATTGTGCTTGTAAATTCAAAGATATATATCGCATATAAAAAGTTGTTTGAGAACAACACATAGTGTGTTTATGAGACACAGCTAGTTATAGATGAGAACAACAAGTCCACATTAACACACCATAGTTGCATGCTTCTAAATCAAAATTTGAACTTCACATTGTAACAGATGATGGCGACCGGTAACAGACATCGCCTTGAGGCTTGTGAGCGCGAGACTTGAGCAGCATGCTGGAACCTGACCAAATGTACAATTATGTGAGAGCAAACACACAAATACCCACAATTCTGGTTTGAACAATTCCTTCTTTTTAGAAATGACAACTGAGTAATCCTGCCACAGGAAGTCGGAATAGTTTCGGCAACCAACTTTACAAGTCTGTCGGTATCAACTACAGGTGTATGCATAACATATTTTAATACGGATACAAAATACAGACTGTACATACATCCTACTATTGAAATTGCGTTATGGCACTGGCCACAAAAAAAATAAAAAGCTGGATACACTTTTGATCATTCCGAGCCAGCATTTGCCCCTGTTTGAATCTGGCGTATCCCATACTTTGGTAGGAATAAGGACTATGAGTATTGAGTGTACAGTGATATTATTTCAAAGTTCATAGTAAGAGAACTTTGAAAAGTTCTTACTTATAAAATTTATAACCAGCACCTGGTTATAAATCAGTTTTAAAGGGACCTAATCATATATTGTTGGTATATTGTGTTAAATAAAACTCATTTTGACAGATAGAAACCGCAATCAATAATTGCCGGACGTGACGTACACGTAGGGGTCTTTGGACTTTGTAGATATGCATTTGTAAGCCAAGTCCGTTGTATCAGAATCAGAATCAGAATCATTTTTATTGCCACGTAAGTAACAGGAGGTCACAGACTAGGAAATTGCTTTGGCTCAGTGCAACAGTCAAAAAGAGATAATAAAAATAAGAATAAAAAACACTTCTAAAGAATAAATTTAAATTTAAAATAGAGTTACAGTTACTATTTACAATATACAAGTGCACATGGTGCACACAATGTAAGGTGACAGCAGTACAGTGAAGTAAAGTGACGTATGATGGGCAGTAAAGTGACTTTATAAAGGGCGGGGGGACAGGTTAAGAAGTGTTCAAGAGTCCAACAGCAGAGGGGAAGAAACTGTTCTTGTGGCGGGAGGTTCTAGTCCTGATGGACCGCAGCCTCCTGCCTGAGGGGAGTGGTTGGAATAGTCCATGTGCAGGGTGAGAGGGGTCGGCTGTGATACGACCAGCCCGGCCTCGAGCTCGGGCGACGTACAGGTCCTGCAGCGATGGAAGGCTGCGGCCGATCACTTCTCTGCAGAGCGCACAATGCGCTGTAGTCTCTGTTTGTCCCTGACTGTGGCTCCAGCGAACCACACGGTGACGGAGGAGGTGAGGATAGGACTCGATGATGGCCGTGTAGAACTGCACCAACATCTGTGCAGGCAGCTTGGCTTTCCTGAGCTGCCGCAGGAAGTACATCCTCTGCTGGGCCTTCTTGATGAGGGAGCTGATGGTCGGCTCCCACTTGAGGTCATGGGTGATGGTGGTGCCCAGGAAACGGAAGGACTCCACAGAGGTGATGGGGGAGTCCATCACGGAGGGTGGGGGGGGGGGGGACAGTGCTCTTCCTGAAGTCCACAATCATCTCCACTGTCTTCTGGGCGTTCAGCTCCAGGTTGTTACCACTGCACCAGGACACCAGCCGGTCCACCTCCCTCCTGTAGGCGGACTCATCGTTGTTGATGAGTCCAATGAGGGTGGTGTCGTCCGCGAACTTGATCAGCTTCACGGAGTCGTGGCTGGAGGTGCAGTGGTTGGTGTACAGGGAGAAGAGCAGGGGAGAAAGAACACAGCCCTGTGGGGCTCCTGTATTTATAATCCGAGAGTCCGAGACATTCTTCCCCAGACGCACTCGCTGCTTCCTGTCCGTCAGGAAGTCAGTGATCCACCTGCAGGTGGAATCGGGCACGTTGAGCTGGGAGAGCTTGTCCTGGAGCAGGGATGGCAGGATTGTGTTGAAGGCAGAGCTGAAGTCCACGAACAGGACCCTGGCGTAGGTCCCCGGGGAGTCCAGGTGCTGTAGGATGTGGTGGAGGGCCAGGTTAATGGCGTCGTCTACAGATCTGTTGCTCTGTAGGCGAACTGCAGGGGGTCCAGGAGGGGGGAGGTGAGGGACTTGAGATGGGAGAGAACCAGGCGTTCAAATGACTTCATGACGACAGACGTAAGTGCTACAGGTCTGTAGTCATTGAGTCCTGTGATCCTGGGCTTCTTCGGGACGGGGACAATGATGGAGGATTTGAAGCAGGCCGGGACATGGCAGGACTGCAGAGAGGTGTTGAAAATGTCCGTGAACACAGGAGTAAGCTCACTGGCGCAGTGTCTCAGAGTGGCCGGAGACACGTGGTCCGGGCCAGGAGCTTTGCGGGGGTGCAGCCTCAGGAAGAGTTGTTTAATCTCTTTAGCGGCTATTGTTAGGCTGGGGGCAGGGCTGATGGGTGGGTCGTTAGAGTAGTGGGGGGTGGGGGAGGGAGAGGTGTCAGGGGCAGCATCAAAGCGACTGAAAAATAAGTTCAGATCGTCAGCTAGCTTGTGGTCGTCAGCACAGGGGGGGGCTTTGGGTTTGTAGTTGGTGATCTCCCGTAGGCCCCTCCAGACAGAAGCAGTATCGTTGTTACCAAACTGCTCCTGTAGTCGTTCTCTGTGTCGGGACTTGGCTGCTTTCAGTTCTTTCCTGAACTGATATTTAGCTGCTTTGTAGCCGCTGCGGTCCCCCTCCCTGAAAGCAGACTCCTTTGCTTTCCTGAGCTGCCGGAGTTTAGCAGTGAACCAGGGTTTGTTGTTGTTATAGATGACCTGGTCCTTGTTGGAATGATGCTATCCTCACAGAAGTGAATGTATGACGTCACAGTGTCCGTATATTCATCCAAACTATCTGTGGCAGCTCTGAAAAGGTCCCAGTCTGTAGATTCCATGCATGCGCGCAGCTCTTCCACAGCTTCATCAGACCACACTTTGGAGCTCCTCATTGCAGGTTGAGAGCTTTAGTCTCTGTCTGTAAGCAGGAACCAGATGTATCATGGAGTGATCTGAGAAGCCGAGGGCTGCTTTGGGAACAGCGCGAAAAGCTCCGCGCACGGTGGTGTAACAGTGATCCAGAGTGTTCTCCTCTCTGGTCGGGCATTTGATAAACTGTCTGTATTTGGGCAAGTTTCCCTTATTAAAATCCCCAGGATAATAATCAGAGAGTCCGGGTATAAACGTTCCATACACAGTACTTGCTCTGCGAGTGCGCGCTGAGCCTCGCGCGCGTCCGCGCATGGCGGTATGTAAACAGAGGCAAGAATGAATGAAACAATTTCGCGCGGGGAGTAATATGGTTTACAATGAATGAAAAGATATTCCAGAGCAGGAGAGCAGTGCTTGGAGATCACTGTCACATCGTTACACCAGTTTGTATTGACGTAGAAACACAGCCCACCGCCTCTGCTCTTCCCTGAGAGCGCACAATGGCGATCCGCGCGGAACAGCCCAAAGCCCTGCAGCTCCAGAGCGCAGTCCGGGATCCGCTCATTTAGCCAGGTCTCAGTGAAGCAGAGGACACAGGATGTGGCGAAGTCCTTGTTTCTTCTCATGAGCAGGCTGAGTTCGTCCATCTTATTGCCCAGTGAGCGTACGTTGGAGAGAAAAATGCCGTATATCTGTTTATACGGACGTTTTAAACAGTTCTACGTCATGGTGCTACGTCCCTTAGGACTTCGCTAGTGGGATATCACTCGTGACCCCCAGGTCACGCGCCAGAGAGATCAAAATAATTTGCTCCAATCACCAGCCACCTTCCTCTATAAATGCCCCTGCACAAGGCCGTACCCCCTCTTTCACTCTGGCGCCGATTGAGATCTACATTTCAATTTACCTGAGGAAAGATGTCTTCTGATGCTCGTCCGAGTTCCCCTTCGCCATCCGGCGTCGGACGTCGTCGTTGCTCGACTTGTTGGGTCAAGCTCCAGCGCAAGGACCAGCACTCCAGCTGCTTCGTGTGCCTGGGTTCGGGCCATGCGGCGTTGAGCGCCACCTGCGCCTCGTGTCTCGCTCTCCCCAGGGAGGAGAGTGAACGCAGGCGCGCGTTCTTCGCCGCTACAGCGCCCCGTCCGGACTCCTCTCAGGACGAGGAGTCTGTGACTGACTGGGCCCCCCTCGACCTTCCACCCGTGCCCGCGGAGTGGGGTGACTGCGAGGACGGAGAGGTGTCGGAGGTCGGCTCTCTCCTCACGCTGGACGAGGTGGTGTCCAACCCGGAGCCGGACCGCTTCCCGCTGGACCACATGCCTGGGCTCTACTCCACGGCGGCGGCCATCATGGATGCCCCCTGCCACCGCAACGAACCAGAGGGTGGAGGACTTCACCTCTGGTTACGCCACCACTCGAGGGAGGAGGAGAGCGCAGCCCACGTTGTGCCCGCGTATGGACCCGATCGTCCATTACGCGACACGTGAGTGGCCAAAGCCCCTAGCGGCCAAGAGGCCCGCTTTGGGGTACGGCATGTATTGTAACGTGCAGGACTGGTCCTGGACCGGCGGGGTCCCGGACATCGAGGACTCGGTTCGAGCGGCCCTGCACCCCTCCGCATCCGTGTGGCCCGGCACTAGACCTCTCCTTCCCTCCGAGCGGGATAGGATGTCTTTGGCGATGCACGATAGATGTTACGCCAATGCGGCTCAGGTCGTCGCGGTGGCTAACAACATGGCCTTCATCACCGGGGCCCTGGATAGGTCTCTCTCTTCTGGCCAGGCGCTCAGTGGAGACACCTTATCCCAGGCGAGGACCACTTCAGCAGCGATCTTGCGCATGTGCCAGGCGCTAGCTGTCGATGGCGGCCGCACGATGGCAGCAGCACAAGTGGGGGCCAGACACCTCTGGCTGGGGCCGGTGAACCTCAGAGAGGCGGAGAAGAGGGCAGCTGCTGGACCTGCCCATCTCCCAAACGTCACTCTTCGGTCCGGAGATGCAGACGCTGATAACTAGGCTGGACACCGCAGCTAAGGACTCTGCTAGCCTAGCCCAGCATCTAGCTGCGAGACGCGAGGCCCGCCCACCAGCGCGGAGCCGAGACAGAGGCAGGGAGCGCTCGCCCGGCAGGCGCCCCGGACCATATCCACGCTCCGTGGTTCATCGTTCCCCAGCGACGAGGCCCCCGGGCCCAGACAGGCACACGGGAGGCTCGCGGGACCAACGCACCCACCGACGACCTCCCTATGGCAGAGGAGGTCGGGGTGGGAAGAATTCTTTCAATAAAAGCCGTGCGGCATTTCATCAGTACTCGCTGTCTGAGTCTCATTTGGGGGTATGTAACATGTCAAATGATCTGAATTCTGATTGTGTTACTTCTCGAGCATATAACGTGGCTCCGCTAGGCCTGCAGCCCCCAGAGAAGGGCGTGCAGCGTGCTATGCGGGCCACGGGCTCCGATTCACGGGTTCATGTTTTGCCCTCCCGGAGAGAGGGCAGGCGGAGGGATCTGGTAAGTGATAATGTGTGTGCTCCAGCCGAACGCGTGTTAGCATCTCTGAGCTACAAGGCTAACACGGGGTTTCCCACTCCAGGGGCTCGTCCCCCCCTCCATGAGGCAAGAGCCAAGGGGGGGCACAGCAGCCGTGTCACGTGTGGTGAGCAGAGCTACAAGGCTAACACGGGGTTTCCCACTCCAGGGGCTCGTCCCCCCCTCCATGAGGCAACAGCCAGGGGGGGGCACAGCAGCCGGGTCACGTGTGGTGAGCAGTCCCGTACTTATGACGTCGGGCCTGCAGAACACGTGACCGCCCTCGGCGCTCACGGTGTGACGCAGGGGCCCCCCCGGCCCTTTCAGCCACCCCCCCTCCCTGCTAGGAACACCAGGAGAGGGCGGGGCCGTGACGTCTCGTGTTCCAACTCCCGTTCCGCCCCTCACAGATTTCTACAGCATCTGGAGAGAGCAGGGCCTACTGACAGATATTTGGCTGGAGAAAACTCTGCGCAGAGGTTACGCGCTGCAATTTTTCCGAAAGCCACCACCATTCCGAGGCGTACGGGCAGTACGCTCTCAGGTACGGGGATCGACAGAGGCACTACAAGCGGAGGTCTCCTCTCTGCTGAGTCGAGGCGCAGCAGTGGAGGTAGACCCGCAGGACGCCACCAGGGGGCTGTACTCCCCTTACTTCTTAGTGCCAAAGAAATCAGGCGGGGTGCGTCCCATTCTGGATCTGCGCGTGTTAAACGAGTGCATTTCCAAACGGCAGTTTCGGATGCTGTCCACAAGGCAGCTCCTCGAGTGTGTCAGGGAAGGAGACTGGATGACATCCATAGACCTGACAGATGCGTACTTCCACGTGCCCATAGTGCCAGAACACAGGAGGTTTCTGCGCTTCGCAGTGGGAGAGAGGAATTACGAGTACTGCCGTCTACCCTTCGGGTACGGGGGAAAAAAAAAAAAAAGGGCAAAAAAAAAAAAAAAAAAAAAAAAAAAAAAAAAAAAAAACTCGCGCTCGGACTTTTTCCAATGTGTGGAAGCAGCTCTGGAGCCGATCAGACGGTGCGGGGGTAAGAATATTAACCTATATAGACGATTGGTTAATACTGGCCCCATCCAGGGGGGAAGTGGCCCTGAGCCACACGCACTGGGTCCCGTGTCCCACATACAGCGTCTGGGCTTTGTGGTGAACAGGGAGAAGAGCAAGCTGCAGCCAGCCAACGCATGGTTTATCTCGGTCTGCAGCTAGACTCTGTGATATTCCGTGCTGCATTGTCCGGGGACAGACGAATGAATATTACCCGTATGGCCGGGAGATGGTTCTGGCGGGCCCCAGAGGTCCCCGCTCGGCGCCTCAGGTCCCTGTTGGGGGAATGATGGCAGCGGCTCATGCTGTGGTGCGGCTAGGCCTGCTCCACATGAGAAATTTTCAGAGGTGGTTCTCGCGCCTCAGGCTTCACCCTTCCCGGGACGGGGGGAGGCTGATCTGGGTTCCCCAAGGGGCAGCATCGGACATCAGGTTCTGGCTCACTCCGGGTCTATTGCGGGACGGAGTGACTCTGGCCTGCGCCGTGTCTCACGTCGAAATGTTCACGGACGCGTCGCTCGAAGGATGGGGCGGGGTCCTCGGCCAGAGCTCTGTAGGAGGCTGCTGGTCGGACTCAGCCCGTCACATCAACCTGCTGGAGATGGAGGCAGTGCACAGAGTACTGCTGCACTTTGCCCTCAGCTGCAGGGGAGACACGTGATGGTGCGCTCAGACAACACCACAGTGGTCTCCTATCTGAACAGGCAGGGGGGGGCACCAGGTCCCCGCTCTCCATCGCATGGCGACGGTGACGCTGCTGTGGGCGGCGCTTCACCTCCTGTCTCTCAGGGCGCGCCACGTCCCGGGGGTCCGGAACGTGGGAGCCGACAGGATGTCCAGGGGGGGGCCCACTCCAGGACGAGTGGGGCCTGGCCCCACGGGTAGCTGCGGAGATTGGCGGAGGTTTCGGCCGTCCAGTGGTCGACCTTTTCGCCAGTGCAGAGAACGCACAGTGCCCGTCCTGGTTCGCCTTAAGGGCCACGGACGAGCCGCCTTTAGGCGTGGACGCTCTGGCTCATTACCCATGGCCAGGCGGCCTGTTGTACGCTTTTCCACCGGTGCGTCTCCTGCCGGTCCTGCTGCGGAGGATCGAACAGGAGAGGAGATCGGTGATCCTGGTGGCTCCGGACAGTCCGCATGCCCGGTGGATATAAATACATGACATTCTAAAACCATGTGTTTTATGACCTAAACGACCTCTAAGTGGGAGGCCAGTCCTTCTTATTTTATTTTAGGTGTCTTCTTGTGCCAGCAACTGGAC
The DNA here is from genome assembly GCA_964034765.1 of Knipowitschia caucasica. Classification (NCBI taxonomy): domain Eukaryota; kingdom Metazoa; phylum Chordata; class Actinopteri; order Gobiiformes; family Gobiidae; genus Knipowitschia; species Knipowitschia caucasica. The sequence continues at coordinate 28,278,635 of OZ035824.1, read as the reverse complement.
AACAGATGGATTCTGCTGTTTGTATTTCACCCCCCTAGTCTTGGCCTGCTGACTTCTGCACTTTTCAACCTCACTCCATCAGGAGTCTGGCAGACGGAGGAAAAGGCTGGACCCTAGACCGGAAGCTGGCTGATAGGACACTCCCCTCCTTCCTGTTCTTTTTATGCTCTGGCTGGAGGCGGGAACTGGAGAAGCAGACCAGGGCCAGAGAGGGACATGGATAGTATAGGAGCTGGTTGAATTTCTGTTATTTGATTGTAAAGATAAATTAAATACAGATGTTAAACTTGAAGATCTCTGCCTTACTTCTGCATCCATTTTCGAACACGTCAGTCAAAGGGAATTATTGACTGCATTTGGAGACCCCCGACGTGATGGTGCAGGAGCAAGACAGAGATGAGCTCAGCTATAGAGACTGGATTTGTGGGCCTGGAAAAAATCTCTCTGCTCTTCACAAATGTCGCTTTTAAAGAGGTAAGCGGATCATAGTTTTGAAAATCTGCACATTGTTTTAAATAGAAGAGAGAGAGATTTTGGCTCGACAGATTGCAGCGTGGCCAGACGACCGCCGTGACGGGGCGTTCTATCGGACGCGATAGAACAATAGTCAGGTTTTTCGACGTTTTTAGCCTTGGGGGAAGCATGGGTCCCTCCTTAAAAAAACAGAACATAGATGATGAAAAGAGCCACAGGGTTTATAAGTGCAAAAGAGGCACACCTTCGTGCAGAGAGGCACAAGCGTATTAGTGAAAAAATAGGAATAGAATTAGAGAAATAGGGACAGATTTAGGGTCAGAAGTGATAGGATAATAAAACCTTCCATATCCCCCGGGGGGCGGGAAAAAGGGTACAATTAATTTAAACAGAAAAAAGCCAAGTATTTAAAATGTGAATTCTGATAATAACGATCTGATTAATGAGAAAAAAGAGAGCCACTTGGCTGTAGTATACGAGTTTCATGTGAAGAAATGACAAAAGATCAGTTCTGGGAGTTTTTCTCTTATTCTGATGTAATGTTAATAGTTACAGAGAATCAAAAAAAAAAAAAAGATTCTGCTGGAACTCTCGATACATTAATCATGTAGCAAATGGTAATGTTTTCCATTACTGACGTATTTAAGGATAAAATGTAAAGTGTCGTTTGACGTGAGAAAAACTTTTACCACTGATTAAAACCTTGTCACGAGAAAAACGAGGAAAGTATTTCAGACTCCATGTTTTCCTTTGTTCGGGAGGCCCCTCCCCTTCTTCTTTCTCTCTCTCTCTCTCTCTTTCTGTCTTTCTCTCTCTCTCGTGAAGAAAGAAATTTTTTGTAGAAAATTACATTTATACACACGATAATGTTACTGACATGGAGTCATAGGATCACAGAACTTTGAGTTAGATTATAAAGAGGCATTATTTTATTTTTTATCTCCAAGGCGTCTGGACAAGTTTTTTTCCCTACATTTTGGTGATATAAAAGTTAGAATGATTTTAGAGAGCATTATACTTTTGGAAAAATAGGGCTTAGGATAGCAGTTGAATGCAAATTCGGTTTTCAGAATCTAATGTTTAAAATGTTAATATTAATTATTTCATAGGTTTATCTTGAATTGTAATTAATTATTGGTTTTGTATGGTAATTAACACACTTGTTTGTGCTTCTTGTTTGTCTGTTTTTTCCGAGAAAACTTCTGTCTGTTTCATTTGTGCCAAAATCGTCTGCCACAAGTCCTCAATCGGGCGCCATCAACACGGACCATCAGCGTCTCCCCCTCTCCCGGCGGGTCGCAGGGGGCAGCATCGGCTGCAGCAGCTAACAGGAACTCTCGAAGAAGACTTCTCCTGCCTGTGAGGAGGCAAAGAAAAGACCGCAGACTTTTTCACAAAATGAGTGTTGTCCCATCTACGGAACAGAAGGTGGCGGTAATGCGAAAAATAGGCCGCCAACCGCCGGAAACCTAACAAGAAGAAGAAGGACACACACATTTGTGTGCGTCAAAAATGAGACAAAGAAAGACATGAGAAAAGTTGTCGAAAGAAGAAGAAAGTGATTGAAAAGGAAAAGACATTATGAGAAAAAGTTATCGGAAGAAGAAAGAAAAGTGATTGTTGAAAGAAGAAGAAGAAAGAAAGTGATTGTTGAAAGAGGAAGAAAAAAGGCATTGAGGCAAAGACATTGGACACTTTGAGACAAAAGACATTGAAAGACGCCATAAGTAAAAGAAAGAGACATTAACGGACGCCATAAGAGGAGGACGTGGCCGGGCAAATGAAACAGACGGACGGTAATATACAGACAGACAAACAACGCACAGAGACATATTAAGACATATTTACACATTTAGCTAGGTCATTCGTTCATAACACTACATTTAGCTGCATGAAAGAATACAGGACAATCGTTAAAATTAATTAGACTCTTACTTTAGAATGAGACACAAGGAGATTAGAACAGCAGTATATTTAAGGTAGAGGAGCTCTATTATTGAAACTATTATTGTTATTTAAAGTTATAGACGCGGAGAAGTTTAGAATTATTGATTTAAACTGCATGATCTTGGTAATACGGATATTTAACGCGATTTTTTCAACCTCTGAACCGTGGCTCGTTAATCATTTAAAAACAATCACATGCACAGTTGAAACTGGTGCTAGAAAGAGAACTGCAGCTTTTAATGGACGCTGCATTTAGTACAAAATGGTTTGTTCAGACAATTAAAGTTTGAAAAATGATTTAAAGCATTTCTAAATTTAGGCTAAAGGTGATATTAGACCATCTTTGATGGCACACTAACGCACCACTGTCCATTGGTTGAAAACAAGGATGTAGGGACATTTTATGAAATCTTTTATGACATGTTTCTCTTCCAAATAGCTAAATTAGAAACAATTAGGACAGTTATGTCTTTGATATAACTGTTGGAAGTTTATCTGAGACATGATGGGTGCAAGTACGACAACACACATAGAACAATGGTCTTTTCTCCACATGAACGTGAAACAAAGGTGAAGTATTAAAGTTTGAAACTAATTTACATTTTTAAGGAATCCGAACTGGCTTTTTAAAAAAAAAAAGGGAAAAACATTTTAAAGTAACAAGAGCTCATTAAAGATATAGGGGACACAATCTGTGATAAGCCCGAGTAAAGACCACGTGGTAAACACGTGGTGGTTGGAAATGGATCCTTTTAAGAAAAAATCTCTCAAAGCTCTGCATGTTCTGCAGGCTCTGAAAGTTGCAACAATAGAAATAGCTCATGAGACAATTGTAATTGGACATGGAAAAATATAACAAAGTTAAAATTACAGGCCTTCTGTGTTGTCTATATGTTTGTGTGTGTTATATGTTTGTGTGTGTTATATGTTTGTGTATGTTATATGTTTGTGCGTCATGTCAAGTACACTACGTTGACCTTAACAAACTCTGGACCAATATACTAACTGGGGAATCGGCCTGTGTGAGTGATGCGAGTGTGTTGTGAAATGAGGAGTGCTGGACGGAGAATGGAATAACAAATGTTTTCTGTAATGTTTTAATGTGATCATGGAATAATTATTTTTTGTCAACAACATACGGTGTAAGTACTAGAGATTCAAAGATAACAAGCTTTATTGAACAGGTGTAAAAGTGAGAGTACTCTGGGATGAGTACTCTGAGAAAGTACTCTGCGGATAGTACTCTGAGATGAATACCTTGCTGAAGGTACTGGGAGTCCCCCCCCCCCTCTGCTGTTTGTCCTGACAGTGATTCGGTCCAACCGCAGTGAGCGGTCATTGGGCGGAGGACAACTTTGGTTTGTAACTCACATTTAGGGGAGTATAAAATTAGAAACATACATTTTGTTAAGTCTGTATTTGGCTACAGCCTCTGCCCTGATGTCACACACCGTCTGTCAATGTCGTTATGTTTTGCCCAATTGGATTGATTGACAGGCTGCACCATGCCAGGGAAAGTGGGCATTTTTTGTGTTCTAATGTTTCTTTTTCAGATGAGAGATAAACTACCCCTGCTTCAGGGATGACAGTAGTATGGATCATGAGGAAATGAGCCTCTACTTTGGCACCAAAGCCCACAATATGAATGGAGGACGATCCGGGAGGAACAACTGGAGATGATTGGAACAGTAAATCTACACACACACAGTGTAAGTGTAAAACATATATTTACAAGAACAAATAAATAATAGAAAGGGCAGCCTAAAAAAGCAAAATGGGAAAATTATTAAGTAATTTTCGGAGTTGCCTAAATGAAATAAAATTCTATATTTGTCCCATAGGGGGTCATTCTAAATTTAGTGTTGTGCAAATTCAAAAGGAGAAATAATAGCGCTTATAACATCAAGCAGATCTACTCTTTAAGATAATAGATCATATAATAATAATAGAATAGAATGAAATAGTCTGGAGCTATAATGTCATTGGATTCAAGGAGATATAGGTTGAAGGGTCGCTAAGAAGAGGTGTCAGAATAAACAATAGTAATAATAGTTAGACTAGTGAATAATCATCCATCCATCCATCCATTTTCTTCCCCTTGATCCATTTCTGGGTCGGGGGGGTGGCAGTCAGAGCTGCACCCAGTACACAGAGCACCAGCCCCTCACTGATCCTCCTGCAGGTGGTGAGTCCACAGGAGTGAATAATCAAAATAGTTCTATTGTGAAAATAAGTATCAATAAGGTCAAATTGTTCTAATAATTAGAGTAAAAAGGAATCAAATGGAGTCAGATTTTAGATGTTTCTGTTTTCCACATCTGTAGGAACTAGTGCAGAGGTGTTTATAGAGAGTAGTATTAAAATGCAGACATAGAACAACAGGCTTTAACAAAATTTTAAATCTAAAAATAGCTCAAATATAACATTGCTCTTGATGCAGCCTCTGAGCTGCTCCATTGGAGAACAGGTCAAATGTTATTGTTTATTACAAACAGCTGATGTATTCACACATATTAAGTTTTGGACAACACTTTAAACAGTTAGAAGCAGCGGACAGAAGCCGTGAATGTGCTTTTGTTTATTAAATAATTAATTTCATAGCCATATAATCGTAGAGAACGGTTTTAAAATAGTTCTCTTCCTCCCACTCCCTTTCAGGCAACTTGAATAGATTCATGTCTTTAATATTGGAGAACGACTGTGTTGTTTTTGGAATTGTCTGAGATACAATATATAAAATAGTGATTTGCAGAACAAGAACCGGCCAATGAAAAATCGTCTATTGCCAATGCAATTGTTACAATCAGAACTCACAAATTGGGAATATGCTTTGGCTCAAACTACAACCAAGATTTGGAGTCACAATAGAGTATAAAATAGATAGATGCTTTCAAAAATAGAGATTATTTTTAGACAGGGCTAATATCAAGCGGTAAAAGGACCATTTCCTTCATATTATGTCCAAAAGTATTTACTTCAAAAGGTAGATGAAGTTCATTACAGTTTATGCACAGGTTTATTAGATACTGTCAAATTCGCTTGTTTCAAACATAGGTGAATGGTAACAATGCCAAAAGTTAATGAGATAGATTAATGAGATAGATTAGAAACAACAGAGATTCAAAAACATTTAAAAGCATTTTAATGTATTTGGGTATAGCACAAAAGTAGATATTTAGGTATTTTTTGAGAATTTTAAGAGCTGTCGATTTGTCAGCAACAGATTAGAGAATCAAAATACCGTTGTAAAGGGACTGACCCAGAGAAACCTGCTAAAATAGATTAGCTCTTGTAAGGATAATACCAATTTGATTAACGATGTACATTTATCCCAAACGGTCTGAGAGAAGGAAGGGACAGCACTTCCTGGTTCAACAAAATGTATTTGGAAAAATGAGCAAAGCCCCACGAAATGGCCCAAAGCCACTGATAATGAAAGCAAACCACATTATAGATAGATTTATTAGATAAAAACATATGTTTAAGAATAGGGCTCAATAAAAGCAAAATATGCAAACATATTTGTAAATAGATTAGAATAGTTTAAACTATAGTGAATAGTTTTAGTGCATACATTACAGACGAGGTTGAAGAAGAATCAGAATGACATAGCAGTGGTGATCAAATAGTATTGAAGGAATGGTAAAAATGTGGTTTGTTGTGTGTTGTTTGTTTTCTCTGTATTAACTCTTCACAGATATCAAGCCGGAACTAAGCACAAGTATTGATGATAAACGACAATGTGGATTGTGACCTAATTTTTAATCAGGTCAAAAGAGGGAAACTGTTGTATTTATAAATACATGACATTCTAAAACCATGTGTTTTATGACCTAAACGACCTCTAAGTGGGAGGCCAGTCCTTCTTATTTTATTTTAGGTGTCTTCTTGTGCCAGCAACTGGACAACAGATGGATTCTGCTGTTTGTATTTCACCCCCCTAGTCTTGGCCTGCTGACTTCTGCACTTTTCAACCTCACTCCATCAGGAGTCTGGCAGACGGAGGAAAAGGCTGGACCCTAGACCGGAAGCTGGCTGATAGGACACTCCCCTCCTTCCTGTTCTTTTTATGCTCTGGCTGGAGGCGGGAACTGGAGAAGCAGACCAGGGCCAGAGAGGGACATGGATAGTATAGGAGCTGGTTGAATTTCTGTTATTTGATTGTAAAGATAAATTAAATACAGATGTTAAACTTGAAGATCTCTGCCTTACTTCTGCATCCATTTTCGAACACGTCAGTCAAAGGGAATTATTGACTGCAGTCATCACGTCGGCCTTTAGGTCGAGGGTCATCAGGATTAGGGCTTTCCACCCGCCGCCGAATGCCTCCCCCGAGGAGGAGCGGCAGCACCTTCTGTGTCCTATCAGAATGCTGAGGCATTACCTGGCCATGACGTCGTCATTCAGGTCGGGTGATCAGCTGTTTGTGTGTCTGGGCCCCAAGAACAGGGGCGCCCCGCTGTCGGTTCAGCGGCTGGCGCATTGGGTCGCCACGGCGGTGCGGCGGGCGTATCAGACGCAGGGTCTGGCCCCCCCGGTGGGTTTCAGGTCGCATTCCACGCGTGGGATGGCGGCCTCTACGGCCCTTCTCAGGGGGGCGTCGGTCGAGGACGTTTGCCGTGCGGCTTCTTGGGCGTCGTCCTCCTCTTTCGTCCGGTCTTATCTTTCGGATGTGTCGGACCGGTCGGTGGCCCATTCCGTGCTGAGTGCAGCGGACTGAGTTAGACCGTTGGGTCCCTCCCCTGAGGGGGGCCTTCGGTCTATTTTCCGCCCTGGTGCAGGAGCTCTTGGGAGAGGCATCCTACAGGTGCGGTACATTTTGTGTGTGTGGTCGGTCTGGTAGTCCACGTCAGGAGCTCTTGGGAGAGGCGTCCTGTGACTACGGATGACCTACGGCTTGTGTTACGTGGGGGTATCCTTGGTAGGAGTGGCCCCGTAACACGCTTGTTTCTTCTGCCCTGAGTCCTCTCACGTTGTGAGGGTCTTGCTCGGGCGGAGCTCCAATCACCTTCGCTGGCCTGCTGGGAGTACATTTTCCTACGGCCTCCGCGTTGTGTCCCACTAGCGAAGTCCTAAGGGACGTAGCACCATGACGTAGAATTAATAGTTACTTAATGTAACTTAAGTTCTACGAATAGGTGCGTAGTCCCTTAGCTACGAGCCCATCAGGCCAGCCCGGCTTGGCAGAGTTCAAGAGGGGGTACGGCCTTGTGCAGGGGCATTTATAGAGGAAGGTGGCTGGTGATTGGAGCAAATTATTTTGATCTCTCTGGCGCGTGACCTGGGGGTCACGAGTGATATCCCACTAGCGAAGTCCTAAGGGACTACGCACCTATTCGTAGAACTTAAGTTACATTAAGTAACTATTAAATATCTGTTATTCATTGTTGGACAATACAAGTCACGGGTTTTTATTTATGAGCCCTTGCGTACTTGTTAAGACAATAATTCTAATTTTGAGGACTCTGACTTGGTTCAGATGAGGAGCAATCTTCAAGAACTCAACATTTACGAACATTTCCCTTTCCAGGGGCTGGAGTCATGGATCTATGGTCCGACCGAGAAGCCTCAACTCTTGTCCCTGCTCCAGATGTTGAGTTTGAGAGAAATGTTGAGTGTCTTTAATCAAATGCAAACACTAATAATATATATATATATTATATACATATACATATATTACAGTGCTTTGCGAAAGTATTTGGCCCCCTTGAACCTTTCGCCACATTTCAGGCTTCAAACATGTGGAAACATGTGTTCAAACATCCAACAGGTTTTCTTCCAGAATGGTCCTGTACTTGGCTCCATCCATCTTCCCATCAATTTTAGCCATCTTCCCTGTCCCTGCTGAAGAAAAGCAGGCCCAAACCATGAAGCTGCCACCACCATGTTTGACAGTGACACCAAACATGTGGAAGAAGGTGCTCTGGTCAGATGAAACCAAAATCAAACTTTTTGGCCACAATGCAAAACGATATGTTTGGCGTAAAAGCAACACAGCTCATCACCCTGAACACACCATCCCCACTGTCAAACATGGTGGTGGCAGCATCATGGTTTGGACGTGCTTTTCTTCAGCAGGGACAGGGAAGATGGATGGAGCCAAATACAGGACCATTCTGGAAGAAAACCTGTTGGAGTCTGCAAAAGACCTGAGACTGGGACGGAGATTTATCTTCCAACAGGACAATGATCCAAAACATAAAGCCAAATCTACAATGGAATGGTTCACAAATAGACGTATCCAGGTGTTAGAATGGCCAAGTCAAAGTCCAGACCTGAATCTAATCGAGAATCTGTGGAAAGAGCTGAAGACTGCTGTTCACAAACGCTCTCCATCCAACCTCACTGAGCTCGAGCTGTTTTGCAAGGAAGAATGGGAAAGAATTCCAGTCTCTCGATGTGCAAAACTGATAGAGACATACCCCAAGCGACTTGCAGCTGTAATTGCAGCAAAAGGTGGCGCTACAAAGTATTAGCGCAAGGGGGCTAATATTGCACGCCCCACTTTTCAGTTTTTTATTTGTTAAAAACGTTTAAATTATCCAATAAATTTCGTTCCACTTCACGATTGTGTCCCATTTGTTGTTGATTCTTGACAAAAAATTTAATTTTTATATCTTTGTTTGAAGCCTGAAATGTGGCGAAATGTTGAAAGGTTCAAGGAGGCCGAATACTTTCGCAAGGCACTGTATGTGTCTTATTCTGAACGTGTGTCTGTGGTTAAAGTCTAAAACATGATGGTATGTGTCATATATAAATCTTTTACTAAACTTAGTTAAAGTGAAACATGGATTCATGGTTCAATGACAGTTGTGTTTTCTGCTGAATACTGGGTTGAAACTCGTAAAATTGGTTTTAGTTGGAGCTTGACAGAATTAAGTTCATGGAACTCGCGCTGGTGTCTTCTCAGTTTGTTTGGACCGTCGCCTTCTCTGAATAAGTCAAAGATCGTAGGGATTGCTGTTTACACTCTTATTTTGGTAACTTTCATTGCTGCATCCCAGGGCCATACAAAATACACCCATTTTAAGGTTTATTTGTGTCAAAGCGGCAGCAGGAGCAATGCCATAAACAGTGAGGCGGGAGCTGCGACCCCTACAAGTACGTCATCCTTTTTCTGGCCAATCAGAGGCTTTGATATTAAAAAGTTATTTTACTGATTTATTACTTATCTATAACACAAAAACACATGCAAAAGGTGGGAAATACATGTTTTTAATGTGTTTTATCAAAAAAAAAGTTTTTAACAAGGATAGCCCCCTTTTAATGAGGAAAAAAAGAATAACAAACAAATGAACTGATCTTTTTATTTTTACTTTAAAGACATAACATTGGTAACCTCATCCTAAATAAAATGTCCTGCTTTTGAATAGCCTTGCTGGACTGAGAACATACTGTACACTTGCTGCTGCTCAGACTTCGAAACGGCAGGGAGTGAGTTTCAGCTTTGTTGATGTTATCTGTGAGCTAAAAAGATTGGTCTTGAACCGTAACAGTGTCCTTTGAACCTGCCTAACAGACCACGTACACCCACTCAGGGTTTATTTGCATGACTTCAACATGGCATTGCATCGGTCTCATGTGGCTGATAAAACAACCTATTCAACCGGTAGAAAAGTCAAGTTGTCATGAGGCAGTATACAAAACAGGTTAGGTGTGTCTTTACAACTGTTGTTATACTGAAAAAAACTAAATGTAAATGAACAATGCCACAGACACTTCACACTGTCCAGAGAAGCTGCTACACTGACACTCAGCAGCCATTTGTGGTAGAGGTCAGTAGGTCAAAGGCATGCTTCCACAAGCCCACAACAGGACATTCAGAATGTCCTCAGGGCCAAAGGGGCTAGAAGCAGCTCCTGGGTAGGCTGTAACAAATGATCACTTAATTAAATAACTGTTTGGGTAACCATTTGGATTTTAGAACCCAAGATATACTGCAGATAGGTCTGGAAGAGCAGGAGGCTGCTGCTGGTGAATAATCATGCATAGTCATATTTCAATTCTTTATTATTAAAAGAAAAAATAAATGCTTTGTTTGTGTTGATAATCACAATATTTTACCTCACAATAACCATGACTGAACAAATATAATGGTTCTATTTCTTGGAGATAGTCACGCTCAAAATGATATTGCTTGCCACCATACAACAAAATAAATAAATAAATCCTAATGGCTATCTTGTTTAGCATATCCAATCCATGTTTTAACATTACTTACTTACATTGCATTACCAAAGGATTAGTCCTGGGAGTATTTATCATTGTCCTATATGTCCTTATTTGATAATTGTCATCATGATTCTGAACTAGTACTACTTGGTAGCATTACTCCTGGAGAAACCTGACCAATGTGGTGGCTCTGGTAAAAAAATAAAAAAGCTTCTTTTTACTTTGGTATCATTAAAATCTAACTGTTTGAAGGATATACAAATCAATCTGCTTTACCAAATGTGTATATGCCCTTATATGGCAAGTTCTCCACTGTTGTCCAAAAGCAGCTATAAAGCACTGATTCTTTGATGTTTCTCAGACAAATGTTACACGGTGTGCTCCTTTTTCTCTGCACCGGTGTGTGAGTTATTTCATAAACAAACTTGGTCACAAAGATAGAGTGGCAAGAGGAAACAGAGGTCAACCAACAGCTGTGATTCAAACAGCTGTATCATCTCAAATTTGTCAAGATTACATCGCTACATCGCTACACCCTCACCCCACGACCCTCACAGCAACAAGTTATACCTAGGGGTACGTTGTGGTCTGTCTGCTTATAGACAGCACTGCTCTCTTGGAGTCCCAGGAGGCCGACACAGACAGGATGCATACACGTACAAAACATTCATCTATTGACTAAAAATAGGAAAGACATTGTTTCCAATTGCAATGTCACTTCCCCTCCAAACAGTGCTACAGACTTTACCAAGGGGCGAAACAGAGTACTTTTTTAAAATAGTACTCTAATAGGGCTGCTCAATTTGGTCAAAATATAAAAATACAACATTTACAGAATAAAACGTTTTTTCATTTTTCAAACTATTCACAATAGTGGCTCATATGCTCCTGCCATATTTTCAAATACAACTGGAGCCCTATGCAATCAGATACAACTTTTGTCAAATAATTAGAGCAAGGCAGCTATGATAGCATAAACAAAAACGACTTCACACTATTCTTTATTCTTTTCTGATACCAAACGGGTTTTTGGTGTCATCTGGATCAATGGATCACAGCACAGGCAGGTGAAATGCCGTGGCAACAGAAGGAAATGACTAATTTTCCTTTTATGGTCCTGCCAGGTTGGGATGGTTGCCTGCTGGTCGTGTGAGGTGATGAATACAGTAGATGTATCGTGATAAAGAAGTAAAAGAGAGGAGTGAAGCACAGCATGCCACAAGGATGATTTAAGAGGCACCTGTGACTTCCGCTGGCACACATTTGTGACACAAATTCATAGAACAGTGAGGTGTGAGAGATACCAACGACACAGTAGCAGCAGTCAGCCAACCCCATGACCTCTAAGAAACAAAACAGCTCCAGACCGGTACGGGGAGTAAACTTGGCAGTGCTCGTGAGTCAGCCCACTGCATTGCCACATAACATAACAGTTGTAGTTTCTAAAAAGTAGTACACAAGTTGTGGTTTACTGCTTGCACTCATCATTGTACAGGGATGAGTCATTTGTTTATTTCAAAGAGGAATTTTTGGATTTAAACTAAAATGGGTTGTTTGAATTAAAGAGGGCATTCAGATTTAAAGTATACATAGTAGTATTTTACAGAGATTTAAAAGGGGTGCAGTTTATTAAAAGATGCAGTGAGAGACAGATTGCAGTGACCCCCTTTCTGAGAATAATGACAAGACACATATCACACTGGCCTGGCATTAGCCGTAAACTCCACTCAATTTTTTCCTTAGGGCACGGTCACATAGGTTTTTACAAACGTACTAGGCCAAGTGACCCTCCGTCTTTTCGCCAATCAGGAAGTCCGAGGTCGGGTTGCCACAACTCCCCGCCGCTAGCTAAAATAACATGTAGCCGCAGAACTACAAGAGGTCTTGTTATGATTCTCAAATCATTAATGACAAAACAAAGACTAAAACGAGGATTTATATCGGGACGCCTTTGAAAAAATGTGATAATTGAAGGCGGATAAAAAAAAACTTTCTGTGATGACGTTCTTAATTGACAGTTGAAGTATCTGCCTGGAGTCCAAAATCTTTAATATATGCGGCCTAATTATTAAGTCATAGCGCTGGCGCACCAGCGGACGGGGTTCGAATCCGGGCGAGATATGTTTTTGATTAAACAATATATGATTTATTCAATGACGGATTATTCAATGACGGATTATTCAAAAACGGTAAAAGGTAAAAACAAGCCGTTATTTGCAGATTAAATCTTAATTGTAGTAAGAATCATTTGAGACCCAATTAACCCAATTAAAATTATTTTAGTCTCTTTTTGATTTGGGACTTGTATACGTGTATGTCTAAAAATTGGGAATAAAAAAAAAAAAAAACCAAGGGTGATATCCTCTGGTGGAAACCCTAATGTTGATACGCTGATGTTGATACGCTGAAGAAATATGTTGCAACATCCATTCTTCCCACTCTTTTGGACATCAATTGCTTATTTATATTGCATAATCAATGTATAATTACATTGCTGTTATTGTGTTTTTCTCATCTCAAATGTTCAAATAAAAAATTAAAATGAAAAACATTCATTCAACATTAGCACGGCTATCATGGCAATGTGAATGGAGACAGACAAATAACTGATAAAATTATTCCTTGTGTTTTCTGTTGGATTTGGTGTGTATCTGGCAACCTGAGTCAGGGAGAGTGAGAGGACTACAAAATATTAAGTGTGACTGCAGTACCACTTTTGGCCAGATTTTTACATATTGCTCTTTAAAAAAAAACAAATCCTTAGTCCAAATGAAATTAAACAGATGGAACTCTTGAGACAAATGCTGTAACATACATTATGTATGTTACATTAAAGACAATTACTTTTGTTTAACAAAAGTAGCTTTCTTGAGCTATTGACCGCGGAAGTCCGAATCTGACGCTAACTTTACCAAACTTCTACCATGATGATGCTGTGGGCCACGCTGGCGCTTGACAACTTTAAGCCCATGGATGTGAGCTGGGCTAATGCTGCTGGGCTAATGCCGACTTGTTTTGGTGCTTTCTCCTGGCGTCAGAGCCTGCGGCTTTAGCCAATCGGCGCCGGATTAACCTCAAGTCCCACCAGGGCCCAACAGAGTACCTAGCATGGAGGAGGAACTCCGTCAGGCCCCATGCAATTTGATGACGTAATGACCTATCGCAATATGCCAAATTTGTATCGCATACAACTTATACCGTTTATACCGCCCAGCCCTAAGGGCTATACAAGAATTGAATTGAACTGTAAACTGAGTGCAAAGGAGCAAATATAAGGATTGGACAATGGATATTGGGCATAACATTCAATAATAAGTAGGTAAATCAATATTTAAGAAAATATGATTTGGAGATCACATAATCCAGCGTTTATCATTTTGGATCAGAAGTTTCAATGCGGACACTAGAGAAACAGCAGCATCTTAGGGAACGGTCACATGGGTTTTTACAAACGAACTAGGCCAAGTGGCCCGGATCGTCGCCACAGGGGTGTGAGGACGGCCCGCGGTCAAACGTGCCAGAGCAACTGTGCTGTTGTACAACGCTCAGTCCAGCTGGTGGCGCTAACACTAACTTCAGCAACTACCTTGTTGTCCGAGTTAAGTTTCTTGAATGTCTCAAGTGTTATTGCAATAGCACCACACTGTGAGCGTGAGGGTCTGGAGGACAGAAGGGAGGTATTCCCGTAGGAAACGCTTCCCTTTGGTCTGCAGCGACACACTCCCCAGCGCCCCCCCATGGCCCGGGGGCTTATATAAAAAGGTTTAACACAAGCAGAGAATACAAAAGTGCAGGGAGAGACGTGTGTGAAAATGCGCGTCACACCGGAAGACGCCACACTGACCCCCCTCATCTGGGATTTACAAGCGTGCCCTGGCCCAAGTCTTCAAACGTGCCTTTTAACACATTTTTATTTGTATTGCTTTTTTCTGCCTGAGATGTTGCTGCAGTACAGTGTTCATGGTTTTGCACTGGTCCAGACTGGAGCGGAGAGGATTCATGGTCCGAACCAAGCGGATCAGGTGAAAATCCACTGGAGGAATGCTGACTTTTTTTAAATTGCTAATGAAGCATTTAGCATTTCGCTTTGGACTAGAGCAGAGAAAATGGTCCGAATCAAGCGGGTACTCCACCTTTTGATCTGTCCTGCACCACCCAGAGGCTGCTCCACTTCTGCTGCGGTGACCCGTCCTGCTCCACCCAGAGGCTACTCAATCTGTGCTGCTGCCACCCATCCGGCTCCACCCAGAGGCTACTCAATATGGGCTGCTGCGACCTGTCCTGCTCCACCCAGAGGTTACTCCATCTGTGCTGCTGTGACCCGTCCTGCTCCACCCAGAGGCTACTCCATCTGTGCTGCTGTGACCCGTCCTGCTCCACCAAGAGGCTACTCCATCTGTGCTGCTGTGACCCGTCCTGCTCCACCCAGAGGCTACTCCATCTGTGCTGCTGTGACCCGTCCTGCTCCACCCAGAGGCTACTCCATCTGTGCTGCTGTGACCCGTCCTGCTCCACCCAGAGGCTACTCCATCTATGCTGCTGTGACCCGTCCTGCTCCACCCAGAGGCTACTCCATCTGTGCTGCTGTGACCCGTCCTGCTCCACCCAGAGGCTACTCCATCTGTGCTGCTGTGACCCGTCCTGCTCCACCCAGAGGCTACTCCACCTATGCTGCTGCCACCCATCCGGCTCCACCCAGAGGCTACTCAATATGGGCTGCTGTGACCTAAAGGGCTGTTGCTGATTATTACTATAATTATGTTTTTAGAATTATCAATTTTATTTTTGCTGCTACTGGACACCTGAATTTCTCCTACTGGGATCAAAAAGGTATCCATCTATCTATCAATCTACAAAAAGAAAAATGGTAACGTGACCATAGACTGTAAATATTTTTTTTGTGATCAATTTTTTATTATTATTTTCAAGGAGAGTGCAGGGGTGAGTGCAGCTCACAAAAAACACATAATGTACATGTTCTAGTAAAAAACAAACACAAATTTGCCAAGCAGTGTTGGAATACCACCTGATCATAGGCCACAATGTTCATTATGATCATTATTGAAGCTTTTATTAGCTTGAATGCGTACAATTTAATAGAACAGTACTGGGAAGGAGATTAAATTAGTGTGTAAACAACAGTGTTGGGCACGTTACTTTGAAAAAGTAATTAGTTATAGTTACTAGTTACTTCTCCCAAAAAGTAACTGAGTTACTAACGGAGTTACTCCACTATAAAAGTAACTAGTTACCAGTAAAAGTAACTATTGCGTTACTTTTTCGTTTTGTTCTGGAACATAATGTGCACCCGACGTGCGCATTTTTACCTTTAACAGTGCCAATATTTCCATCTAGAAAAGGCTGTTTTGCTGCTGAAGTCCTGTTCACTCTTCATCTCTCTCTGTGCTGTAAAGCCCGCCACTGTGAATGTGGAAACACCGGTGACGAGCGGTGAGGCTGGTGAAGCACTGACTTCAGTCCAATCAGATGAACATATACATCATATAAATCAAGTGGACAATTTGTTTGGCTACAGCAAAATATGTTTTATGCCCGCATTGTTTGTTCATACAAAACGCAAAACTATGAGTTATGGGTCTTACCTTATAAATGACCTGCACAGTCCACTTCGGTTCAGACCAGTTCCTTGTTTAAATCCAGTGAATGGTTTGAGCGTAGATATGTAATCCTCCATTTGGAAATGAGTCCAATGAGTTTTAAAAAGTAAAACAAAACGCGTGTGTCCTCCGTAAACTCCTCTGTTTTGCTGCAGCCGGCTGCATCCAATTTCTAAAATCAACTGTCTTACACTTCACCTCTCTTTCTTATCATTCCTATAGTAATTGAAAAATTACCCTATGTGCATTTTAGATTATGTAAAAATGTGTTATATGTATGTTAGCCAAACCTGTTGCTGTCCTTAGCAGATAAACCAGGAAGAGCAATGAGCTTATCGATGGAATTGTATGCAGCCGACTTCTGCGCTCACATGCGCGCCTCTGTGGCTGACCTCACGGTGATACAAGCCGTGGTTGAGCGCGATTAAGACCCATATTTGTTTCAAAAACACAATTTATGAGCCATCCTCTCAACTGTAGACATGTAGATTGTAAAGGAAATATGATTTACATCAGCCAATAATTGCTGAGAGGTTTTCTCATCCTCCCTTCTCTCATGACAACACGTTCATTGTGCGTCTTGAGTAACGCGCAGTAACGGGATGTCGGAAATGATAACGGCGTTATAGTTACTGTCAAAGTAATTAGTTAGATTACTCGTTACTGAAAAAAGTAACGGCGTTAGTAACGCCGTTACTAGTAACGCCGTTATTCCCATCACTGGTAAACAATGACAACAGAGAGAAACAAAAGGGAGCAAAACAAACCTCATCCCCCCACCCCCTACCTAAAAACTTTTAACCTCTGGGCAATCCCAAACCATATGGAGAAAGGTCCCTAGTAGGGCTGGGCGATATAAACGGTATAAGCGGTATGCGATATAAATTTGGCCCACGGTAGAGATTTTTGTTATACCGGCATATTGCGATAGGTCATTATGTCATTAAATTGCGCAGGCTCTGACGCCAGCAGAAAGGACCAAAACAAACCGGCATTCAGCAGCATTAGCCTAGCACATTAGCCTAGCATTAGCCTAGCACTATTGGACACCACTGGAAACAACGAACAACAGCACTGCATTAACACCGTGTTTCTGTCTATGTATTGTTGTCACAGCGGCCCCAGCAGAGGTAAATACACACACAGTAATCACAGTTTAAGAGTCTACCTTTTGGCCAATCAGTGGGCGTAAGCTCGAAGCGCCAGCGTGAGCCAAAATAGATCCATGCGTGTGCCGTGTCCGCAGCATTACAGCAGAAGTTTGGGAAAGTTAGCGTCAGATTCGGACCTCCGCGGTCAATATCTCACGAAAGCTACTTTGTTAAACAAAATTATTTGTGCCAAAATGATCATTTACATCAATTGTTCAAATCCAATGCGCTGTTTTAATGAACATAAATCCATTGAATCATCCAGCGCAGAGAAAAGCGCTTAGGGAGCGTCAACAAATGGCAAGACCAGCTTTGTAAAATAGCTTTTACTGAAGTCATGTACCTGCACGAAACTCTCAGACACTATGAATAATGACCATGTCTAACTCCTACAGACTTTGATTTCAACATTTGTGAGTTTTTTATATTTTAAATGAATGCATATGTTTTTCTTTTTTAAAATTGCTTTTTACAGTGAATGGTATTTACTGTAACATACATAAATAATGTATGTTATTTGTCTCTTTATTCGTCTCACAACTGATTTTCTAACTCAAAAAATATATATATTAGATTCTAATATATAAATAATTAACAATCTTGACTATTTTATGCAAGAACCTGCTAGACCTATATTGAAATTCACACAACAAATTATACCGCAATATATATCGTCTACCGTCTGTGTCCCAAATTATACCGCAATATGAATTTTAGGCCATATCGCCCACCCCTAGTCCCTAGTGCAGGCATGTCAAAGTCAAATACATCAGAGGGCCAAAAAAACAAATTTGCTGCAAGCCGAGGGCCGGACTGGTTCAATGTTTATTAACTCATTGCCTGCCAGCCTATTTCAGAACAGGTACTCCCATATTGCCAGCAGTTTCTGATGATTTTTATAGATTTTTCAAGACCCGCAGAATATTGTGTACTATGACGATCTGAAATCTGAAACCAGATTCTGAAAGAATAGACTGTCTACTTTCATCAGCAAAAAGAATTCTTTTTCTAGCTTGTAATCCCCAGTTGAGTAGAGGGAAGTTTTACTGAAATCACCAAAAAGCTGAGAAAAAAGAGGCACAACAAGTGCATCTAGCTGTTTTCAAACCATTCAGAGAGCGCTGCTGCCACCTGCTGGCTCGATTCAATATGCTCTCAAGCTTATCCCCAAACATATTAGATATAATAGACATCTGGGAACATGAAAATAGCAGAAAACGCAATTGACGTAATAGTGCGTCAATGGCAGGCAGCGGACCATGTAAAATTCATTCGCGGGCCGGATTTGGCCCGCGGGCCTTGACTTTGACACATGTGCCCTAGTGTATTGTGGTTGCAAAGTGTACAGTTAGGAGAGGGAAGTGCCTTCATCTTGAATAAAGTACATGGAGTGAAATATGTCCTGTGTATAAAGTTGTTAAAAGAGGTAGACTTCGCACATCTCTTCTATGACAGGTGCGTAGGAGTGGGCGCGCACAAATGATATTTTGCCTGAGGAAGGCCTGTGGCCGAAACGTTCCTAATAAACCACTGGTGTTTGCAAGTTAGACAGTGTGCGGGTGTCATCCTTTCTTTCTGTGTATAAAGTTAAAATGGATGACTGTAAATATTAACAGACGTACCTACGTAACACACCTATCTTACCTATCACCTATTTTTTAGGCCCCTCCTAAAAAAGAGCAGTTTGGATGCTGCGGTACTTGAAAATTACCGTCCCATCTCAAATCTGCCTTTCATGGGAAAAATTCTTGAAAAAGTTGCCTACCAACAACTTACTGAATTTTTAATATCTAATGACTCATTTGACATGTTTCAGTCTGGCTTTAGACCACACCACAGTACTGAGACCGCTCTAGTCAAGGTAACAAATGATATTCGGCTTAACACTGATGCAGGAAAAGTCTCTGTTTTAGTCATGTTAGATCTGAGTGCCGCTTTCGACACCGTTGACCATGAGATTCTCATGCAGAGACTGGAGGACTGGGTTGGTGTTGCTGGTACCGCCCTAAGCTGGTTTAGGTCCTATCTAGAAGAAAGGAAGTATTGTGTGGAGATTGGAAACTATGTCTCAGATAATATGGCCCTGACCTGCGGAGTGCCACAGGGGTCGATTCTGGGACCTCTCCTGTTCAATATTTACATGCTGCCATTAGGTCAGTTAATTCAAAGTATGAAAGTGTCCTACCACAATTACGCTGATGACACTCAGATCTATGTCTCACTGACTGCAGGAGAGCATGGGCCGGTGGACTCACTCCTTCGCTGTATCCAGCGGATCAGTGAGTGGATGCAATGCAATTTTCTCCAGCTAAATGCGGACAAAACCGAAATGATTGTCTTTGGTCCCGAGAAACAAAGAGAGACCGTCATTTGTCACCTTCAGTCTCTCTCCCTAAGGCCCTTAAATAAGGTCAGAAATCTGGGAGTAATAATGGACTCTGACTTAAACTTCAATAGCCACATTGGATCGCTAACATCAGCAGCTTTTTATCATCTGAAAAATATTGCCAAAATTAAAAATATTGTGTCCAGGGCAGACTTGGAGATTCTTATCCATTCTTTTGTTTCCAGTAGGCTGGATTACTGCAATGGCCTGCTCACAGGTATCTCCAAACATGCAGTAAGACAGTTGCAGTATATTCAAAATGCAGCAGCTCGAGTCCTGACTAGAACCAGGAAGTACGACCACATTAGTCCGGTCCTCAGGTCTCTGCACTGGCTTCCCGTGGCCCAGAGAATAGACTTTAAAGCAGCTCTCCTGGTGTACAAGTCTCTCCATGGCCTTGCACCAAAGTACATCCATGATATGCTAGTCCCATATGAACCAGCCCGGACTCTGAGGAGCGCAGGGACGGGACTCCTGTTAGTGCCCAGAGTCAGGACTAGACAGGGGGAGGCTGCTTTTCAGATTTATGCAGCTGGAGTCTGGAACGGTCTTCCTGAGGATGTGAGACTGGCTGCCTCTCTGTCAATGTTCAAATCCATGTTAAAGACTTTTCTTTTTTCCCGTGCATACAACTAGAGAATTTTATCTTTTTAACACACCTTGTTATTTATTGTTGTAACTTTTTGTGTTTTTAACTATTTTATTGTTTTTAATTACTTGTGTGATTTTTATGTTTTTAAATTACTTATGTGATTTTAATGCTTTTTAATTACATATGTGTTTTTAATTGTATTTTAATGGTGATGATTTGTGCATTGTGTGGTGTGGACTGTGAGGCGCTTTGTGTTGCCCTGTGCAGGAAAAGCGCCCTATAAATAAAGATTGATTGATTGATTGATTGATCTCCGCCGTTGAAACTAATGTGCCATCCCTTTTGGCTTCTATGGGGCTTTCTCAAAATGACTGCAGGCAGCCATTTTGAAAAACACATTTGCGCATGCGTCAGCTGGCACCAGCCCCACTCATTTAACCAGTGCCTTCTGAAGTCCACAGAGGCTTAACTAGAGTGGTCCAAAACATATAAATTCCCTTCAGCATTGACACAGATCTGGAAAGTAGCTTTGGGCTAAGGGCCAACTTTTGGACATCCTATAAAACCGTTTTTGAGAGGAAAGAGGACGCCCTACAAAGGCATTGGATAATTCACTTTCTGGGTCCACCCCACCGGACAGGGGTGGTATTACAAGTATGTCAGTGCACATGCTCGTGGACCTTTTTGAGCCAGGACCAACCCGAACTGAACGTGAGCCTTGTATTGTCATACACACCATATTACCAGATACAAGGCTCTTGTAAAAATAACACCATTAACAGCAGTTCTCTTCTTAATAATTTTACTGATGGAAATAAAAGCAGAATACCATGAAAATACAGGCGGTGGATGGCTTGTACAATTGGCTAAATACACTGCTTCCTGCTTTGAAGAGAGCAGTCGTGTCTCTCTCTGCTCTGCTTTTGCTTCGCCTTTTAATCTCCTTGAATCATTTTATTTACATTTTTTTGTTTCTCCTTTAATCATTTTATTTACAAAACGAGGATTACTCCTTCTACACACTTCAGCTTTGTGGAATTTATCAACTGTAGTCATGTCGGGACGAAAGAGACGGAGAAGCGTCTGCGGTGGCTGTTGTGCTTTGGAAAATCAGCTCAAATCTCTTCAAACACGGATATCTATTGTGGAAACAGAAATGGGACTTAACCCGACTCTTCCAATGAGTGAAAATGGGATTAATGGACAGACTGGAAATGTAAGTTATGACGTCATTTCTTTTCCCAAAATCAACAATGAGAATTATTGGAACTATTGTGGAGCTAAACCCAAAGTTGACAAAGCTAAGAATGACAATAGGAGTGAAATAAGGCCACAACTAAATGTTCTGAAGACTTCAAACCGCTTTTTACCCCTTTCTGAAACAACAAAGCTGCTAAAAACTGCAGCGCCTCCACCAAGGACAAACTGTATCCTTATCGGAGATGGTTCAGTGAAAAATGTAAACATGGAGTCCATGCTCACTATCTCGGTTCACTCTGCAAAAGTTGCTGAGATAAGGACTCTCCTGCCTAAAGTGTTATCTGAGAACAGTGGTGTGCGTACATTATTGATCCACACGGGGGCGGTAGATATCTATGAGAAGGCAAGCGAGAAGTTACGAATGGATTTAACGCTGTTACTGGATGACCTCAAGAAAATGGACATAACAATTTTTCTTAGTGGCCCACTGCCAAATATAGATGGAAAAATGGAGAAGTTTAGCCGTCTGTATCAGCTAAATACATTCCTACTCAATGAGTGTTCACGCAGAGGACTTGGCTTCATTGAAAACTTTAATCTGTTCTGGAATAGGCACGAGCTTTTTGAAGAAAAAGGTCCACATCTGAACAACTACGGAGTAAAAGTGTTGATGGATAACTTTGCATCTGCCCTAAGACCTCAGCCTGCGCAGCGCGTGCAGCCGTCGAAAGGGAGAAAGAAGAAGCAAAGGGCACAGACATCACGACCATCTCCACCGACTCCCGAGGTCTCTGCACCCCCACCGCCTCAAAAGAACTCCACACCTCCACGATTCAAGAAGAACTCAACACCTCCAAGGTTCCAAAAGAACTCAACACCTCCACGGCTCCGAAAGAGCTCAACGCCTCCACCACCAGCATCATCAGCAGCTGCCACATCTTCATCAGCGCCATCAGCATATACAGCACCACCAGCAGCAGTGGATACAGCCGCAGCAGTGGCTGCTCCATCATCTTCAGCAGCAGCAGTGGCTGCTCCATCATCTTCAGCAGCAGCAGTGGATACAGCAGCAGCAGTGGCTGCTCCATCATCTTCAGCAGCACCTTCCCCACCTACAGCTCCCGTGAAGCTTCCCCCACTGCTCCAGGCTACAGTCAGGCCTGTACTGGGGGCCTCTCAACCACCTCTGTCTCCACCAAAGACTCCCTCATCACCTTCCATGGACCCGGCTTGGGTCCCCCCCGCTACATCCACTCCATCTAGGGAAAATGAGGACGACCTTTCCCTTTGTTTTCTATCTCCGCCTTCACTACTGGAATTACCGGAACACTCTGCTGGCATGATAAGATCGGCGATGAAGACTATTCCTCTCACACCCACTGTAGCCAGATCAAGAGTCCTATCTAACATTCAAAACTACTCCCCATACGTACCTCCAAAGCCACCTAGGGCGTCCAACTCAAATTCTCCCACAAAATCCACCCGTCCCTCCTCTAACCCCATAAGTATTCCACCCCCCCCTCCTGCTCATTTAGCCCACCTCCCCCCTAACCCAGCACCAAGAAACCCTCCACCTCCACTCCCCTCTCGTCCACCACCCAACTCAGCCTGCCCCTCCCCTAACCCATCACCAAAAACCCATCCACCTTCAACCCCCCCCCGTCCAACTCCCAAGAACCACCCACCTCTCCATCCTCTTCCCCCGCCTTCCCCTTCCCCTTTTTTCTCTAAACACTAGGATGCACAGGGTCTCTGCTTCGCAGCCACTGGCAGTCTAGTTAGAGGAGAGACCCGGCTGGGGCCCTGTCATGAAGCCACCTGTGCCATTCCCTTAGTGATAACACAAAGAATACATTACAGAAAAACATCTGAAGTTAATCAGTCTAATCAGGAAAATCTAATTCTTGTTCCGTGTAAGAATCAGCCGACCACAACCGCTGATACTGAAACTTTGAAACTTGCTATGCTAAATGTCAGATCTCTTTGTAACAAGTCTTTTTTAATCAATAATCTTATTTGTTCTTATAATCTAGATCTTATGTTCATGGCTGAAACATGGCTTGACCAAAATACAGAAAATGCAGTTTTAATAGAAGCATCACCACCAAATTTCAAATTTGAATCTGAAATACGGGAAAACAAAAAAGGAGGAGGCTTAGCTGCCATTTTTAGAGACCACTTTGTCTCCCATAGAATGTCTCTTGGGAAGTTTCCGTCTTTTGAATATGTGTCTTTTAAAATACAACAAAAACAATCTCCTCCAATACTCTTCATAGTCCTATACAAGCCACCGCAGTCATGTCACAGTTTTATTGATAATTTTACAGAGTTGCTTTCAGTTGTATGCACAGATTTTGATAGTTTAGTTATTACAGGTGATTTTAATATTCATGTGGATAATGTTGATGACAGAAATGCAAAAGAGCTGAGTTCTTTACTTGATACCTTTGGTCTCACTCAGCATGTGAGTGGCCCCACCCACAGCAGAGGGCACACTCTAGACCTGTTAGTTACTAAGGGGGTGAATATTTCAAATGTAAACGTGGTCGATGTTGCGCTTTCGGATCATTTTTGTGTATTTTTTGACATGTATTTCACTAACAAACCACCAGTGGACTCTGCAACTGTACGAAGAAGACACATAAATGAAAATACGGGTGAACTATTTATGGGAATGATAAACTTTGAGAATGCATCGTATTCTACTGTAGATGAACTGTTTAACTCTGTCACCTCTAGTGTTTTGAATGTTCTGGACACCATCGCTCCTGTGAAGGTTAAAACAGTGAAAAATAAGCAGAAGGCGCCGTGGGCTAAAGCAGACTCGGTCAGGGCACAAAAGAGAGAGTGCCGGAGGGCCGAGCGGAAGTGGCGCAAGTCCAACCTCCAGGTTGATTACGAGATCTTCAAAGATAAGTTGTGCGAGTTTAACCAGGTGCTACGTAGTACGAGAGAAAGGTATTTTTCTGAAATGATTGAAGGCTGCAGCAACAATCTGCGTGTTCTGTTTTCAACAGTTAATAGATTAACAAACCCCCCTGTTCAGATGCCATTAGAGCTAACTTCCAAACGTAAATGTAATGAGTTTGCACATTTTTTCAATGACAAGGTTCAAGGCATCAAAAACGCCATTGTCTCCAATCCACAGATAACCATCCAACAGCCAAAAAGGCTCTTTGAGCTAACTTACTTTGCACCTGTAAATGATCAAACTGTCCAAGAGATAATCTCCAGTTTGAGCTCCTCCACATGCAGCCTGGATGTACTACCCACTAGATTTCTAAAGTCTGTTCTGAGCAGTCTGTTACCTTCACTCACACAGATAGTAAACATGTCCCTTCATTCTGGAATATTCCCAAAGGCCCTGAAAACTGCAGTCATCAGGCCCCTGCTTAAAAAGAGCAGTCTGGATGCTACGGTACTTAACAACTACCGTCCCATCTCAAATCTGCCATTTATGGGGAAAGTCCTTGAGAAAGTTGTCTACCAACAGCTAAATAGATTTCTTATAATCAACAACTCATTTGATATGTTTCAGTCCGGCTTTAGACCCCACCACACAGCACTGAGACTGCTCTTGTCAAGGTTACAAACGATATCCGGCTAAACACTGACGCAGGCAAAGTCTCAATCCTAATCCTGTTAGATCTAAGTGCTGCCTTTGACACTGTCGACCATGAGATCCTCTTACAGAGACTAGAGGACTGGGTTGGCGTCGCTGGCACCGCCCTAAGTTGGTTTAGGTCTTACCTTGAAGACAGGAAGTACTTTGTGGAGATTGGAAACTGTGTCTCAGATCATATGGCCCTGACCTGTGGAGTACCACAGGGGTCGATCCTGGGACCTCTTCTGTTCAATCTCTACATGCTGCCGTTAGGTCAGTTAATACGCAGAAACAAAGTGTCCTATCATAACTATGCAGACGACACTCAGATCTATGTCTCACTGACTGCAGGAGAACATGGACCAGTGGACTCACTCCTTCACTGTATCCAACGAATTAGTGAGTGGATGCAAAACAACTTCCTTCAGCTAAACGCAGACAAAACTGAAATGATTGTCTTTGGTCCCCAGAAACAAAGAGAGAGCGTCATCTGTCACCTACAGTCTCTCTCCCTAAAACCTTCAAACAAGGTCAGAAATCTAGGGGTAATACTGGACTCAGACTTAAATTTTAATAGCCACATCAAATCAGTAACATCAGCAGCTTTTTACCATCTAAAAAACATTTCCAGGATCAAAAACATAGTGTCTAAAGCAGACTTGGAGATTCTTATCCATGCATTTGTCTCCAGTAGGTTAGACTACTGCAATGGCCTGCTCACAGGTCTGTCCAAACAGGCTGTAAAACAGCTGCAGTACATTCAAAATGCAGCAGCTCGAGTCCTGACTAGAACCAGGAAGTACGACCATATTAGTCCGGTCCTCAGGTCTCTGCACTGGCTTCCTGTGGCTCAGAGAATAGACTTTAAAACAGCTTTGCTTGTGTACAAGTCTCTCCATGGCCTCGCACCAAAATATATTAGTGACATGTTAGTCCCATATGAACCAGCCCGGACTCTGAGGAGCACAGGGACTGGACTCCTGTTAGTGCCCAGAGTCAGAACTAAACATGGGGAGGCTGCTTTTCAGATTCATGCTGCTAAAATCTGGAACAATCTTCCTGAAGATGTGAGACAGGCCTCCTCTCTGACTATGTTTAAAACCAAGTTAAAAAACTGTGCTGTTTAGCTGTGCATACAACTGAGGGATTTTATATTTTTTTATCTTTCTTTTTAATGTTCTGTGATTATTTATGATTTTAATGCTATCTTGTTCAGCACTTTGAGTTGCCTTGTGTATGAATTGTGCTATACAAATAAACTTGCCTTGCCTTGCCTTGCCTTGCAATTGTAATTGCTGAAAAAACAGAATTGTTGTGCAGGGATAAAAGATGATATCTGCTTGGAGATAAATCAGTAAAAATAATAATGTTCTTCCCAGGTTTGTGATCTATTGTCTCTGGCAGTGCTTTTCTTAAAGTTCATAAGTTTTCATGACATAATGTGCCTTAGCTTACGGTGTAGCTCTGGGCCAAAACACGAGGATCAGACAGACAGACAGATGAGCACAAAGCAACGGATCAGGACACCGTGCAGGGATGTGGAAGGGCGAGGCGTCTCTTTGTTTATTCACTGCTGGACCAAAAGTAAGCAGAGTTTTACCTCAAAGGGCCTGTTATTGTACATCACTGTAGTCCTGGAATCCATTCAAAAGTCTATAAAAACGGTCATAATGAAAAAAAGCTTAGGTCAAAAGCTTATTTCCACGGCCATTTCAAATGCACCCACTCACGATAATGCTCAGTTTACAAGCTGTGGTGGATGTCGGCTTACCCAAGGATCAATCAAAATAAAGCTACATTTTTCGTCCTGGTTGCCCCAGGTCAAGCAGAAAAACACTGACACAAAAGCAAGAGAAAAACCCACCCTGAATGTCAAGCGAGTTGGCACCTCGTTACTGGTTTTTTACACTCTTGACCTCAGGGTCGTCACACAATGGACATTTCTCACTTCCATATATTATATATTCACTTGTGTATTTAACCTGGTGTTGGTATTGTGCCAAGAGAGCCAGAAATTACTAGTTTGACCAAATTTTCAAATATAATAAAGGTTTGTTTCGCAAATATTCACATTTCAAGTGAGGTAACATTATATCAAAGTTTTGTGGCGGGTATAGTGATGATGGGCATTCAGACTTTCAAGTAAAATTAAAAAATGGCTCAGACTGCTGGGATATACTGTTTGTTTTTGTGGGTAGAAGTTATTACAACACAATTGGAAACACATGGTAAATAACCCAAACACAGAGCACTTCCTTCTCTTTGTCAGACAGGCCAGTGCAATGAAATGCGTAAGGCCCCGTCCACACGTAGCCGGGCAGTATTCCAACACAATAACCACCCAAACAACACCCCAACACACCTACCAGTGAAAGAAGATTCCAACAACAGGGGTAAAAGTGACATTCCGGTTTTCCTCAGGATCAAGAGTGCTGAAAAATTCAGGCTGAGTTAGGGCTGGGCGATTAATCGATTTTAATCATTAATTCGAGTTTTACGTTTAGGGCGATTTCCAGCGCTAACGCGCTAACCGCGGGTCTATGGTGTTGAGCTTTTTTTTTTAAATTCGATTTACGCCATGTTCGTACGCCACATACGCTCTCTCACGCTCGTTCTCCAGCGCACTCCCGTGTCCGTGGCGCGCTACTCGTGTCCCACCGCGGGGGAAAGACACGTCTACACATTGGCTCTGTTGTTCCCCGCTGTCTGTTAGCTACAGTAGCTGCTACAGCAGTCATTTTGCTACAGCTACAGTAGCTGTTAGCTACAGTAGCTGCTACAGTAGCTGTTAGCTACAGTAGCTGCTACAGTAGCTGTTAGCTACAGTAGCTGCTACAGTAGCTGTTAGCTACAGTAGCTGCTACAGTAGCTGTTAGCTACAGCATCAGAATGTAAACAGGAAGCTCGCACAATGCGGGAGTCACTGAAGTTAGTATTAGCGCCACCAGCTGGACCGAGCGTTGTACTACAGCACAGTTACTCAGGCACAGTTGAAAGAACAAGCATGAAAACCCGAGGAGGCTTTTGGAAAAGACTGTCTGTTACAACATTTCTATTTTGAGTAATCAGTTTTAAAAATGTGATATTTCATGTAAATAATGCATGTGTTTAATAGGATTGATATATTTGCGATGGGCCTTGTTTGTGTGATTTAAGTTATTTTGAAGGTGCATAGTGTCATTGTAAGTGAAGTTATTATAAAACTGTTAAGCTACATTTTCACTGTTTACAATGGCAGAGCCATCTCGTTTACAAGCATGTTTTAAGGCTTAATTCCTGTTACACTTATGCTCCATGGGGATTTAGATTAAACTGCATAAAGGAAAATCTATTTCTTTGTCAGTTGTAGTTTGTTTTTAAAATAGAAAAAAATAAATCGATTAAAATCGAAAATCGGATTTGGTGTGAAAAAAATCGGAGATTTTTTTTTTTTGCCATATCGCCCAGCCCTAGGCTGAGTTTACACGGAGACAATGTGGCAGTAAAACGTATAGTTGGATGTCGGTTGCTACCAACCGTTCATACGAAGACTGTGTTCCAGGGGGATGAAACGTAAGTGTTCAGATCCAGCCTGCAGAGTGGGACAACTCAGAAACGCTGCACAGCGGGGGCTCTCTTTCACACCCGCGAGAGGGGAATAGGTGTGAAATCCCCCTCTGCTCTGACCCCCACCTCCTCGCTGCTCCCCGCACGTAAATTTGGACATGCGCAGTAGCGGAGAAACCAACATCAACAACAATGGCGGCGCTCACACTAACTAGCTTCGTGGGCTTCCAGCGCTTCACAGAGGATAATTCTACTCCTTCGTTCGTCCAAACGAGACCACGCGAAGCTCTAGGTTCAGTTTCCATTTTCACAGCTGCTGTTAAAAGGCAGAATGATGTTGGTGCATTCTGAGTGTCTGGCACAGGAAGTGAGTACACTGCCGAGAGGGGGGCTGGGCACGGGGCTGGGGGTTGTGTGGAGTGTTGTAAAGTTTCTCTGCCCACTACTGGCCGGGCGCTAGAACTACATCGTTTTTCAACCTCATGTGAATGCTGAGAAATATGCATTAGGAGCCAGGTCGTTTCTGTTAATAGCCTGGAAACGTCTGCGCAGCGTCTCAGTATAAACAGGGCCTCAGACACAGTAGGAACATTTGGGGGTGCATTGAGGGGTGCAGTCATTTCACTTAGTTTTTGCTAGCAAACTAATCATGGCTTTTTTTTTTTTTGAGGGGGCAGTAAAAAATTATGTGTGTACAGACTTATTTTACATGCCAGCACATCCTGTCAGGATCAGTGATGGCCGTGACCGTTGCAATGGTTAGCTATCAAAAGCTGGATTAAGGTGTTTTGATTTAATCATCCCTGCGGGCATAATCAGATAAGACTGCAGAAGCACAGAACAGAAGTGTGACCACATGTGACTGTGCAAATCAATACAAGCACTGGATGAATGTGTCAAACACATACTCAGTCGCCCGGGCAACAGGGCCAGCAGTAGACATCAACCACTACCAGATGACATACATTCACAATATTACAGAACAAAGTTAAAAGGGGCACGGCTACAGATAAAGTTAACCATTCACCATTTTTTGGATGATTTTGATTTTTGTATTTTGTCATCCCATGACAGCTGAGGTTGTAAACTAGAATATGGTTTAGACTACACAAAATTACTAACAGAAAGAAAGCATACAGGGATGAAAAAAATGTAGGACAAGCATGAGAGATCAGGTGCTCTTTGAAGATCCGTGGGAAAATAATAATAGGGAGAACAGAGGAAAAGGTCAGAGGCACTAATATTTAAAAATACAAATACATGACGACACGTTTCCACCCCCTCTCGAGCTTTCATCAGGTCAAGTTGACCAATCTAACCATTGATTATCCATCCTAATGTGTACTTATTTGGCCCATTGATTCATCAAGCCACATCAGTAAACAAAACATTGTTATCTCTTCCAATGCACTTGGTTTCAAACTTATAAAAACTTATTTTCATATATCTTGCCCTAGTGAAGACCAGAGAGGTCAAAACACGTTCTATGTCCCTTTAAAATCAGAGTGCCTGACTTCCGGTGTAATGGCGATCTGAGACGGACCAAAGCGTGGTGGCTGCTTCCTAATTTAAAATAAATTCCCACCTAAACTCGAAAACACGCGACTCGGTTTGGGTAAAGATAACTGATAGGTGGGAAAGGAACGTGTAGAGGCCAAGAAGTTACAGAATGCCGAATAGAAAGCAAGAAAAGAGCGCTCCATCGGGAGATGCTAACCCTGTAGCAGATCAAGCTAACTCGAGTGCAACCGGGCCTGGAGTCACTACGAGCGATCTGCTCCGGGCTATCGAGTCACTCAAATCCGAATTGAAAGAAGACAACGAAAAGCTGAGAAGTAATATAAATACAATGCAACTGGAACTGAGCAACAAACTGGATACGGTGACTGAGGACATACAAGACTTGAAAGAGCGAATGGGGACTGCGGAAACTCGAGTGTCCGAGGTGGAGGACGTGACACTGGTGCTGACAGAGGCGCTCTCTGAATGCCTCAAACGACAAAGAAACCTGCAATCCAAGGTTACTGACCTCGAATCCAGGTCCCGTAGAAATAATATTCGTCTTTTTGGAGTGAGAGAAGGAGAGGAGAACACATCCGTAATGCAATTCATGGCGGACTTTCTCCAGCGCGAGTTACCTCTGACGGGCATAGAGCTAAAGATACAACGGGCTCACCGCGTCCCCGCACAGAAACCCCGCTCCGGTGCCCCGCCAAGACCCATCGTGGTGAACTTTCAGGAGTTCACCACGAAAGAATTGATCCTGAGAGAGGCTTGGAGAAAGGGGCGGATCCAGCTGAACGGCAATGCTGTATACTTTGACCACGACTATGCTACAGAGATTGTCCAAAGGCGCAAGGAATATCAAGTGATTAAGAAGGCACTGAAGGAGAGAGGCGTGCGCTTCCAAACGCCATACACAAGCATACGAGTTCACTGGCAGGATGGAGTTGCAGTTTACAGAAGCGCGCATGACGCGGGATGCGAGCTGCAGAGACGGGGATACGACGTGCAGGTGCCAGCAACCAGCGACGAGGACACGGCGGCCAGGATTCAGAAGTGCGTGGAGTGGCAACGGGGTGCACGCCCACGGAGAGAAATGATAACATCCACTGCGCAGCGGGCTAAAGAAAGACTGAGAGAGTTCCAAAGAGGCGAGGACGAACGATTATAGGCTTCTTGCTTTTCTGTATTGATTTCTGCAGAAATATGGCCAATTTAATACAAGAAAGAGGAGCAGCACCTGAAGACCAGACGTTGGACAATTAGGATGGAAGAACCAGCTTCCATACCTTTTTTAGGGCCC
This sequence comes from Knipowitschia caucasica, assembly GCA_964034765.1. Classification (NCBI taxonomy): domain Eukaryota; kingdom Metazoa; phylum Chordata; class Actinopteri; order Gobiiformes; family Gobiidae; genus Knipowitschia; species Knipowitschia caucasica. Next base: position 28,247,139 of record OZ035824.1, on the reverse strand, counting down.
CTCCAGCGAGGAGGCATTGACCCTAGACCTGCCAACGGGGACGAGGAGGAAAGGACTCTTTCCCCACCTAGTGGGAGTCACAGGTATCGTTCGTATACCACAGTTATGATTGTTTTTTATTTTGTTCCTGTCTGTTGTTCTTGTTCGTCTGTGGGGTCTACAGTTTTTGAAACTGCACAATATGAGTGGTGGAACTAAGCTGAAAGTTGTGTCAATAAATATAAATGGTCTGGGTAACCCCATAAAAAGAAGTAGATTATTAACAAAGTTAAAGAAGGATAAAGCACAAGTCATATTCATTCAAGAAACTCATATGTCTAGAGAAGAGCATGAAAAATTCAAAAAGTTTGGTTACAGTAATTCTTTCTACAGTTCACATAAAAATAGCAGGAGAAGAGGAGTGATAACTTTAATTTCAGATGCAGTTAATTTTGAGATACTGGAGGAGGACTGTGACAATGAAGGTAGATATGTTGCTGTGAAGGGGAGAATTGACAATACACACTGGTTAATTTAATAAATGTGTATTCTCCTACAGAAATGGATAAAACATTTTACCAACTAATATTTGACAGGATCTCCAGCCTGAATGAGGGGATACTAATCTGTGGCGGTGACTGGAACACTGTCGTAGATCACATAAAAGACTCAACAAGTAATAAAAGATCCAAAAACAATAAATCAAAAGCCCTAAACTCACTTATCAAGGAATTGGACCTCTGTGATGTCTGGAGAGACCTGCACCCTCTGGAAAGAGATTACACTCATTTCTCAGCAGCCCACAAAGTTCATTCACGAATTGACTTTTTTCTGATGAACAGCATAGACAGACATCGAGTTATAGACTGTAATATTGGAATAGCAGATTTGTCAGATCATAATGCCATAAATTTGACTATACACTTGCAAAATGAAAAAAGGAAAACATTATGGAGAATGAACATTGGCCTTCTTAACAATGAAAAAGTTGTACAGGAAATTAGAAACGAAATACAAGAATGCATTAATTATAACAATAATCCTGAAATAGAGCCAACGATTATATGGGATACTATCAAGGCCGTAATGCGAGGGAGCTTGATATCAAGGACCGCCCATATTAATAAGAGGAAAAGACAGAGACAATCAAATTTGGAAACAAAATTGAGGCAACTAGAAAAACAACAGCATATAGATACCAGTGATACTATGGCACAAAGCATAAGAGATGTAAGAAAACAATTGACAGATTTGGCAAACGAAGACATTGAAAAGAAAATGCGATTCACCAAACAAACTTTTTATGACCCAGGTCCTAAAGCGACTAAAGTATTGGCTAAACGTCTGCGTTCACTACGAGTGCGGAATTCAATTAATAAGATTAGAGATCCAGTAAGTAAGGAAATTAGAAATGATCCAAGACAAATTAAAAAGGCTTTTCTAAACTATTATAAAACTCTATATGACCAGGAAAACCAAATAACAGCAGACGAAATAGTAGATTATTTGAATAATTTAGATCTCCCTTCTATCGGAAACATCCAAAATGAATCTTTAACTAAACCAATTACTAGAGAAGAACTCGACAAAGCAATTAAAAGATTGAAGAACAATAAAAGCCCAGGGAGTGATGGCTATCCTAATGAATTTTACAAAATGTTCAAAGACGATCTAATATGCATCATTTTAAAATCTTTCAATTGGACACTTCGGCATGCAAAGACCCCTCCCTCTTGGAAGGAGGCTATAATATCAGTTATACCAAAAGAAGGCAAAAATAAGGAGTATTGCGAGTCCTACCGCCCCATCTCTATTTTAAATGTAGATTACAAGTTATTCACCTCCATAATTACTAAAAGAATTGAGCTCTTTCTTCCAGACCTCATTGATGAAGACCAGACAGGATTCATAAAGGGCCGACAAACACAAGACAACATACGGCGCACATTGCACATAATGAATGAAATTAATAAACAAAATATTCCGACAGCTATACTAAGCCTCGACGCCGAAAAGGCATTTGATAGGGTCTCATGGACTTTTCTATTTGCTACTCTGAAAAGAATGGGCTTTAATGAAGCCATTATAAATTGTATCCAGGCCTTGTATCACAGGCCAACGGCCAGAATAAAAGTAAATGGTGACTTAACGGATAGCTTTGAGCTTTCTAGAGGTACGAGGCAGGGTTGTGGCCTAAGCCCCGCTCTCTTTGCGTTGTTTATTGAGCCATTAGCTCAGCATATACGGCAAAGTGATGACATTAAGGGAGTCACAATATCCAAGGAGGAGCATCGAATAGGACTCTTTGCCGATGACATAATCTTATTCCTCCAGAACCCTGATGCTACTTTCCCCCAATTAATGCAAATCCTACAACACTTTGGAGAAAAGTCTGGATATAAATTAAATATCTCCAAGACTCAAGTACTATGTCTTAATTATCGCCCTATAGATTCAATCAGACAGGAATACAAACTGCAGTGGGACTCAAACAAGGTAAAATACCTAGGTGTCTACTTACCTAGAGAAACAAGTGCATTATACGAAGTTAATTACAAAAACATTAATGATGTAATTCAAAAAGATCTCACAAAGTGGTCTTCCCTTGTTTTGGATCTCAGTTCACGAATAGAGGTCATAAAAATGAATATTTTGCCTAGATTACTTTATCTGTTCATGTCTCTCCCAATAAACATACCAGAGTCTCAATTTGCTAAATGGAACAAATTAGTCAGCAGATTCATTTGGAAAGGTACAAAACCCAGAGTCAGATTAAAAACGCTACAGCTAGATAAAAAAAGTGGGGGGCTTGCCCTACCTAATTTTAAACAATACTTTCAAGCTGCCCAACTGAGAAACATTGTACACTGGTGCTCATCAGAATATGATGCTAAATGGAAACGTATTGAGCTAAATTACTCATCATGTCCACCACAAATTAGATTGGGTGATAAAACTTGTAAATCGGGTGATCTAGATAACCCAATCATTGAAACAACTTTAAAAGTTTGGTGGGAAGTAGTGAGTGAACGCAAAATTGAAGGTGAATGCAAATTGTTGGGGTGGCCAGCCTTTAATCCAAAATTTAAAAGTGGCCAATTAGATAGCACATTTACAAAATGGACAAAGAGGGGGATGACGGCTATGTGTACACTAACGGATGGAAAAGTATTTAAATCTTTTGGAAAATTACAGCGGGAATTTGACCTTGATAAATCCGATTTGTTTAGATACTTCCAAATAAGACATTTTTTTAATACAGAAATTCTAAATCAGACTTCACAGGAAAAGAGTGACCTATTGGAAATCATTATTGGAGCATATCGATGTTTACCCTCTAAAATTGTATCCAGACTATATAAATGCTTGCAAAATGTCCCCCGAATAACTCCTTATATATCAAACAGAAATGGGAAAAAGAATTACAAAATTGAATTGTCAGAGGAGGATTGGCACTCCATATGTCTTTTACAGCACACTTCAACCAGTTCGAGACAATGGAGAGAATTTGGATGGAAAAACGTGATCAGATTTTTTCTCACTCCACATATTAAAAGTAAACAATTGAAAACCCCTCAGCAGTGCTGGAGACATTGTGGCAGCTGGAGTGCCGATCACTCTCATGTGTTTTGGAAGTGTACGAATATTACACCTTTTTGGCAAAATATTGTGATGGAAATGGAAAAGGTATTTGGATTTAACATTTCTATGGAGCCACGCACCGTGTACCTGGGCCTTCTGTCAGAGAGTCATGTTCAAAATAAGGATTTGTATCTGTTTAAAATATTGCTGATGTCTAGCAAGAAAGTAATAACAAGAAACTGGCTGAAGAGTGACCCTCTGACATTGAAACAATGGAGAGACACAGTGGAAGAGATTTATGTCATGGAAAAAATGACTTTTCACCTGAGACTGAAAGCTAACAAATTTCAGAAATGTTGGTCCAAGTGGACTCATTACAAAGCTCATTTGGAGATGTAAATTTTTATTTTGTAGTACCCCACTGATTGTATGTTTGTTTTTTATGTCTGTAAACGTTTGAAAAATCATAAATAAAGAGTTAAAAAAAAAAAAATCAGAGTGCCTCAGCCCTATTTATCTTTGCTCTTCGTGGTTTAGAATATGTTAGATTTGCAGTAAATTCTGCATTTAGTTCACTATTTTAAGGTAAGTTTTAAAATGCAAATTTTTGTGCAATAAGAGTTGCATTTAAAGCAATCTTCTGATACTTCAACTAGGTTCTGAAGTTATAAGTACAGAATAATGAGAGCAGCTGTGTTTTATCAACAAACTTTTCACAAAAGACGTGACGCAACAACAGTGTAATGTATATCAGAGAAACTTAATCGGACAGAGACCAGCGCTTCAAGTGGATGATACAAGGATGTACCAAACAGACCTGAGTGGTAGGAGAGTTTTACTTCACACACACAGATGTAATCTCCAACTAATCACGTTTAATGCAGATCTAGGACTCAACAGCAGATCGGAACAGATGGGCCCATGCACACTTGGCATATCCTGGATTAACTCAGGTGAAGGAGGTGGAATGTAAATCAGGATCAGTGAGACAATGAATTGCATTTTGCCTTTGTTCAGCTATGAAAAAGTTGACCACAAATATAAAAGAGACATTGACTTTTTAAAATCCAGATATTGATTTTATTTATATTCAATATTATCAAATTAGAGCCATTACTCCTGTGATTTATCCAGTATTCATTGCTTAACATGACACCCCATTACTGTAAAGGCATGCAAGTCATGGGAGTGAACCAGTGACCTCCAGGTCATATGTTAAGTTTGGAAAACAGCAGCTCCACAAAGAGCTCCACACACATTCCTAAAAACGCATGCTTTACAAGAGACTGTGGATGACCCGACTAACCATTGATTATCCATCATAATGTGTACTTTTAGCACCTATTGATCAACCAAACCACATCGGTACACAAATATGTTATCTCTTCCTATGCATTTGGTTTCAAACTCGTACAAAGTTTTGGCACATATTGGCAATTCTTTGTATATATCTTTCAGGCGTTTACAGTAATGGTTTGTGACAAATGAGGATCTGCAGAATTGTTCGTGGGAGAGCCCATGCCACACCCAAATCTTTCCCTGGAGGCAAACGTACCCGAGATCATCGCCTGATGAGTTTCATGGTTCAGTCTGGGCGGACAGGAGCTGAGCTAGCAGTACTCTGCAGCTCCGGAACACATACACAAAGACTCCCGCTTACGACACAGCCGTTTACAGTGTGCAAACCGAACAAAGATGTTCTTAACATGATAGCAGAACTCATCATGAATCTATTTTAATCACGCTGCACATTAGCATACTGCCGCAACTCATGCTAGCTTAAAAACATTAGCATAGGCGGCGAGCGACGACTCACGTTAGCATCAAATAAACTGATGTCCCCGCGGTGGTCGTGGGCGCGGTGCTTATATTTTCACGTGGGCAGGATATTACGAATTTACTACAAAACAAAGTATCTAAACTTAGTTAGTCAAAGTTGGATGGTGTAGAGGGTTTTATGTGCAATGAGTTCCGACTGAACCCCGCTTAAGTTTGATTCTGGAGCATCCTTTGGTCAAAAACAAACCGTACGCGGGGGGTCTGTGAGCTGATGAAGGCGGCTGAGATAACTGCAAACTGAGATATCACTCGCCACTCACCAAAATGCGCCGTAGTCCTCTCCCTGCAGCCGGTTATCCCGCGGGTTGACGAGCAGACGGAGATACGGGACAGCTACGGCTAATGTTAGGACGATGCGCCTCTCGCCGCACAACAGCTGTGTTGTGTTTTGGATAAGGACTCAGCTCTGCTGCGGGCGGAGCTACAGTCTCCTGCAGTCACTGAGCACTTAACATCACATCTATTTATCTTTTTTGGCTGTTGATGTTGCTCTAACCTTAAGAGAATTATGACCACGTTGTGAACAAGCTTGATTCTTTCTTGAAATGAATACTTTTTGTTCAAAAGTTTTCTTGTAGCACCCTCTTGTGGTGTAATGCAAACACTGCAGGCAAAAATCTGTTAGCAACAGCCAAAAATGCAAAATTTCTCATTCCATCATTTGTTTTACTGCTATTATTATCCAACGCAAGTCACGTTCTTGGACATCACTGTAATTTTGCCAAAGACAAGGCACAACCTTCTCAATTATTTGTCAAAAGTTGATTCGTTTTGTTTAAATCAGAAACCATACAGCACAATCATTGCCCTTCCTAGACCCTTGGTGTATTTTGACCTGCAAGACCATTTTAGTGTTCCCTCCCCAAATGAGTTTAAATTCTTTTTTATTTTTTTTCCAATCATTTATGACTGAACGCTGTCATGGTATGTTAACAAATTTTGTATACAGCTTAATTGCATATATATATATATAAGGCATATATGTATATTATACGTCTAGCTCCTAAAATGAAACAGAAAAAAATATAAATGGCATAACAATCAGGTCCACAGAGTCATAACAATCTTTGGAGAGGATTACTTTTCAAGTAATCCTCTCCAAAGGATTAGAAAAATAAGCACCCCTATTAATTGTGTTACTTGTAAGAAACCCAGATTAGATAATAATTTCTTCTTTCTTGGTGAAATGAATTCTTTCAGGGTAACTTCCTGAATGACAAGGTATTTATTTGGATGTTCTCTCCATTTTAACTTCTTCCCAGAGCTTTACCTTAGGACAATGCCATATTCAGTGGAACAAATGTTCAGTTAGCATCATTGTGCTTACTAACCATCATGTATATTACTGTTGCTTAAAACCAACTTTCCACGATAGCTTGATCAGTACTTTGTCTTAAAAGTAAACCTAAACAAAAAAACGTCAACATTTGATGGTAGACTGTTAATTACTTTTTATAAGATCCAAGTTTGAGACACTTCGTTGACTAACTTTCTACGGTTTAAGCCTAAGCCCCCACATCTACATGTTATATTTAGATTTAAAAAAGATGTTACCAGACAAAATTAACACAATTGAATCATTTATTAAGGATAACTTTTTTTGACATTCATTCTCCAAATTTAAGCTGCCTTTCTTTCTCCAAACCATGAAGTTCCTTGGCTCGGTTTTTCAGTTCTTCTGCCCGCTTCTCATCCTTCTCTATACCATCTCCCAGCTTGTACATGCGACTTGCATTGGCGCATCCATACACATGTCCCAATTCACAAGCCCTGTTAGCATACTTCAGTGCTAGTGACATATCTGAGGCCACAGAACCTGGATTGCCTGTGATATACAACGCACTCAGGTTGAAGCATGAAGGGGCAAATCCACCTGCACAGGCCTTCTCATAGTGCTGTTGAGCGGCCTTCACGTCTGGTTCTCCACCCATCGCTCGTCCATCATGAGCCAGCAGACCGACATTGTGACAAGCATCTGTGGACTTCTTTCCTCCAGCAGTACAGGAGCGCACAAAACAGGAGTAGGCAGTTTTCAGGCATTCAGGTACTCCACCTAGTGGATAATAAGTGAAGTGTTATAGCTATAACCAATCGTCAAATCCGATCATAAACGTACTTCAATAAACTGACGTTGTGCATACCTTTACCAGTGATGTGATAGGCTCCAAGTTTATAGCAGCTTTCTCCATGACCATGTGTCTCACAGTTGTGTTTGAGTACTTGGGCTGCAGCTTCATAATTTGTCTTCACCCCTTCCAAATAATCAGCTAATCGTTGACATCCTTTAAGTCAAAAAGTAGTAGATTTAGAAAACTGCAACTAATAGGATTTTCAGCATCACTAATCCGAGGATAGTACACATACCTTCAGGGTCCTTTTCTTTATGGCACTGGAAGCTGTATTCTATTCCTAAATTGTCCAGGAATTGCTTAACCTCCTTTTCGTCTTCAAAGTTAATAAGTCCAGCCATCCTGGAAGCTCGCTATTATTCTAGGGGCACCGATACATTTAAGACACACTACCTTGTGTTGCTGACCTTGCTTGCATTATTCATATGTAACTGCTCTCAATTTAAGTATTGGAGTCTGCTAATATGAACGATTGAAAACTACAACAACAACAACAACAAACTATCACACGCTTAAACACAAAATGTTCTAGCCGAATTATGTAGTAAAAATATTGAGTAACTCAACCTGAGTCAACATGCTGTGCACCGCCAAACCTCTTCCTCGATGTTAGGCTTCCGTAGTCCCGCCCCTCAGTGCGTACTTCCTGTGTTATAACCTTTGTTTACGTCTTGTCTTGTCTAGTCAAAAATAGACTTATATGTACTAACTTTCCACGGGCACCAGCTGTAACTTCAGAGCTGTTCTCGGGTTTATAAAGGCAAAATATATTTCAAACATGCCTTTCTGCGTGGTCGACATCTCGAAACATTTTTGCACGGAAAGCGAATTTCCTCCACCAAGGTAACAACAAGTGAGCTAGCTTGTAATGTTACATCTAAGCGTTACTAGGAGCCAAACGCGATAACTCTATGATCGTCATGATGTCTTAATGTTATGTAGTTGCGTAAATAAGTTGGAGATGTGCACAGTCTTTTAGAACATTCTTGTGGAAGGGATTTCTGCGTGTTCATGAACGGTTCTTAGGTGGTTTTTATCATGGCGATGGCTGCTAGCTTTTTGAATACGGTAAGTTATACTTTTCAAGTTTTTTTACGATGTTGGGTGGCTTTCTCAGTATTTTGGACATTTGGATATTTTCGCCCAGGATGAGGCGTCCCCCGCGGCGCTGACAGACCTGTGTCTGACTTATGTAAGCCAGAACCTCAGGTATTACTGTCAGAAGCGCCCTGATGGATCACTGTGTTTAAGAGAGGCGGTGCTGTTTCCACAAGAGCTTGCAGACCAGCTTCTAGCTAAGATGGCTCTTGAAGGTAAATAAATGCATTTACTGGCAACAATATCTCAATATCTGGTTAACTGGCCTGTTCCTTAGTTCCTACCTGCAATATCCATGCACTAACCAATTCTTTGTAATGTTGATCTGAATATTGATGTGATTTCAATTTCACAGCTAAACTTTAGTTCCCTTTTTTTCTTTAAGGTCTTTTAAATGACAGTACAGCAGGAGTCTTTCGGAACAGTGAATTTCTTCGTTTGAGGAGAGCCTGTATTAGGACTGCACGCATCTCTGCCGAGGCCTTTCAGAGGGCCCTCTGTCCACACAGGCTGCTGGAGCTTGATGCTGCTAGAGTGAATGCAGATCTCACAATACCAGATATTTTACAAGGCTTGGCCACCAATAAGTATTGCCTGGCAAGTGCAGAAAAAAAAAAAATTAATTTCATAATTAATTACAAATGTAATTACATTATTAAACATTGTATTTTTAACAGGAATCCCTCCAGAGACTTGTGCTAACAGGTCTAACTATGTCCTCTCTGGAAGAACCTATCCAGCATCGATTCAGCTCCCTGCACGCTTTGCGCTCCTTGTCTTTAGCTAATGTGGACTTTTATGACTCTGGGCTCATTGACGTCTGCTCCTTACCCCGTTTGGAGAGCCTGGATCTGTCCAACACATCTGTCACCAACCTGACTCCTCTCTTAGGTCTAAAGGAAAGGCTACGCTCTTTGACTTTGCATCAGCTAAAGAGACTAGAAATGAGCACTGCACAGCTCCTGGGGGTCATTGGCCAGTTGGATGTATTGCAGGTTTGTTTATAGTTTCCTTTGCTTTACATTTTTGTGGCAAGGACTTATGTTTTATGTGCTTTGTGTAATACGCAGCATCTGGATATTAGTGATGACAAACAGTTCACTTCTGATGTGGCCCGTCAACTTCTCGGACAGCCTGGAATTTTGCCTGCTCTTGTTTCACTAGACGTGTCGGGAAGAAAACATGTATGTCTAAATTATAACATGTTTAGTTAAATGTTAAACCATTTCTAATGATTTTGTTGTTTGTTTTGATATGCATTACAGGTCACTGATGCAGCCATTAAAGTATTTGTTGAGGAGAGGCCAGGAATGACGTTTCTTGGACTTCTTGCTACAGATGCTGGATTTTCAGATTTCCTTTCTGGAGAAGGAAATCTGAAGGTAACTACGAATGTGCATAATATTATTAATGATGTAATAATCAATAAAAGTCGTGATAATTCACCTTGTGCCTCAAAGGTCACTGGAGAGGCCAATGAGACACAGATATGTGAAGCACTTCGCAGGTACAGTGAGAGAGAAGGTTTTGTCAGAGAAGCTCTTTTCCATCTTTTTAGTCTCACCCACGTTATGGAAAAGCCAAGACCAGATATCCTTAAGGTGAACTTAAATAATCTTTGTAAGTATTTATGTAGTTAATACTAACAACCACACATGAAAAAATGTGTTTCTATCTTCAGCTAGTTGTTTTGGGAATGAGGAATCACCCAGCCACTCTGAATGTCCAGCTTGCTGCCAGTGCATGTGTCTTCAACCTCACAAAGCAGGACCTGGCAGCAGGAATGCCAGTGCGACTTTTGAGCACTGTCACTCAACTTCTCTTAGAGGCTATGAGGACATTTCCTAACCATCAGCAGGTATTTTATTTACTTCTGTTATTTTGTGTCTGTTGATACTGTATCTAATTTACATAGTATTTAACACTAATGATCACAGTGCCTTTTTTCTCTTTAGTTACAGAAAAACTGCCTGCTGTCTTTGTGCAGTGATCGTATTTTACAGGAAGTCCCCTTTAATAGGTAACATGTCAAGTTAGATGGACTCTGTTATAGGTTTAAACATATTTACTGTACATATTTATGCTGTATGTACATATAACAGCACTTTTTATTGTATTATATTCTCATTATAGATTTGAAGCAGCTAAACTGGTGATGCAGTGGCTTTGTAATCACGAAGACCAAAACATGCAGAGGATGGCTGTCGCTATCATCTCTATTCTTGCTGCTAAAGTGAGTAATGAAAATCTTTTTATTTTTTTTAAGAGCATTACTTATACTTCTTTTATTTTTCACAGTTGTCCACAGAGCAAACAGCGCAGCTTGGAGCAGAGTTGTTCATAGTCAAGGTTAGTATTCTCATTTACTTTGACTGTCCAGTGATAGGAACAAAACATGTGTTTTCATCTACAGCAACTACTGCATATAGTTCGGCAGAAGGCTACCCAAGGTGTGGTGGATGCCACTCTGAAGTTCACCCTGAGTGCACTATGGAATCTTACAGATGAATCGCCAACAACCTGTCAACATTTCATTGAGAACCAAGGATTGGACCTATTTATAAAAGTTCTGGAGGTAATTGATTTGCATACAGTTAATGAATTGTAACTAGAATTTGGAACTGAAAATGACTCACCACCTTCTTTGCAGTCGTTCCCTAATGAATCCTCCATTCAACAGAAGGTCCTGGGATTGCTGGTAAGGGTTATTTTTTCTGTAGTTGTGCTATAAATAAAAATGTTGTCTTAACTTTATTTGTATTTGTTTGATTCTCAGAATAATATAGCAGAGGTAGCAGAGCTCCATGGAGAGCTGATGGTGCAGGGTTTTCTGGACCACATTAGCACTTTACTTCACAGTTCAGAGGTGGAGGTCAGTTACTTTGCGGCAGGAATCTTGGCCCATCTCACATCCAGAGGAGAAGAGACCTGGACACTCAGCCCCAGTTTGAGGTCCACGCTGCTTGAACAACTTGTAAGGACTATCCACATTCCACAGTGGCCGAGTGTCAAAGATGAGCTTAATATTTCTATGTTTTCCTTTAGCACGATGTAATTACAAAGTGGCCCCCTCCAGAGTGTGAAATGGTTGCTTACAGGTACTAATTATTATTGCTGAATAATGCTCTGGAACCTTTTCACTATGATATCCTGTTATACATAGACATAACTGAAAGCAACCTTTGAAACTCACCTTTATTTCACAGGTCATTCAACCCTTTCTTTCCTCTTCTCGAGTGCTTTCACACACCTGGTGTCCAGTTGTGGGCAGCTTGGGCCATGCAGCATGTTTGCAGTAAGAATGGTAATGCACTTTGATCCAATACAACAAGAACCATACATGTATTTTCTTCTATTTAACCAACTGATATTTCTGCTTGCTCTCAGCTTCTCGTTACTGCAGTATGTTGTTGGAGGAGGGCGGGCTGCAACAGCTGGAGCAGGTTCAGTTCCACCCTCAAACACACAAAGATGTTAAAATGTTGACGGAAAGCATTCTGGAGAGTCTGCAGCGGCACAGCGCCCGGACAGGGGTGCCTTTAAATGTTCTCCCAAGACGCCCCACAACATAGTGGTCACACAGGTACAAGTTCACACCCTTAAACTGGTCAAAACAAGGGTTTGTTTTCAGTTGTTTTTAACACACAAATTTTACTTTTCCCTCAACAGATATAAAATCAGGAAACATGAGAACTTTCCACTGAGGGAAGACATATACGCAATTGTTTGCACGCACAATATTTATTTATAAAATAAGCATTAAAACATATTTGTGCAACTTAAACCTAGTATTAATAATACTAATCAGTATGTATGTAGTAACTCTGAACAGAACAATGCATTGAGTGATGGCTTTTATCAAATGTGTGTTGTTCGTCTTGTTTGAATACTGATGTTACGCATGACTCTGCTGTGAGCTCATGCATGTCGAGTTTGTCTCCATGCACATTCATTTATTTTAAAATACCAAACTTTGTCTCAAGGTTTCCAACTTTGCCAGATACACTTCTACTTAAACTGATATGTTCATGGTTGTCTTTAGTGTGCAGCACATTGGACAATTTATTCATGAATTTTCCTGTGCTTCCTATTTTGTCAATGTCTCAAAAGACAGAAATCACTTCAGTGTGAGCATGTATACGTACGTATGCTTCTATGTACAAGCTGCATCTCAAAGAGTGTCAATATTTTGTACATTAAAGAGTATAATGCCTGATTGGGATGCATGCTTTTTGTTTTTCTGTCTGTTCAAAGTTGGGTTTTCTCAGAAGAAGCCACACACACAGCCATCTACTGACAAAGATACTTGAATCAAAACATGCAAATGTTTATAAGTATAAAATGTCATAATATTAAAAGTAACCGTCAAGTCTGTAATAAAGGCTTTTAATATTTAATGTTCTAGTCACAAGTTAATGGGACAAACAACTTTGAACAGGGGATTATTCAATGTAACCAAAAAGAGCACTTATTTTTTGTGGACTGGATATTGATACCAGAAGTTTAAAGATAGTTACCAACAGGGTAAAGAATTGCAGATGGAGAACTGTGCCATTTCATGCTGAGAGTGATGTTTTCATGTAATAATAAAGAATGTACATTCCCAGAGTACTGCCTGCTGTTTCTTTTAGAAGAATGTTATTGTATGATGCAAACAGTAACAATAAGACTCAGATTCCAGCTAATCAAGTATAAAACAATCTGATTACATTCATTAAATCATATCTATAGTCAAAACTGGAAATTTACATAGTGAAAAAGAATTTTAAAAATTCACTGAAAATCAATCATTTTAAATAAATTCCTTTCTCACAATTGTGGCGTTAAGCAAACATAAATAATATTGGTAATAATAACTGAGCTAAATCTGGTTTGGGGTTTTATAGAGCACTTTTTAAAATAAACCTCAGGGTTCCACATTTACATGATTGATTTTGGTCTAAAACGGTCCATTCCCATCTGTTGTTGTCTCACATCAAGACATTAAAAACTAGTCTCTATTCTCCAATGTAACTTGGAGGTCTCTTTTCCATAAAAGCAGTCATACCCTCCTGTCGGTCCCGGGTTGGAATAACCTAAAAAAAACCATGCATTACATTATTACTGGTCTTATTGGCAAGTATTTCATAGTCTTACCCGAGCATAACACATCCTTTCAATTGCCATGGCTGATGTCATATCAACCTGTGAACAATCGATGAGAACAGTTTAAGACCAGAAAACTTTAACTTCTGTAACTTGCGGCTCACCTCAACACCCCTGTTCATCGCCTCCTTTGCCATTCGTACAGCAATGGGAGCCTGAGTAAAAATATAAAATGATAACAAACATAATACAAAAATTCAAATTAGATCTGAATTTTGTACAAAAGTAACCCATACCTTTTTTAAGATGCACAACAGCCGTGACCAAGAGAAAATTAAAGAGAGAAGAGTAGAAAGAGAGAAGGAAGGGTGGAGCAGTGCAGATTGAAAGATGTCTGGAAATGATTGTTGCAATAAGAAAGCCGGCTGGTGCTGTCATATTTATTTATATATATATCTATATATATATATAGATATATATAGATATTGGGGCGACAGTAGCTCAGCTGGTAGAGCATTGGCCTTTGAGCCTGAAGGTTGTGGGTTCGAGCCCACCGTAAGACCTACTTCACGACTCCCACTGATGATATTATTCGGCCCCTTTACTTTCAGTGCAGCAAACTCACTCCAGAAGTTCAGTGAGGATCTTTGAATGATCCAATGTTGTCCTAAATGACTGATGATGATAAATAGAATGCACTTGTGTGTAATCAAGTCTCCGTATAAATGCACCTGCTCTTTGATAGTCTCAGGGTTCTGTTTAAAGCGCAGAGAGAACCATGAAGACAAAGGAACACACCAGGTAGGTCCGAGATACTGTTGTGGAGAAGTTTAAAGCCGGATTTGGATACAAAAAGATTTCCCAAGCTTTAAACATCTCAAGGAGCACTGTGCAAGCAATTATATTGAAATGGAAGGAGTATCAGACCACTGCAAATCTACCAAGACCCGGCCGTCCCTCCAAACTTTCATCTCAAACAAGGAGAAGACTGATCAGAGATGCCGCCAAGAGGCCCATGATCACTCTGGATGAACTGCACATAACTACAGCTGAGGTGGGAGAGTCTGTCCATAGGACAACAATCAGTCGTGCACTGCACAAATCTGGCCTTTATGGAAGAGTGGCAAGAAGAAAGCCATTTCTCAAAGATATCCATAAAAAGTCTTGTTTAAAGTTTGCCACAAGCCACCTGGGAGACACACCAAACATGTGGAAGAAGGTGCTCTGGTCAGATGAAACCAAAATCGAACTTTTTGGCCACAATGCAAAACGATATGTTTGGCGTAAAAGCAACACAGTTCATCACCCTGAACACACCATCCCCACTGTCAAACATGGTGGTGGCAGCATCATGCTTTGGGCCTGCTTTTCTTCAGCAGGGACAGGGAAGAAGCCTAAAATTGATGGGAAGATGGATGGAGCCAAATACAGGACCATTCTGGAAGAAAACCTGTTGGAGTCTGCAAAAGACCTGAGACTGAGACGGAGATTTATCTTCCAACAGGACAATGATCCAAAACATAAAGCCAAATCTACAATGGAATGGTTCACAAATAGACGTATCCAGGTGTTAGAATGGCCAAGTCAAAGTCCAGACCTGAATCCAATCGAGAATCTGTGGAAAGAGCTGAAGACTGCTGTTCACAAACGCTCTCCATCCAACCTCACTGAGCTCGAGCTGTTTTGCAAGGAAGAATGGGCAAGAATTCCAGTCTCTCGATGTGCAAAACTGATAGACATACCCCAAGCGACTTGCAGCTGTAATTGCTGCAAAAGGTGGCACTACAAAGTATTAGCGCAAGGGGGCCGAATAATATTGCACGCCCCACTTTTCAGTTTATTTGTGAAAAAGGTTTAAATTATCCAATAAAATCCGTTCCACTTCACGATTGTGTCCCACTTGTTGTTGATTTTTGACATTTATTTTTATTTTTATATCTTCATGTTTGAAGCCTGAAATGTGGCGAAATGTTGAAAGGTTCAAGGGGGCCGAATACTTTCGCAAGGCACTGTATATATATATATAGATATATAGATATATAGATATATAGATATATATATATATATATATATATATATATAGATATATATATATATATATATCTATATATATATCTATATCTAGATATAGATATAGAGAGAGAGAGAACGCACAATCCAATCAAACACAATCTAAGAGGGAACAGCGAACTGTAGTGTGTTCTGACCTGCGGCAGTATCTCCCTCGCCAGACTGAGTGCCTCTCTGTAGGCAGCGTCTCCAGCAGCGTTCTGCTCAACCGCCCTGTTTACGAGTCCAATCTCCACCGCCGTCTGCCCATCTATGCGGCGCCCTTGAAAAAACAAGTCTGTCAGCAACATGGGCAGAAAACTATATACTATACACTGGAGAATAAGGCCACGTTCACACTTGTTGGTCTGGTTCACTTTTAACTGGACCAAGTCTGGAAAAATGCGTCACAGATTTGTTTCAAAAGATGTGGACTGACTTAAATGACTAGTGGATATATGATGACTTTGTGACCAACAAGTGAGAATGCATTCTTGAAACTAGTTGTTTGTTTTTGACCTTGCAGCGACAAAGCCACAGGTTTATACAGCAGATACAGAGAGCTAAAGGATTGGAAGGTATAGGTTAGGTGCTGTCCAAGATGTATTCCAAGACTATGAATCATGAACGTGTGAATAGACAACTAGAAATGGTACAATGGCTGAAGCCAGAAAAATGAAGCCAGAGAAATGTGTTGTCCGCGGGGCAATTATTGTACTGGTCCAATGTAAGTCAATGGGAAAAAGTGCTTGTACTTTTGTAAATATCTGAAAAAGTGCAAAAGGTGGAAGTGTGAAAAGTAATCGCAATAACGAAACGGTGAAGCCGGTCGTAACGATGTATATTTGTTAAATTTGGTGAAAGCGTTGAAGAGTTTAAAAGTGCCAAAATCTGGCGGAAGCCGGAAGAAGAAGAAAGCAAGAGCATAGTGGCTGCATAGCTTATGCAGCCACTCAAATATATAGTTTCCGTTTATGTTTTTACCCAGCTATTATGAATAAGTATTGCCATATTATTGCATTTAATCTAAATAGTATTAAATGTGCTTAACCACTTCTTGAACATTCAGAAAGACTTTATATAGTATAAAAGTAATTTAGATAAAAGGGTTATGTCACATTAATATTCATAGCACGACACACTGAGGGAGATAATTAGCCTAGATGAGGTGTGTAAAAGTTTCTGTATTCAAGACCTGTGAAGATGAGTTCTTTGGCTCGAGTGACACCAATGGTCCGCGGCAAACGTTGACTTCCCCCTACAGGCAAAACAAAGCCCCAAGGTTAAGTTCCAGCTGTCCATTCATCTCAATATACCTTACTTAATGAAACTGGGCAAGGGCATCTAGACATGTTCTTGTGACCCCTGGATTTCTTACCCGCTCCTGGGAGAAGTCCTCTAGTTGTCTCAATCAGCCCCATATGCGCAGAAGAGGCTAAAAGCACAAACACAAACACACACACACACACACACACCCACACATGATAAAGGACAGTTGAAGGTCTGCAGCGTATCATTAACCTGCACAGGGCGTGAAGTCTGACTGATGCCACTGTCACAGCATCGTGGACGAAACACCTGCTCACCTCCACATCAACGCTCCACCAATGACACGACAGCGAGAGGAGAATCGGCCAACGAGAGCACGGAGGACAGAGCCAGAACAGCTGGCCAGCGGTCCGGCCTCTGAAGCCCCTCATTAGTCCCGCGTCTCATCAAAGAAGTGTCAGTACAAAAAGCTCAATGTCAAATGTTAAGTGCTAGTGGTCATGATACGTCTCGCTGGTGCGCTCAAAATACACCACAGCCAAATTCGACAAGGGTAGATGGAGTTTTGGGTGATGCTCAAATTATGGTTCGTGACAGCAGCATAAAAATGGCAGAGTAGGAGTTATTTTGGTACTAGACAATTACTGATGACACAGATTTATTTTAGAGGTCACAATAATTATAGCCTCATTGAATGCACTTGAGTATACTGTATTGTCTACACTTAAATGACACTATGTACGTTTTCTGTTGAAGAATCCACCGAATAGTTTCTTAAAATAAGACAAGAAAACCTTTATCTTTCCCTCAAAATGGAAACATCAATGCATATGCTCAAAACAATCTGGACATGGATATGTTAAACAACTATTAGGGAATAAAAATGTCCCATGACTCGCATAAAAAAGACAATCCTGGTTAAATAAAAGGTTAAATCTCCCTCGATGTTGCCTTTTCAGGAATGTACAACAGCCCGGCTTTGGTTTAGTGGTGGCCTCGGCTTGTTTGCATAGAGATGTAAGTAAGTGATTTTCACGTCTATAGCACTTTTCACAGCCCAAGGTCGCACAAAGTGGTGTAGCGCTAATTTCTATTCACTCCACATAGTGATGACAGAAACGAGACGCCCAAACACCTGGCGTAATGAAGCCTCTGACCATCACTATCATTCGCTCACTCTACATTCCTACTGTACATTTTTTTTGTTATAACTAAAAACTGGAGCACCTGGAGGGAACCTGCAGACAGGGGGAGAACATGCAAACTCCACACAGGGCTGTCCATGCATGTGTATCACACCATTTTGTCAAACATTTCAGTCAAATGAAAAGACTTAGACATGGATAATCAAATGTGTAGAACCACTAAAACCCCCATAGTGCACCTTTAATGAGTCTGGACGGCGACATGAGGTGTGAATGAGTCAGCGAGCGGTGGCTGTAAAGAAGCCGTCCATCAAGAGCGACAGCAAATAGGCCAATAACAAATGTTCAAGCATGACACAATATACAGGGGGGAAAGCAATAAACTATGATATTTTAACTACATTATGTCTATGATGAAATAACTCGCCAGTAAATTTTCAATAGAAAAGCTACCTTAAAAAACGCATCTACAAGAAATAAATCAAAGACAGAACTAACAATAAGTTATAAGTCACTAGATTCAACAGTCTACAGCTCAAATCTTGTTAGGTCATGTTTTCACGAGAGTTTATCTGTCTTTGTGTATATCCTCGACAAATCCCTTCCTGCACCCCAGGGGGCACTCTAACACAAATACATTCAATTCAATTTAATTGAATTCATACATTACATACATTGACCACAAACCTATAAAGGGGTGCAGTGTTAAAGAACTAGATGTAGAAAAAAGTTCTAACTTATAGTCCGGCAATTATGGTATGTTTAATAAGGAATCAAAAAAGTCTTATATACGACCATTTACCTGTAGTGCGAAGATCACAGGCCAAAGCGAGCTCCAGCCCACCTCCGAGAGCAACTCCATCTATAGCTGCTATAGTCGGCATGGGTAAGACGGCTGACAACAAGATGAGGCAAAGAAGTAAAATAAAAGAAGTTAAAACCATATTCAAATTTCAGTCATTTTGTCTTTTTGATCATACCTATCTGAGTCATGAGGGAGCGGAGGCCGTGAACAAACAGGTCAGACTCAGAGTTGTTCATGAGGGCTCTCTCTTTTAAGTCTGCACCTGAAATAAATAACAAACAAAAAACATTTAAGATATTATTTTGACAAGCTTTGATCTACAAGCACACCTGCTAACCCTCACCTGCACAGAAGACTCCAGGAACCAGACTGCGGAAGACAACAACCCGAGCTGTCGTGTCAGAGGAGAGAGAGGAAACCAGCTCTCTCATCTAGACATACATACAAGAAGAATCATGAGTAACTTTTGATGTACAGTAATATAGTAAGTACTCTAGTAATATAGTAAGTGAAGTAATTTCGGAAGAGATTATCAATAACATTGGAACTTTCCAGGTTACATGACAGGAGACAAATTACCCAATAGTAGCACACTAATCGTTCTTAATGTAATAATCTGAACCATTTAGTAGCCTAATTATTATAAATGATTTAGTAAATGTCCACTCAGTGACATGGGTCGTATTGGTCTTTTATTGAAATTGTTTATTTAAGTAGAGTCATGAGTTATAGATAAAGACGTTCCAGAGATAGGACATGTAATAATCTGATAAGTTTAATGGTGGTATGGTTATATTATTATAGACTCATTAATCAAGTGAGTATTGAGTGCTTTTTAGTGGGAAATGGATCGCTCACACTTCTGGACTATTTTCTCTAAAACAACAGTCAAAAATGAATAACAATCCAAACTGAATATTTTTGTGAACTTTTGAGAGCATAAATAAATGCCTGGACTTTGTGTGAAGACGGGGCTGTAGTTTTGGCCTCTGATAAGTGATAACAATCTCTGCACCGAGGAAAATCACAAATGAAATATTGCCAACAATTCATTTTATAAGAGTTGAAACTCTTGGGTTTTGACACACACAAATAAACTAGTCCAGATGATTTCAATTTTTGTCCTTTTTATCATTAGTTTTTGTGAGTTTAGATTACACTCTGGTACCAATGCAGCTCAAAATATTGTAGTTGACTGTAAATAAGGGGGACATAGTTTTAGTTTGAAATTACAACTGCCCAGGAGCTACTGTAGATGGTTAAATGAAATTTATTTATTTTATCAATCAATACATGTATTTATTTCAAACCTGCACATAACATTTTTAAGACAATACCCCTTGTAAACAAATGCTATTGTCCGACAAATAAGCATATGCAGAGGGGACAATATAGGGCAATGTAACAACAAAGCAATCTCCATTAAAACAAACACAATCAAGGGGACTCCTGTGATATTTGAAGTAGTGGTTATTGCCTGAATACAATCTTAGAAAAAAAAAAATAAACAGTAGAAGTATTTTCTTCTTTTTTGTCAGCTCACCTGTAAAACAAACGCATGTCCCAGCGCATTCCTTGCTTTCTGTCTGCGCATGAGCACTTCCACGATACCTGCACAGCATTCACGTAAGTTACTTTTAAATCAACAATTACACTTTCTATCTGCGAGCACACACCATCATCTTCCCCGTCTAACCGCGCTACATCTACCTCCACAGCCGCCTCCGTGTGCTGTCTGCGGTGCTGTTGGAGAGCGTACCCAGACTCAGAGCCCCTTCCTTCGGTCACCTGCGGCACGAGACCCCGGGAGGCCACGTGGAGACTCCGAGCCGGTAAAGCCTTCACCAAACACGGCCTCATCAGACGCGTGTGAAGAAAAGCTGTCATGGTTGTCAATAGTTGAAGTGAGGTGAGTTGTTTATAAACAGGAAGAGTTTAGGAAGTCCATCTGGTGACTTCCTGTTGAAAATCGTTATGAATGAAACTTCCAGCTGCAGATGGCACATGTGGTCCTACTGTAGCCGAACCGATGATAGATCCATGAGCCGAGCTGGTATCTGTTCCTTCTTATAAGCACCGAAAGATGTTTGTGTTTTTTTAAAATGACAAGTTAATTATTGCAGTTGGCTAGAGTAGATGACATAACAGCAGAGTTGAAGTGGTTAGCCATGCTTCTAGATTAAATAAACATTGTGGTTAGCCATGCTTTATTCATATCTGCCAGTTGAAAACATTTCTACAAGAGTGAAATGTTCAATAGTTTAAATTATTATGCAATAATGATAGTGAAACCCTGGTTTTCTGTGTTGTAAATATTTTAAAAGCCCAGTGTTACATAATAGCAGAATAAAGTGAAATGTTTCAAGTTTCTTTTTGCCACAAAATACCAGATCTGCATTTAAATCTCAGTGAAATAAATACATTACTCCTGATTGCAGTGGCAAGAGTATCAGACATAGAGGTGAGGTCAGCTTTTCCATCAGTTTGTCCATGTCTTGTTTGACCATGCATTATTAACTAAGTCTTTACTGCTATGCACTGGCACCGCAGCCGGTGCTTCAGGTAGTTCCATGAGCACATACAAGAATCACATAAGCAACAGTAATAGTCACTTAAATAGTTTTTTTTTTTTTTGCTCTATAATGCATGTGTTTTTTAGGTGTTTGGCTCTGGCTCATACATTCTCACCAATTACCGTATCCATTTTGGCCTATGACACAGCCATGCTGTAGCAACGTTTATTACATTTGAGTAAATAAGTTAAAAACAGTAAAACATAAAAGCATAACATAAAAACAGTAGGAATATACAAAGTAGCATTGTCATGATACTAAGATTACAATGTCCTTTTTTATATATCTTTATAGTGATTTTTTATGGTTATATTTATATTGATTTATTCATGGGGCAACAGTGGCATAGGCCTTTTTGAGCCTGAAGGTTGTGTGTTCAATCCCTACATGAGACCTTCTCCACCGACTCAATGTCAAGTATAAATTGATACTAGTTTTAGTATGGATTAATATCTGATTAATAGGAAGCACTCAAAAACAGTATAAATAGTTATTAAAATAAAATTTTAAAAACAGCTCAAAAATATATCAGTGACATGTTAGTCCCATATGAACCAGCCCGGACTCTGAGGAGCACAGGGACATGGACTCCTGTTAGTGCCCAGAGTCAGAACTAAACATGGGGAGGCTGCTTTTCAGATTTATGCTGCTAAAATCTGGAGCAGTCTTCCTGAAGATGTGAGACAGGCCTCCTCTCTGACAATGTTTAAAACCAGGTTAAAGACAGTTCTGTTTAGCTGTGCATTTTATATTTATATAGCTGTGGGATTTTATATTTTTAGCTTTTGAATGTTCTGTGATTATTTATGATTTTAATGCTTTTTAATTTTGTTCAGCACTTTGAGTTGCCTTGTGTATCAATTGTGCTATATAAATAAACTTGCCTTGCCTTGGCCTAGCCTCATCATGTAAATATGCAGTATGCAACTTTTTATGTAAAAAAAGTTTCTAATTTTTGCATATTAAAAGCATTCATTAATATGACGCAGCGGCTGTATGAGTGGTCAGCATGTTGCTGTGACTTTCTATCACAGTGGTCTGATGCTATAAATGTTTGGCAGAGGTAGTCTGCTGAGAGACCCCCAAACCAGAAAACCTACAAAACAATTGATAGTGGAATACTGTGGACACAACCGTGATCAGAAGTTAAGGTACCATGCTGACCACTGATACATCCACTGGCGTCACTACAAAGTAAAAATAATAAATAAACTTTTTTTCCACAGTGCATAATGTACTTAGAGATTCTTTGCAAAAGTTTAACATATATTATATGCAAAATATAAGCAATAAGGGTTAAAAAGTATAGCTGATTGCTATTCATATGTTTGGTGTTCTCTCTATTTCTGTCAAATGAAATGACACTCACTGTTTATGTATGAGGCCGTTTGAGTGACAGAATCTGAGCCCAAGGACGTCTGAGCGTCGTAACTCAAACTGGCCTGCTCTGCCAGTGTCACCAAAGATCACCAGTATCAAAGACAAGATATTACGTCAAAGGGAGAAACACGAGAGATGCGTCTGACAAAATTCATGAAATGGACTTTTATGATCAAATAAAGATAAACAAAACGGACTGGAAACGTACTCAACGGATTTATTTGATTTTCATTGTCACTTTTGATTATATTCACACATTGACTGTATCACAATGAAACTGGCGTGCAAGTACAGACAAGAAAACAGAAATAACTTAACTAAATAATTAAAGCCAAGGGACCTAACTTATAAAACATAGCAATGAAAGTATGTAATAACAAGCTCTTTAAACAGTTTAGTTCTTTCACCAGTTTTCACATGCACATATTATTGTCCCCTTCCGCATCTTTAGATCAGCTTTTTCAGACTAAAATGCTAAAAAAAAAGAGGCTCCTCATCCAGCCAATCAACGCTCAGCATCCATCAGGGCTCTTAAAGACAGCATGATGTGATCTGATTTGTTCACAAGTTTTTTCTATTGGGACAAACAACATAAATCAGTTTAAAGATCATGCAAAAATATATTTTAAAGCTCAATATTTATTGTCTGTACATTATCTTTTATAATAGTGAGAAGATACTATACATTTTGCAACATCAGGCCCACTGGGACAACAAATGGAAATTAGCCTTTGGTTCCTCTCTGATTTGTTTATATTCATGTCTGAGCATGTTTGTTCAGTAACGTGCTCTGTCCCAGTGAAATAAATAAATAAAATAAACTAATTGGCTAATTGCAATTGCGCTGGTTGCACAAAGTTTACATAATAGTCTACAAATCCATCCATCCAAATTAGTTAGTTATAATGTGTTTCTCTACTTAGTAATTTTGACTCATAGAAATAATCTTTGAAGTAATCATGATATAGTTATGGGACAAATAATATGTGTTTGACCAACCGTAGAGTCAGTTACATGCAGGAGAAAGGAGAGCACCGTTTATATCAGTTACATGACGTTCACGTGACTGACGACAGAAGTATGCTGAGACAGACTGAATTATGTTGATGAAGTTATGATGGTTGGAGGAAAAGTAGATGGACATGGAAACACTCAAAAAAACTAAAATATTGTGAAAAAGTTAAAACATTAAAAAAACTTAAAAATGTATTTCTCATAGATTAATTACACATTATTCCGCACCGTATCATGTTTGGATATGTCAGAAGAATAGAGAATAGAGAATGTTTGAAATGCATTCTACTTTGTGACCGGCAGGGGGCAGCTTTGTATAACCTTCGTCGTTTTCAAATCTTTTTCCCCCACATATATATCAAAAACTAGTTACAACGATTACATTCAGGTAATAAAAGTAGTACTTTATTGAATGTCAGTCAGAAGTGCTTGTCCCCAGACTGGTGGAGAGATCAGAGGCTGGTGACAGGGCATGATCCTGGGCATGAGTCACAGCAGTGTGTGGAGTCTTGTTACTGGATATGTCTGTCAGAAGAGACACTGCAGCTCTGGGCTACACTCACTCTGGCCTCTGATGTTCACCACATTCATGATCTTGTCTTTCAGAACACAAAAAAGTCGGATCATTAGGCCAGTACAATGTCCAATCAGAAAAGAAAAAGGCTTGTGTGTGTCGTGTGTAGGTTGTATAGTTAAATATGTAAGATTGTAACATGTAAATTTGGCCAAACCTGGTGTTGGTTCTTTAGCTCTTACTGATGGTCTTCTGCCGGTTCTGTGCACTGCTGCTTAAACTAAGAATGAAACTGTCAAATGAGAGACTTATGTGGGGCTTTGAGAACTAAAAACCAAACTGGGCAACAAGGTGTGGATAGCCCTCAGCAAGAAAGTCCTGGGTTCAAATCCTGGTTAGAACAGGGTCATTCTGAGTGGAGTTTGTATGTTCTCCCTGTGCCTGCGTAGGTTTCCTCCGGGTGCTCCGTTTTCCATAGGTCTGGCATCCGCCTCCTGTACTGGCGACCTCACTCCCTTCTCTGTGTGGTGTGAGAGACAAATGCCCACAACAATTGTAAAGCGTTTTGTGACTCTGGTTTGTGAAAGGCGCTATATAAATAAAGATTACTTACTTACTTAATTATCAACCTAAACAACATGGATAGTTTGTCCAATTATTTCTCAATAAAGAATCAAATTGTTATCAGAAATGTTGGGGTTTATCCCACATTATCACCTTGAATTGTTAAGTTGTTACCCTGGATTTTACTAGGGTTCACTTGCACATTGAATTGAAGTGCAGCTAAAGACGAATGGATAGTTCAGTTCAATTACAATAGAATGATGGAGTTTTTATGTGCTACAAAAAGGGCAGAAACTTACAGTATTCCTGATAGTAAGATCAAAGTAGAGTTATGTGCACGATCGGCCATGGGGAAAAAGACTTAAAATTGAAGGAGGAAGAAGAGTAATTTCTATCAGCATATAACTCGTTAAGATTGGGTTCAAGGGTCTAATATGAGAGAGGAGACATGCCAAGCTGTATTATAATGAGTGACAGGGAGAGGCCACAGTGGATCGGTCTGGGCGTCTGGCTGCTGACAGCTGACACTGCACATAGCCTTATTAAAAAATAAAGATGTTTTTACTGCACTCCGATCTCTATTCACTCATAGGCAGTTTGTGACAGACATTGAGGAGAGCAGATGACTGTGACAGCAACCACTCCAAATGTGTCCCAAAATTACACATGAGAGGTAGCATCTATTTCCTCTTTTGCTGCTGGTCGCCTCACCTCACTGATTCACCATGACCATTCCAGTGATTCAGGAGCTATTATAAACATAACACTTCATATTAAGTGATGCATCACCTTCAAAATGATGCTTGAGAAGTAACTTTTAGTTACTAAATTAACCGCAATTAAATCTTACTCAGAAAACGCATAAGGTTTATTAGAATTCATCTACATCCAAAAAATACGTTCTGGAATTCATTATGTCGCAAAAAAGCCCCGAGTGAGAAAGAACTGGCCACTGGAGAACGGCGTGCGTTTAGGCAACATTGTGTTTGACTTGGTAGACCATGGCGAGAGAGGGAGGGGGAGAGAGAGAGAGAGCGAGAGAGAGAAAGAGAGGGAGGGAGGGACACTTTACAGGCGGCGGGCAGGCGTGCGCTCAGAGCTGCAGAGCGCGAACAGCAGAGCCGCACTTTGGTTTAGCGCGTCTTTCATTTAGGGCTATGTCTGTGCTTCTAGTGAAACTCTCCCTTTAAGTCTCAGTTTGTTTGGAAACTAACAACAATGCACTCCGCTGGAGACAACTAGCTCCAGGGGTGACTCACCGGGGCTTACGCGCGGTAGTGCTCAGCGTCTCTCATCACAGCCCGGTCAGTGCGCGTGAGCCACGGGAATAGTGCATTTCTGAAGGAAAGAAATCTGAAGTCCAGTGGTAGTGAGAGCCCGTGGTCCAGAGCAGACATCTCCCGACAGCCTCATGCAGGATGCCCGGGAAGCTCCGGGGAGTCCTGGTCCAACTCAACCCGACTTCATGACGCTCTGGGCACCCTCGTCATGCGTCTCCTGCCCGAGCCAAGCGCACAGTCCCTGCGGATCCTCTTTCTCTTTATCTTTGTGATGGGGGTGACCCCTTCGCCGGCTCTCACAGCCGGCTGTCCGGACAGATGTGTGTGTGATGATCAGCTGGTAGTGCAGTGCGCAGGCCAGGACCTGACCCTGTTCCCCACCGACCTGCCCCTGGCTACGCGGCAGCTCATCCTGTCCAATAATCGGATAGGAGAGCTGCCTGCGCTGCAGCTCAACTACCTGTCTGACCTGGTCTACCTGGACTGCAGCAACAACTCCCTCACAGAAATCTCGGAGTCCACTTTCGGGAACCTGCGTAAACTCGCCTACTTGGACCTGTCGTTCAACGTGCTGCTCCAGATTGAGGACAGGACGTTCGGGCCGCTCTCGTCTCTGGTGATGCTGAGACTCACGGACAACCCCGGGCTTACTGACATCCACCCGGACGCCTTCTCGGAAAACATGGCGCTGCAAGTGCTGGACGTGAGCAGGAACAACTTGACGGTGCTGAACATCAGCAGTCTGATCGCACTGCCCGCTCTGCGCTCTCTGGGGCTGAGCGGGAACCCGTGGAGGTGCGACTGTGACACGGAGGACCTGTGCCTCTGGGTGCAGATCGAGGGCTTCAAGTTCCAAGGTCAGTCCCCAATCACGTCACACAACACAAAGCATCTACAAGTGGTGTCATACAAATGTTACTCTTGTATGAAACTCAAAGTCATACAAAATGTCCAAAATAATTTGGTCTAATAGGGTTTTGTATTTATCAAAAATACCTGTAGTTCTGCTGTTTTGAGAGAAAGGAACTTTATTACATTCTATTTTCAAATGTAGATAATCCAGCTTTAATTACAATAAAACTAATTTATGTGGTATAAAAGTATTAATATTTATCGGCTACCTAGGCCTATGAATAAAACAGTAGCCTATCATTTTCTATTGCCTATATCATTCCATCCCTTTATCCTGCTTTGAGAACCACTCCCCCTCTCTCTCTACCACCTGGACAGACACTAAACAAAACAAACATTTATTGAAGTTACCATCTTTCATGGCAAATTGAAAGATGTAATATAAATTCTGGGACGCATTGTCTATATAAGATCATTACATTGAAATATGTGACCTGCATATTCTAGTCACTGGGATATTATATAGAAAGGCAAGTTATTAAAAATCAACATAATGTTTTTTTTTTAGATATAACTTGACTCCATCAGTCGACCCAATCCTACTGAAGCAGTCTATAGTGCCTCAATTCTATCTTCAGACTTTCCCAAAAATCTCCTCTTTAGTTCTCTTGCATCACATGAGAGACTCTCCTCCTCTGGGCACATGTTGCACTTGGAGCTAATGGTTTGACCTGGGAGTCAGAGCAATCTTCAGCTTTCCCTCCCTCTGCTCTCATCAGGAACCCGACCCACTCAAACTGCCTGTAATGTCTCAAGTTTACCTCAACAAATCAGCTCCTTTTTGTGGCATTTACTTGAAAGCCAACCTTATCTGTCCTGAAATAGCCCTGCAGGATTCAATTATCAGGCTCGGTGACTAGATGATGAGGCCTTTTGGAGTTAATTGACTTGTGCATGCTGGTAAACTGGGCTAAGTCTCTCTTTGCTTTTAATAGCAGTCCGTGTTGTCTTGGTGTTGTGTCCTTTTGCCATTCTCGCAATAGCTTTACCCCAGTGAGATCTGAACCTAGTTTATTTTAATGCAGGTTCTGTGGCTGTCCAGTGTCCACTATTCAACCCTGAATAGACTGCCAACTGAAAGCTACTTTACCTTAAGCAAGACAAGCCGTTTTCATATGACCCCTCTCTTTTCAATTTAAATGTTATAACTAAATGGATTATTTGATTCTATATGCACTTTATAGGAGGATTTGGTACATTTTAAAAGAGTGGGAGCTATATTCTCACATCAATCATTGTTTTACTCAAACATTTTTTGATAAAGATCTTATCCCTGCATGGTAAAGTGGTTCGAGCCGGCTAAGATTTGCAGGGGTGTCAAACTCATTTTGGTCCGGGGGCCAAATACAACCTAATTGGATCTCAACTGGGCCGGACCAGAAGATGCTTTACAATAATACCCAAAAACGGTACAAAGTCCAACTTTTTGTGCACATAAACACATTTATTTAAAACTTCCTTTATAACACTGTCCTTTAATACTCGCTCAGTTTTAACTGTAAATCTGTTACAAACTTAAATGTAACAGTGAGTTTTTCATAGTGCAAATAATGTAATGTATTTACAATATTACATTGTAAATGGCATTTTACAATATTTCTATTACTATTTGTATGTTAGCTTTGTTTTAAGGCTCATTACATGGAAAACTTGCTCATAAAGGTAAAGTAGGTAGATAGAAAAAAGCAGAGATGCCACCCAGTGCACGTAGCACCAGCCCCTCATTGATCCTCCTGCAGGTGGTGAGTCCACAGGAGCCTTGATCTTTCAGCGGGGGCTTCAGTCAAAGTGGGGTTAAGTGTCTTGCCCAGGGACATAACAACAGCAATCATCAGTGGGAGTCTGTGGAGAAGGTCTCATGGTGGGCTCGAACCCACGACCTTCAGGCTCAAAGGCCAATGCTCTACCAACTGAGCCACTGTTGCCCCGCTCAGTTAACATGACATTTATTATACATTTTACCAAAACAAAGCCCCTGGAGGACATCGTCATAGAGATTCTGTTTGTTTAAAAATACTTTGTAAACACATTTTAAATTATTTCTGCAGTCATTATAGAATTATCCAAAGTCCAAGGACCTCTTCAACATGTTTAAGGGTATATAAGGTAAAAAAAATAAATAGAAATATTAATAAGTTTTATTAAAGTAGTTATAATAAGTATTATTAAAGTAGTTAATAACTATTTCAATGATCGATCAGTTGTGTTTAATTGATTACCTCATTTAAGCAGTAGTACCAGTATATTTTAGTTATTTATTTATCAAATATTGCGATTAATATTTATTTATTTACTTAAAATAAAATAAAATAAAATATAAGCAAAAGCACAGAAAAGGGGTAACTAATCTGATAATCAATTAATCACCATCTTACATAGACTTAAACATGCTGAGAAGAGCTTTTATGACTTTGATAATTCTATAATTACTGAACGCAGATGGAAAGGATAATATTTTCAATGAAATTACCCATCTCTCCAGGGGCATCACATGAGCTTTGTTTTGGTCACACGTATAAAAAATCCCACGTTCTCTGACTTTTTGAGATCCAAACAGCTAATTCATTATAAAAAAATAACTTAAGTCTCAGTTACAATTAGTAATACTAGGTCCTGGTTATTTGTTGTTCAGTTGAGTTTAGTATAGTTTATAGTTTGCATCTTTCATCCCTATCTGCACAGTCCACTGAGGAGAAAAGACCAGAGGCAAAGATAAGGATTTATTGAGCTTTGAGTAGCCTATTCATAAAGACTACAATGGCCTCCATACAGCCTCCTCCCTGTTTCTCTGATATAGAGCAGTGATGCATATGCAGGCACATACAGTGACCCGTGCAGATGTAATTGGCTCCAGAGTAGTGGGGTGTTTGTGGTGTTGTGTTGTGTGTGCGTGTGTTTGTGGTGTTGTGTTGTGTGTGTGTGCGTTTGTCTGCCTGGTTGCGTTGCCCTGGGTCTCCCTGTGAGCACTGTGAGTCTTGACGTCCCAGGACTCCAGCTGTCGCTCCCTCTTAACGTGAGAGAGAATCAGGTGCAGTGGGAGTGTTGTTTATCTCCAGCTGAAAGAAACATCTTCAGTAACTCAACCTGCATGGCCAAAGGTCTTTCAGAGTGCTCACAAATTGAGTTTATGGGCACAAGAGCAGCACATTAGGAGTGTTAAGAGGTCGACTATATAAAAACAGGCAGGAAGTACCTAATTCTTTTTCTTATGTAATACACTGCATTTGTTCCAAGATTCTTGAAAGGCCAAACGACTGTGGTCTGCTAAAGAATATATTTTTAGATACAATATCTTTATACACATATATTTAGAATACAATATTTATGAAACTAGATAAAACATAAACCACAGAAATCATTTATATTATTTGTGTGTTTGCTGTGTGTGTTTTATTGCTCTGATATTTTGACCTCAGTCACAAACAATCCTCAGTAAATTAAATATAAATTAAAATGGGGCGGAGCTAAGGGATCAAAAGCCTTTATTCTTTTACTGAACCATATCAAATCGCTTCAAAATATATTTCATAGAACCGTGTCAAATTGTATTGTTTCATGAATATCAAGAGTACCGACAGGCTCTGCAAGATCAGCCCAACACGTTATCTTCATCTTATTAGAAAAGTGTTGTAAAAAGTGTTTATCTTTACATCCACTTTTGCAAACTCTTTGAGCGCAGTGTGTCACTATTTGACGCTGTAAGCTGAGGGTGGTCCTCTCTTATTCACTTAACTTGCTGAAGAAGCTGATATAAAGATGTGTTAGAGGCCCAATAAAGCATGCATGTGAAAACTAGTGATGGAACCAAACTGTTAAGAGCGAGGAACTCATTTATTGAGGTTTGAAAGTGGTTATGCTGAAAAAGGAAAGAGGTCACGATTTGAAGCCAAGTGACGCATTCTGTGATTTGTGTAACTATATGAGTGGATGAGTCTTCTGCTGCTGGAAACCTGAATTTCTCCTACGGGGATCAATAAAGTATCTATCTATTTATCCATATAAAAAAAGAAAACATGAAACACAATCCAATGAATATCAGATATCGATATCAGAATGAGTGAATATGCTGTCTCTGTTTGTCTGAGCTGCCTGAAACCTGACAAACAAATTGGCAGAATTCAACTGAAAGTTTTTGGCTCTGGACGTGTGATGCCTTCAGCCTCAGCTGCAGTAACAGATCTGCCTCGTCAGCACATCAGCTCTTGAAACTGGACGTTCAAGACGCAGTAGCATTTAGCGCAAGAAGCTGGTGTTGTGCACATTCATGCTGTGTAACATTAAAGTGACCTGTAGCAAATAGCAACCACCAAATATTTTACATTTACATGTTTCTGTGGTTATTATTTGAATAATATACTGTACAGTGTGGTCAACAGGAGAAGAGCTGTTGTTGACAATCTAACAGGGTCAGCATCGCCGGGGGCAACAGTGCAGGCTGTAAATCAACATTTTACACCTGTCCTGGTTTTCAACCAGTTATCATTATAATACAGGGAAATAATGATTACTGTATGTAATAATTCACTCTTGCATAAATCATCCTTTTAACATTCTGACTTTTACTTTCACAATGTAAAGATGATAATTATCAACCTCATAAAGGTTGTAATGTATTGAAAATAATAGTAATAATAATAGTTTTATTGATGGCATGCTCTTCACTTCTGTTTTGTGTAAACCCTCACGCAACAATAGATATTGTTCATTATAATTATCATCTTATACATGTATTACTTGCCAAAAGTAAAATGTTTAATGGCCTTTTGAGCCATTTTAACAAGAGAAGCATCGGTGTCATGTCCTGGAGATATTGTCCCGTCTCTATCCCATGGAAAAGAGCCCGAACAGAGGCCCATGCTGCCCAGACGTTTAAATATTCATCAAAAGAAACTGGAGGTGAATGAGATCGCAGAATAAGTTTTTGTTTGTGAAGCCAGCCACATAAAAGGTGAGATTGACAAGTGGAATTGGTCAAATAGATGGAGCCTGGTGTGTCATAACAAAACTAAATAGGAAGGATAATGTAGTGTGTGTAAAAAGAAGCTTCCGAACCACACTGAGGCCCAGATCTGTCACTCAAATGTTGTTATCAACACATTAATCTACAGCTTATCACTATAACGGAAACAAGGTTAGGCAGGACTCGGGGCCACGGCTAAATCAGAAGGACAGCCTCTTCCATAGGTCACGCATGGACATATAAATGATATGAGCTGTTAAGTACATGACATAGGCTAATGCCTTTAACAATATACTAAACTTTATTTATATAGCACCACATTTAAAAATAAACTGACATAACCAGTCAACGGATGAAGCGGAAGAAGATGGATGGATGACATAACCATAAAAGCAGTAGAGAAAATATTATCATGAAATAAATAGACACCAACCCCAAGACAAAGATGATCCAATCATAGGACCAGGGATTATAAAAAGGCAAATTGATGAAAGTGGGTTTTAAGGATTGATTTCAAAGATGCTACTGACGGTGCAAGCCTTATCTCCTCGACCCTGGAACAGCTAACAAGGATCTAAGGCTTTGTCTGGTGATGAAAAGTTTTGAGATGTAACCTGGTTCCAGACCTTAAAATTTAAGACCTTTAAAAGTAATCAGTAAATTCTTAAAATAAATCCTAAAACACACAAGGAGCCAGTGGAAGGATTCTAGACAGGGTTGATGTGTTCCCTTTTGTTAAAACTTCCACTCAGGGTTTCTATCTTTGAGGAGTCCTCTGCATTAAAAACTCTCACACCAACTGTTCATATAGGACTATCGTGGAGATGTTTTTCCACATGAGGCAGAACTTGTTTTGGTCAATGGGGAATGCAGAAGCTTTCATGGTGAGTGCTGGGATGTTTTACGCACAGACTTTGACCAACAGACTGCATAGCAGCAGTACTTATTAACCACAGGCCCACACCTAGACCGCCAGCATCCCCCAGAGGATCCCATGAAACCATTTGGTTAAATCTATAGTGAGAATAACAGATTCCACACTCATGAGTGAAAATACAGAGAACATTTTAAAGGTGTTCAGTCTTACTGAGATTGTATTACTGCATGGGACATATACGTAACTCCCTCTGGTTTTGTACTGATGGTAACTGCACAACTCAGCATTAAATGCCCAGATCTTAATTGGAAAACGCGCACAATACACAGAACAAAAGCAGGATGGATTTTATCCTTTTTCAATTGATGGAAAATTGCTCTTCCTGACAACAGCGACATGCTGATGCCATTGTGCGTACTAAGAAATTTGGGCCTCAAGTCAAAATGCTTAAGAATCCCTGGCCTATAGGACCACGTAGAACATGGTGAACTTAATTAATCCATCATTCTGTATTGCATTTTGCACAATGCAATACGTCCCCATCATTTACTGTGTTTAGTTATCATAAAAAGTGAGAACACAACATAGGAACACACATGAACATCCCCATCTCCAGTAACATAACGGCAGAACACACACTTTCCCCCTTGTTCTGACATTTATTTTTTATTTATATAAGTAGCTGCAATTAATGCTTCTTCCTGTCCCTCTCTGTGATGCTGCTGCTCCAGCAGACCACACCGTACAAGAGGCTGATGCCACCACAGAGAATAGAACGTCTTCAGGAGTGGCCCCTGCACTTCAAAAGACCTGAGCCTCTCAGGGCTCTGGCCCTTCTAGAAGAGGGCCTCCGTTTTATGTATCCTGTCAAGTTTGTGATTCTCTCTGAATGTCCCTTCCCTGGGTGTTCACTCGGGCTGGAGCAGCAGAGTGTCGTTTGTGTAAAGTCCTGCACCGACTCCTTGGTCTTCTCGTGTTTATGAGAAGGTGGTTTCGCTGACACTAGTCCTGTGTTTGTCCTCTGTACTCTGCGTCATCATCCGCAGTGATGTCTGTCAAAACACGGTTGGTTGCGTCCTACGGAAATTAAGAATATAGAACATGTGCTCTATATTCTTTTTAACTGTTGATTCTCTGACCTGTGTTGGTGATTTCAATGGTTTTGTTAAGTCCTCTGAAATGACTACTGTTGTGATTTGGGCTTTTCAAGAATAAATTGTATTGTGTATAAATTAAGGGTATATGTAAGAGTAAATCCAGTGAGTTGCTCTATGACGGGGGAGCGCTTTGACCAGCTGCAAATTATGATTACATTATATATTTATTTGACTATTATTTTAGATTAGGACTTTATTATCTTAGTACTGTGAGAAAAAAAAGATTGTTTCTGACTTTGACATCTGAAAATATGTTATACTTTAAAGTTGAAATATTATGAATTAAAATCGGATGAGCCTTATGCTCTGTCGTAGGACTGATCATGCAGCCCTGTGTGTGAACAAAAAAGTGTTTTAAGTTTGGCCACTCCAAATGTTTAAGTCCTGTGGAATAAAAACCTATGTTTGTATTTTAGTTATTAGGAGTTATATCAGGAAAATAAATTTAAAATGTAACAAAAAACAAGTGTGTACCATGTTTCCAGCCCTCTCCAGCACACTGACTTTATTATTGTATACTTTTGAGCTTTGAAACTTCTTTGGTTTTCACCTTTTTAGGTTATGTAAGAAAATCAAATTGATGAAAGAGTAAAATCTTATTACACTGCGTTATTCATTCAGTCTAATACAGGTATAGATGGTGCATTATTCATTCACCGTAGCCCAGTCCCATCTGGTGTGGCATATCAAATTTAGCTGGCCTACTTGTGGAGCTCCGACACTATTTTTTTATGTCTGAATGTGTTCCCTGCTCCAAGATCGATGTGGTGCTTGAGTGGGAGTTTTTCCGATGTCGTCACCTCAGGCGGACAAACAATAGCAAACGGGACGTGCAGAGATGACCGGGCAAAATCAAGAGCGATGAAGGAGCGAGAGAGGGATGGACGGTGTAGAAAAGCACACTATAACACTGTGCGTGAAATGATCAAATCCTTAGCTATAGTTTGAGGCTCAGAACATCAGGGGTACATACAGTTAGTGGATTTGATGTATGCATTCTCTTCTTGTGCATCACCTGTTTCTCTAAGTACTCTAATAATCTTCATCACCACTGTCTTTTCTGTTGCCAAAGCTGCCAGAGGCTAAAGTGACAAAAGTTATTCCCACGCCAGGGGATGTGTGATTGTCTGTGTATGTGTGCATGTGTGTCGTGTCTCTTTGTAGGAGTAGATTTAGCTAAAATTTGGTGTGCAGGTGAGATATGACGGTAGGAAGAATCCATTATTATTTTATTTTTTAATCTTTATGTATTAATAAATAATGAATTATGAACACCAGAATTACTTCAACGCAAATTTTCATTCATAGTTCAATTTAGGGTAAACCATGATCCCCCACTGACACGGGGAGAACATTCAAACTCCCCTCACAAAGGCCGTGTTCCGTCCGGGAGTCGATCCTTTTTGCTGAGAGGAGACAGCTCTAACTACCCTGTTTCACCTTTACCTCTCTAGATTTGGGGTATTAGATAAGTTTGGCCTTCTTTGTACCAAAATGGGCAATTTTAGAATGAACAAACAAAATCACATGACAATAACACACATCTGAGAGAACAAAAACAGGCAAACTCCAAGGGGAGGGACCGAACCATATGCGCATGGCTGACTAAGTCATACAGGTATAAATGATAGTTTTGATGACATCACTCACATTATTATTAGTGAGGAGGCTATTGTTTGACTTTGGTAATAATATTCCTTTGTTTTAAATAACAAGTGAACAGATGTAGTCACAATGGTCTGAAATATACAGTAAATTATTCATATGTATACAATAATAATAATAATAATAATAATAATAATAATACGGGCGGCAGTAGCTCAGTTGGTAGAGCATTGGCTTTTGAGCCAGAGGGTCGTGGGTTTGAGCCCAACTTTCACCATCGACTCCCACTGTCTGCTGTCGTTGTGTCCTTGGGCAAGACACTTAACTGCTGGGAACACCTGATGCCACAGTGGGGCGGCTGTAAAGTGCCAAACTGCCGTTGTGTCCTTAGGCAAGACACTTCACCCCCATTGCCTAGAATGAGTCTGGTGTGTGTGTGAATGGTTGGTGGTGGTCGGAGGGGCCGATGGCACATACTGGTTGCCTCGCTTCTGTCAGTGTGCCCCAGGGCAGCTGTGGCTACAGTAGTAGTAATCCACCACCGTGTATGGAGTGAATGAATAATGACATGTGAAGCGTCTTTGAGTGTCCAAAAAAGCGCTACATAAAACCAATGCATTATTATTATTATTATTATTATTATTATTATTATTATTATTATCAATATGGGTTAGTTCATGTTGCCACACACACACTTCCCCAACAGAATAGACCTATAGGGGTATTGCACATAAGCGATACAGAGATAGAGGTGACTGTGAAATGTGCTAAAACAGTGTTGATCATCTGTGATAAGAAGATGAGAGGCTGCGGCTTATCTAACCTTCAGTCCCATCCACTCATGCGTTCAGAGGAGGAAGCGGGGGGAACACATGATGGTGGTAATCTGACTGATGTTGCATTTGAGAGGTGTGCGGGCGTGTTTGGAGTGATGGAGGAAAGGTCATCTATTCTCTATAAACTGTTTTTCTACCTTTTCAATGAGATAATGGGCCAATCATTTATGCTCTATAGCAGTGTCTCCCAAAGTGGGGTCCGCGGCCCCCTGGTGGGCCGCGAGGGTACTGCAGGGGGGCCGCGGGAGGTCATAAAAAAAATAAAAAAAATAATATAATTATTTAATGTTAAATTTATAATGTTTTGTTTGTAATATTAAAATATTTGTGTTCATTATTTGACTTGAATAATCCACTGTAATCATTTTTGTATTACAATGTTTGTAGCAGAGGCTATTTCCCCAAAATAAAATAACCAGAAGAGCCTATTCTTAATGTTGTCTTCTTGGTTATTATTTTGGGGGGCCACGCAGACCCGTCAGATTTTTAAGGGGGCCTCGGTGTTACTGAGTTTGGGAATGGCTGCTCTATAGACTCCATATTAATCTTTCTATTTTTGCCTTAATTTGATGGGATAGGAGTTTATATTAGAGTTGGGAATATATGGGTCCTTCACGATACGATTAGAGATATATGGCTCACAAGATAATATCACAATATGGCGATACTGTGATTATCAATATATTTCTAGAATAATTTTCAACTATATACAGTATAATATTAGGTCCCATCTAGAGGTTTGCATTTGTATTTAGCTATATTGACCAAATAATTACTTGAAATATTGGTCTTAAATAGTTTTATTGAATGAAATGAGTACAGTTGTGCTTGGCTGGAAACAGAACAGGAGAAGAAGGCTGGATATTAACTGACTGAGAATAAGCTTTAAAATGAGGTCTAACTGATGTCTATTTAATCAATACTTTTGACACACAATTTGTTTTTTTTTTAGGATTTGTTAGTTTTTAAAGAAAAGTGTTGAAAATGAAGTTTTAATAGAACCAATTAAGTTGTATTATGACAATACTGACACCTGAAGTTCATATTATTTTAGTTAAGATTCAGTTAAGATTCTTACTTTCAAAAAAATGCTCAAGTTTCTGTGCTACAGTGAGAAGAATTTTAGTAGTACTCTTCAGTGAGTGTTTGCCCCTGTGAGCAACAAGGTACAACCATAGTGTGATGTCACTGTTCCAAAACTTTGATAATATTTGTGAAATTGGTAACAAAATGTGAAATATTAGTGAAAAGAGTAGTTATTTCTGTCACATGCACTTCAACACTTTGCCCAAAAATCTAACAGAAACGTCCTTTTCTTCAAACATAGAAGATTTATTTGCATTTTATGTCGTTAGAAAAAAGCCTATGTGAAGAGTTGAATCATTAAGTCTATACTGGCTTCATTTGGTATTTTCTGTCCTCCTAGAAATTCTCGCTGCTGTTTTTCTATTAAGTAATTTATGTGTTTTGTTTTGATTAGCATATGCATTTTTAAGTCATTGCATTGTTTATACAGTGTCCGCTTGCCCTTCTCCCACTGTATGAAAGCGCAGCCACACTGGTTTCCATCTGCAGCAGCATAATTAATGGGCCCGTGAACAGTGGGGTTGCCCAGTTTAGGACGGTGACGCTGTGCCACTAGATCTCTTATCATCTGTACGTTTATTATGGTGTAAATATGTGGACACAGGACACATCCTTCAAAATGCGTTCATTATTATCAGTTCATTTACATTTTCACAGATTTAGAAAAAGTGGTCTTCTTTGCAAATGGTTTTAGAAAAAAGCTGAAATTTGGCTAAAATTCCCACTTAATTATAATTTGTATTATTTTGACTTTGCAATTAAGATTCAGTCTTTATGTTGTGTTGATATTTACATGAAACAACATTGTCTTGTTGATTGCAACCCTTTAAAGGTGATTTCAGTAACTTAAACTGAATTTTATTTTTCTGACTCTGGGAAAGGATTTTCCAACATCCATCCATCCATCCATTTTCTACCCTTGAATCCATTTCTGGGTCAGGGGGGTGGCAATCAGAGATGCCACCCAAGTCTCATAGCACCAGCCCCTCACTGACCCTCTGCAGGTGGTGAGTCCACAGGAGGATTTTCCAACAATAATACAATATTTAAAATGCTCCCTCTCCATAACTACAACTAGTCATAATTGCTGGAGGAGAATAGTTAAAACAATAATGAGGGGCCTCAAGGATTTTAATTAATTTCAACCAATCGGAGGCTGCGGGGGTGAACATGGGCAAGTCTACAGTAAAAGAGAAGAGAAAAGTTTCACTCTGTCTCCACACTGCTGTTGTTTTAAGACTCAGTGTTGAGTGGATTTGGTAAAGTTCCTCGTGACCATGCAGCATCAGGTCATGTTTGCATTATTGATTGTCATTGTATCCGTGTTGCTCATTTATAAACTCCTATTATGCATTTAGATCCAGGGCACGATCTCATTTTGAGGGGCCGCATTCTCAAAACAACAACATTTGGTGGCTGAAACTTTTGTATGTTATTCTGTATTTTTTTTCTACATTATGGAGATATTTCTTTATTCAACATGAGTTTGGACAGATTTGGAAAAAATGAATCCAGTTCGTCTCATATGTTGTTGTTTAGCTTTCTAATGGTGTATACCAGCCCTACAGCCTCTACCTTCACCAATGCTTGCAAATTGATAGTAATTGGAAATCTTTGCCCCTCACAATGCGGCAGCTTTCCTTGTATTTGACACATGGGGCTTAAAGCATCCAGTTTTAAACAAGGATGTTTCAGACCTTTTACATTTCTTGGATCTTAGAAAAGTTTCAAAATGAAGTGAGAATGATAGCATTAAAAACATCAACCATATATTTAGTATATTAGTTATTCACGAGAAGAACACTATAATACCATTTTTGCAACTAGACACGGAAGAGATTTTTGTGTAGCTGCATTTGCACCATCACAAGCCACGAGCCAACATGAGATACCGGACAATTATTCCAATGTCATTTATAATGATTTGTTCTATTGTAATCACAAAAGGCCCTAAATGTTTTCTGAATAATCCTTCAGGCTCAATCCAACTCATCCACAGCAGAGTCCAGTCAGTGCTTTCTCTTGCAGCAGAAAAATGCATAAACTGCAGTGCACTAAGCAAAAGGGAATCCTGTTTAAGCTGTACTCTCTCACATGCGCACACTTTTCTCGATAGGCGCCTAATGGATGTAAAAGAAGTAGGTTTAAGTGGTTAACTCTCTGTAGATGAGGGATCAGAAAAGACGTTGAGGCTGGAGCAAATTAGGGTCAGTTTTAGCTCAAGTCTCTGGAGTCAATCTCATACTGTTAAATTAAATTGCATATTTGAAATCCCTGACTCATAACCAGAGCACCTTTACAGGGATATGCAGCGACCTGCTGGGCCTGAATGTAGGTCCATGCCCAATTTACAGAAAAGTCAAATAAAATGAACAAAATGTAAGCAATATCATGTTAATGGAAATGCTAAAGGGACTGTGTGTGAAACGCACTGTTAGTGGTCATAACAATTACAATCTACCTTTTGTTGTCTAAATCTTCCTGCCTTCAACATATGTAGCTCATAAGCACTGATCACTGATGCAATCCACCTGCTGGAGTTAAGATAGAAATGGTACAAGATGAGATAAGATAGACTTTATTGATCTCACACAGAAATGTACCTGTCACATCTGGCATGGATAGAAACACTCAAGATTGTGCAAAAGAAAGAAATGACCAAACATGTTAAATGCAGGATAATTTATGTACAATAAAAAGTGGAAATTCAAAAGTGGCAATCAAGAAACAGTGTCATTAATAGTGCAGGTTTTTTCAGTCCTAATGCAAGTGACATAAAGTGACTTATTGTACAAACTCTGTGTATTACATAAATATGTGCAGTGCTTTTTTTTGTTAGTGAATTGGTTGATAATAATAAAAAATGAGAGGTTAATTCTGCTCTCCTGCTCTCTAATTAGATAATCTGCTTGTAAACTTTTATGGAAATCATGTTCATTGTATTTTTAATTAAGAATAAGTCCAGTTTAAACCTTTATTCAGAAAAGGCCAAGATTTGTACATGTTGACCTATTATCTGGGGAAACATAAAGTGGAGTAAATGAACTAAACACAAGTTGTAGTTTTTGTAGCATTTGCAATGAAATTCATGTATGTGAGAAGAGTGTTGTTTGACTGTAAAAAGCGTATTAAGTATTGCTGAGAAATGTTAACCCACAAATGAAATTGATAGAGGATTCCACCTTCAGCCCCTCCAATCGGAGGGTTCAGATATGACCTGCACTGGGGCCTAGTTAAGTCACTTTCTTGTGCAGATGTAGAAGTTAAAGCCAATCGTTGAACATTTCATGCAAACAGACATTTAGACCCAAGTGAAAATCAAACCCTCCCCCAGGAAAGTTCCATCTGAAAACAAGATTGAAACAATGTGAAATGCATTAAGTTCGAGTTAAGGGTGGCCATCACTGCATCGTGTCGTCAGAGGCAATAAGATAAATCATAAATCATATTTAATGAATGCATGATTAAGAGGCAGAATTACTCTTGTGTAAACGGTGGACAAATGCTGAAAATGTCAAGGGCAGGTTGCCAGATTGAGCGTTTCTTTTAACCTGAGTGATGGTGCGAATGGACGATAAGTGACAAAGCAGCAGACAGTGACGGGAGAGTGAATCATCACCTTCCTCTGTGTCCTCCACAAAAACAAACGATTTTCTCCCATCTCAGATCAGACGCTCATCTGGACAAACTCGTCCATGTTTGGTATTCTATGAAAATCGATGTTTGTTAATGTTTGTTCCTGTGAAGATATTGGCCTGAAATTTAGAAGCATAGACCTTATACCTTGCCTTCATACAGTATGTTGTCAATTTCTTCATTGTGCGATCAATAAAGTTTATTTTATTTGTAACCCTCTAATAGTTTCCTTAACCACTTGGTAGATCACCTTTTGAGTCACTACATTTACTCACTTGGTTTTAGGCACTTTTACTCTCAAACTGCATCTAAACCGTTTGGTAAAGACCTATGATGAACAAAAACTAGGGGTAAAAACTAATTCTTTATGTTATTAGGGTCCTACATCTATAAAATCACAAAAATTACATTACAGGAGTGAATGTTAAAGGGATAAACAGGTTGCATCGCAGGCAAATCTGTGGACAAGTCACTCCTCGATGGTATAGAAACAACCGGATCAAAACACACCAATTATTGAATAATGCTATTTCTAAAACTTTGTCAAAGTTGCAAAACATTAGATTGAATTTTAAATGTGCTTTTCATGATTAAAGAAACAATGCTGCTTATCTCAGTTTTTCTTTCAAACTCTTCACAATTGGATTATTCAAAACTTCTGAAGAAAGTAATGAATGCAGATTTTTCTCTGAAACCAGAGCCGCGTGTGAGCTCTTTAAACAGGCAGCATGTGTTAGTGAAATGAATACCGTTTATTTGTGTGTTTTGTGACGTCTAATTTAATCTTTCGACATTAACTAAACTGAACAGATGCGCACGTCTCACTGGTCTATTTGGACAACAGCTCACTCAATGTTAAAACAGTGGAAATATACATTGCCTTTCACCTTGTGCAGATGCTGTGATTGGGAGAATAGTAGTGATTTATGTTTGAAATCGTTCTCATTAGAGGACAGAGGGCCGTGCAGATGGCGGCATTTGTCACACTAAACATGCTCATGACAGAGGGCTGAATGTTGGGTTATTGTACAGGTCTATGGAACCAGCTTTCCCAGCTCTTTGGGTTTTGTGTGATATATTTCTATCGCAAAAGTTGACCAGATGACATCCATATGATTATCATTTGTAAACATATATAAATAGTGGAGTGAATAATGTTAAATCTGCAGCATATCTTGTCCAGAGAGCATACATCTGGAGTACAAGCATTCAATGACACACATTCCTTGATAGCTTTCCTACTATTTACAACTATTTGTAGAGAAAAAATAAAGTTAGCTTTTTTATCCCTATGGTCAAACGTCTCATTGTTTTGAAACCATACATGCTTTTTTGCTTAATCTGATTGTTACTAAATATACATATGGTCTGTTACTGTATTTTTCCTAACCAACGCTGTGTCTCTAAATAGAGCACTTTCTCTTAATAGTCGACTGAATATCGAAGCACAACTAAAAGAAACCCTTTTAGGACATACAGGTCATCTGAGGGCTCATATAAACACAAGAAGTTAAAACTTTTTCCATTTATCTCTGGGTCTGAAGTCTAAATCCAACTCAAACGGCTCCTGCCAAAATGCTGGGGAATTAGAAGCTGCGTTTGGCACAGAGTTCAGATCAGGCCTGCACTGCCAACAGCGAGAGTCCGGACTTCAACAAGACGCAGGTGAAAACAGGGAGGCTGAGAACCGGGATGGGAACCAAATCGGAATCACAATGTTTCTAGTCGCAATTAGTAATGTCAAATATACTTAAGTCATTCACAAACCTTATGTTTGACTAACAAACTGTTAAAGTCACGTACACGTCCAAATGTGTCCTGGACTCGTCATGTAAAAAACATATTTTACAACTGCAGTAGGCATCAAGATAAGTGGAGAAACTTTAGTTTTACTTTTCTTATTTAAATGTAATAGTTTAATGACATAAATAACAAAAAATAAGCAGTAAGTAAGTAACCGGATCACCTGGAGCAACCCGGAGCACACGGAGGAAACCTCCCCAGGCAGAGGGAGAACATGCAAAACTCTACAAAGAAAAGGCTTCCAGAGGCAGAATTAGCTACTCAATTATTGCTGTAATTTTAGCCATTTTTCAGTACACAAACTGCTCATTGTACAATATTCTTCAACTCTTCAACTGTTTCAGTAATCCTCACTTAGTAGGTTCTTAAAGACCA
Organism: Knipowitschia caucasica; assembly: GCA_964034765.1. Classification (NCBI taxonomy): domain Eukaryota; kingdom Metazoa; phylum Chordata; class Actinopteri; order Gobiiformes; family Gobiidae; genus Knipowitschia; species Knipowitschia caucasica. The sequence goes on along the minus strand of OZ035824.1, from coordinate 28,203,587 downwards.
ATGTGCATCAGTTGCCGACTGCCAGGGGATAGATTGTAAAAAGTTGGTCCCTTTTGGAGCGTTACAGTTTGATGAGTGGGGGCCGCCGTGCATGAGGGGAACACCTGGTGGATAATGAGAAAAGGAGGACCAGGCCAAAGCCACACAGATGGTGAGATCTGACCCGAGGTCCAGGTGCAGAGCCAACTCCAGCCAAATGAACAATGTGGCGAGAGGGTTGTGGTATGAAACTAAAATTGTGATTTAAAGATGACCAAAACATGTCCTGTATTTTCTGGACTATAAGCCGCACCTGATTATAAGCTGCAGGCTCCAATTTTTTAGAAAGAAATGGAATTTTGTACCGGGTTTCTAGCTGCACCTGTCCCAAATTGTAATATTGAAATATGTTGCTCAAAAACATTCATCATGACTTCTTTTTACTGTCAGTAATAAAAGTAAGAAATGAGTCCCTGACTGTTCTTTATCTTCAGCTTATATAGTATGAAGCTTTTCTTCATGTCTAAAGTTAATTTAGAGAATTAAGTACATATTGTGCAAAAGCCAGACTTGGCAGCTCTGGTTTCCTCCATCTTGATTGTAGTATAATGTTCTTAAAGCCTGGCAGGTCCTCTGTGGGCCTTCTTCATCTTTGTCTCATCTCTCATCCACATGTGCGGACCTCCAGCTTTATGAGACCATGAGTGCAGTTTAATATGTACTGAACAGCAGTAATTAATCAGACAGAACTCATGCTTTCACTATCACTTTTTTGTCAAAAACGTGTCTTGTCTTGTCAAAAAAGCATGATCAGACCAGTAATTCTCATGTAAATATTATGTTTTAGGAAGAAGAATAAAATAAGAATCCATTGATAATTCTGTGTGCTTTCCTTTCCTCTGGCATTTTTGGACAACAGACATTATGATATAGTAAGTTTTTTGTTTTCTTCATGTTACATGAGTTTTCTTGAAAAACTGTATCATCTGCTCTACTAATAGTATTCAGCTATTTCTACTTCAGTACTATTTCAAAATCAGAGCAAAATTCAACTGTGAAATTCTCAAGATATAAGAATTATTTGCAAAACTGTGTTCGGTGTTGTATTCAGAGACAGATTATCGTTTTCCTAATTTTGGACCACAGATGTTTTATCAGTGAAAACACTTCTTATCTGTGATGGTGTTTCATGTGGACGGGTTTCCAGGTTGATGCATCCAGATCACCTTTTAGATGCATGTGTGAGAATGTGCTTGCAGAATAATAATGTTGCCATGTCCTAGCCTCAAAGACCTACATTACTCAGAGGAAATCCATTGTCTCTAGGGAGCATTTATCACTAAGGTTATCAGAGCTTTGCTAACTTCTGCTTGTGTGGCTCTCTGAGATAAATCTATCAAAGTAGGCTTGGCTATTGTTCATATTACAGCGATTTCATAAATTAATTACATTAGCTCAAACGCTAATTATTTCATGATAAACGGTTGCTCCATGTTGATTAAAGCAGTAAAACTCATTTCATCCACAACCCCCCTCAACTTGACCTCCACCAAGAGCATTCATCACCTGTGATTGAAGTCATTCTCTACATTGTAGCTGCTCTGCATAAATGCTCTTTATGGTATCTGCAGGACCAGTCCCCAAATATATTGCTCTGTGCTCATTTAATCATAATTTGGAGCAATTTTTCCATCAATTTACTATCAATCATTTTCAAATTTGAAATGTACTTTAGGAATAGGGTCAAAATGTCTTGATGCTAGAAACTTGAAGATGACAGATGTGAAGTAGATATTGTAGCACAGCAGTTTTTGTGTGTCTTCTCACGCCCTGTCCATTCTCTCTCTTCCAGACGAGGGTCAGACGATGTGCCACAACCCCCCGGAGGTGGCAGGACAGCGTTTGGCAGAGGTGGGCATGCAGCTGCGGGCAGACTGCCACCAGGGCCTGGGATACTGGGACTACCTGTTTTTCATCGCCATCGGCTTCGTCATATTCTCCGCCGGGACGGTGTCGGCATGGGTCATGGGCGTGCTCATGGTGCTGTATGAACGTTACACCAAGAGGAAGGGCGAGACGCTGGATAGTGACGATGAGGGGGAGGACCGAGGGGGCGGGGGAGGCGGAGCTAACACAGGGAATGGAGATCTGAACAAGCCCAGTATGGAGGTGTGACTCTGGGTCTGTGGGAGAGCTCTGAGGTGACCACAGAGCAGACTGTGTCTCTGCGGAGTTATCCACTCATGCTCATTATCGTATCTCTGGATTAAAGGGGTTATATGAAGTACTGATATTCAGTCTAACGAGATCGGAGGAACGTGCTTTGAAGTCTTCCAGTGTGGCAGTGCCCACGTAAAGTTCATTATAAATGTTGAGCCACATCTGAATGGGATGTTGGTGTTCGGGTTTCATCTGCAGAGAATTATCTGGTTTTAGCTAAAGTTTGTGTAGTAGATTTTAAAAAGTGTGACTATATAGACTCGTTTTTAACTCATGGTGAAGTTTCCACCACCTGCACGTCTTCGTGGAGATATTATTGATGTTTTTATCCTCATGAAGACAGGCAGACCACTACACCAGAGCAAGTTACAAGTCAGATCTGTGGAGAGGTGATAACACTCACATTAAAGCTGGGGTGTTTAACTTTCAAACTACAAAAAATTGAATAGTGAAATATTTTTTGGCTCATAACAGTTCAGCTCTATCTCTATTTTAACATTTATGTACTTGGCCTCTGTCAGATCTTTAAATCAGCCAGAAGAAAAGGGACAAGACCATTCAACCAATCAGCTCTCAGCCCAAAGCTTCAAACAGTCATTCAAATGGAACACGTTTTATGAGAAGATAAAGACAGCGTGTTGTGGTCTGATTTGTTCTCAACATTTTATTTTTTACACTGCTCTTTTTCTGTTGGGACAAACAAAATTTATTATTTGTGACATGAAAAGTGAAGCCCCCCAGCTTAAGTCTCTTTTCACTGAATGAACTGTGGAACATTCCAGGCAAAATGACCAGTCGACCTGCAACTTATGCACCAGAACACTGAAAGATTGTAAAATGTGATTTCCAGCCCAAATGGAAAGCTCTTACATATAGCCCCTTTATAACAGATGCATAAATCCATGAATGTGTGAAAGACAGAAAGGAAGAAGCAATAAAATGCCTTCACTTCAGGAGTATCCAAAGTTAGCAATAAACTCATGAGAAACATTTAGCACCATTTGACGCGCTCAGTCCATGATAGAGCACAGTCAGTCCACGAGAGGGGATCTGAGTGGGCAGAGACTTGATGTGTGACTAATATATTTGAACATTTACACCTGCTATCATTACAGCTGCAATCATTTTTCTATATGCAAATTGGTTTTCAATAAATATGAATGTATAAACCAAGGCTTAAGTTATGAGGCTTATTTTATCTTTAATGGTGTTATTTTGAAAGGGATTTGTTTTCAATAAATATTGCACATTCATTTAGCCCTTACTTACAACAGAAATGGGATTAATCTTTATTTGCCGAGTGGAACCACTGCAAGATTCTGTTTGTTTGCGATGTAGGAGACATGAAAGCCTGGATCATTAGTCTCACAGTGAGTCCGAGGCAACGCTTTAGCTTCCTACGACCACAGGCGACCAGTGATGGATAAGGATGTTATAAAATCTTCCCATTTCCCCTTCATTTAGTGACTTTTACAAAAGCAAAATCAATAGTGTTGAGCCTCAGCCTCTGCAATAGGACAGGCACTTTACTGTCACACACCTTGAGCCTGGTATTCACTATTTGTAAGAGCCATGCGTCAGATAAAAGATCAACATAGTTAAAGTCAATCCAAACAGGGCACAAGTGCAAGCAAAATCACTACTTTCTCAATTGTGGCACAGTTTTCATAATAAAAAAAAATGTAATTGTAGTATCTGAATTGCTGTCTACAGTTGAGAGAGAGCCTTTTAAAAATGTCCCCTTCCCCTCTGAGTGGACTGAACACTTACAGATTAGCAAAGGTGTGGCTGCACAGAGAAGAGACTACTAGATTTTTCATGTCAAATGACTATATTATAGTACAGGTCAGGTGGTCACAAATGCAATTCTTAACGTCCAGACATTCATTTTATTGTGTCTTGTTCATGCATTGTCTTAAGTTTCTTCTAAGGTTTTTGCTTCAAGCTGGTCGTTAATGGTAATGCTCCTCTATGGGACCAGGGGCTTGGCATGGTATGAGTTCATATTACTGTGTGCTGCCTCAGACTAAAGCCCAGCTGTGTGTGTGTGTGTGTGTGTGTGTGTGTGTGTGTGTGTGTGTGTGTGTGTGTGTGTGTGTGTGTGTGTGTGTGTGTATGGGACATGATTCACTGGCTCTTCCTCCTACCCTCCATCACAGCATAATCGGACAGATAGTGATGATAGACGTCAAACTGTGAACACAGGTGGGCAGGGTCGCAGTCAGATGCCTGGATTGGTGCTGAGAGATGTGTTGAGGAGTGGTTATTGAAGGGCTGATTGATAGAGTGCAGTTTATTCATTTTCTAAGTGGCTTTGAAGGCAGCAGAGAAATGGGTGAGGAGTGTGGCAGTGTGAGCACCTCTTGATTTGATGCATGTTTAGGCTTTCACAGTTGACATAACATTGGAAACCAGAACAATGCGATACATTCCTAGTAACTAGTTCCTTGATCTCAAAACCGTTTGGTTCTTTGTAGTGAAAAATACAGGACCCTTACTCAGCCGACCAGCTCTCAGTATGTAAAGAATAGCATGTTTTCTAATAAGATGAAGACAGTCCGTTTGTGGTCTAATTTCAAAATATTATTAAAATGACACTTTATTATAAAGCCTCTTTCTGTTTTCTGACAAACCAAATGTATTTATGAAACCAAAAAAGTCAAGTGCTCCAGCTTTATAACCAAACTACAGAAATCAGCTTTTTACATAGATGAATAAATAACAATGAGAGGACAATATGGCCAAATGAATGACATAAAAAAACAATTTTAATGTGTTTTAGATGACACTGCAATATAAATGAAATGCACATGAAGTAATTTATGCATTTTGTACAAATTTAACTGTTGATTTGAGATGATTTGAGATCAATGCAGTTCACAAGTACAACCTCACAAAAAAACCTGAGTTGATTTTGTGTGAAATTGTTGAAAAAACTCACAACATAAGTATCCCATTATTTACACAATGCCTGCTGTTCCAACTTCTATACATCTTGTCCATGCCGCTCCTACAAGCTCAATAAATCTCAAGGGCAGATCTAAAGTCATAGTTGAGTATTAACACTCCCGTTTGGTCTCCTCGCCTCCATCCTCATTCGCTGTGGTCATTCCAGCGACGGCTTTGGCATTCACAAAGGCCGCACACACCTGCACCTATAATTTATCAGCCAAATCTTAAGGCTGTCATTAGCAGATGGTTTGTTCAAAGGCATACGGGGATTTAGAGAAGCTGCCAATCCCTCTTGTGTTACCATTTTGCTCTGGTGAAAAACATTTGACCTACAAGTTCAACCTCTCCTCGACAAATGCTCAAATAAATTGTTTCCTCTTTGGATCGTTTCAACAGCAAGCGGGTTATTCTCAGACTCAATTTGCTCCGCTTCAAAGTCATTTTTTTATACCGCAACTAAAAATAGCACAGTTTAGCACATACACACAACGCTGTAGGTCACAGGACGCAGGACCAAGTGTGTCAAAAGTAACACCGTGTGGTTATTTGGTGTGGTACATTGGTGTTTACTCACTGCAAAAAAAAAAAAAAAAAAAAAAACAATATGTCTTTGTGGCAGCTCCTATCACAGTATTATGAGGGTCAATATCACATGGATCAAATTAAATGGATCTATGTATGAGAAGTGAACAGTTTTTGATTTAACCTTTATGTAACCAGGAAAAATCCCATTGAGATCAAGAACCTCAGAGCCTAAGAACAGTTATTAAGTAAGCACCTTTAATAACTTCTCATTCTTTCACTTTGGAGTAGTCCTTTATCATTTTACATTGGTGGCTTCAGCTCAAATGACTGTTTCACCGACCCAGCCCATTTCTCTGTATTTGTGAATATAGTCAAAAGAATTCTTGTCCAATCCTGCATTCAAAAAAGTACACATTCCGACAACAAAAGCATGGAAATCTAAAGTCTATAATGCAAATGACGAATGATGAGGCCAGGCTTCTCAGTTCTCTGGTTTTGATCTGAAAGTCAATTAACCTATTTGTGTTACTAAGCCATCAATACAGTAAACACACAAATAGAATGACTAATATGATTAAATATTGCACAAAAAGCAATATCATGATTTAAAATTTCCTGCACGAAATAACACGAAAATGCAGAATCTCACACCTTATCTGCCCTGGGGCGGAGTGGTAGACATTGCTCGCCATTCTGTGCCAATAGCAGTCTCCCCAATCTCGACAGTACGGCTTTGGAACTTTGCAAACGGCCTTGCTCAACGGCACTTTATAAATCTGGGGAAACTGGTCCATGGACTTAGTTTTGACCTCCTGAACTATAGCTGGTCCCAGATTGGTCCCGTCACTTGTAGGAAGTGATTAGTTTGATGGAGAGGCCACTTCTGAGCATCTGCCCCGCTCACATCATCCTGAATATATTTGTCGTGGTTAGTTTGCTGAAAAGCCATTAGAAGTACTCCGTCAGCTGTCAGGTAGGCTTCATACAGAGACCACACAGACCTATAGCGATCTCTTCGTCTGTGTGTGTGTGTGTGTGTGCGTGTGTGTGAACGGCTGAGAGACCTGAGAGACCCAACTCTGCATTCGTACAGAATATAATGTAAATTATGTTTGAGTTTACTTAGTTTTGTATATCATAATGTATAAGCAATAAAGTAATGAGGAGTGGATGATTTTTGTAACATTTAAAGTGACTAGAATTCTTGTCTTAGAAAATAAGCGTTCGAGAATTCTTCAATAAAATACTTGAATAATAATGTTGTGTATAACGTTTTTATTTTTTGGAGACTTTGGTTCATTTGTGGATCAACTATTAGGTTTTTCACATTCAGAAACATGTAAGTATATTGTCAATGAAGGCCACACCATAGAATACATAAGTAGATATATACTTTTGTTACATGAGTTTAGGGTACATTTATATTGTTATACATCATCCCAGCTGGATTCTTTTTTTCTTCTTTTTAAATATGTATTAAAAATACTTCATACTAGCAGCATTTCACATCTAACATCAACCGTAAAACACTGCATAGAAAAGGTATGGACTTTTTGCAGCATTCAAGTCAATCTAATTCTTTCAGTACATTTTAATCCAATTGTTTTTAATATGCTGGGACACACTTTTTGGCAGACAAAATATGCTCCGAGAGTATTATCGCTATGGTATCAATTATCCATAAGTCTAAAATGGATGCTGCACCAAAATATAGACACTAAAAATCTTTGTTAGACCACTCCTTTTACAAATAGTGATTAAATTACATTCTTACATTATCTGGTTCCAATCCATGCTGTTCACATAAACTGCAGTCATGATATCATACCTGTTGCAGGGCTGAGAACACAATTGCCCCGAAGCAAAAGCATTTAGCTGTGGTTGTGTGGGAGAACACATGTGCGCTCAGTTTGATCCTGTTATTTCTCTGAGGGTAAAGTGTGGAGTCTAATGCAATCAGTCAATAATGCATTCTATCCTTGGACACATGTATCTCTGCTGCAAGGGGAAAGCATCCACACTCATACTTTATCATTTTGCCAAGTCTATAGAGGTTGTTCAAGCAAGGCCTAAATACACAGTAAACTTTTTTCTTACACACAGCTGTTATTTTGACAGTGGATATGACATCATGAGCAGAGCTGAGACAGACTGTCAGTAGCATTCTCTCGGCTCCTCTGTGAAGGCTGAGCATCAGGCCCAGACGATCACATTACTAGTTTTTAACTTTGCATGGGGTTATAACCTTATAAATCCATGGTTATAACAGCGTGGGGCATTAATGGTAGAAGCTTCTATTATGCTCCATCACAGACCAACCCTCACACACGGCCTTTTGCAGGAATAATGATTTTCTCTATAGCTTCACTTCTGACTAAAGGGTCTGCCAGTATTCAGGGAAGACATAAGGCTTAAATGGCTATTTATCGTGACAGCTGCTTGTGGCATGTATAGAGGATTTCAAGTTGAAATAAAAAAAGAAAACCTTTAACACATTTGTGTTTTTATAAAAACTGTTAAATAATTAATCAAAAAGTATATTCATGAATATTTGAAATTAATTAAGAAAAATCATTAGTTTTAAAGTGTACATAGTAATTGGTTGACTTAACATAATGTAGATGTTTTAGGTTGGACTGAGGTAACTTTTTGTGTCGTAAGAATGTGTCTGTATTTATTTGACTAGTGGAAGAGGTCACATTAAAGATGGGTTTAAATAATCCGAACCTTTTATGTCAGTTCATCATTATGTTGTCATTATGTTTTTGGTCAAACATTAATTGTTGATATACAACATCATATATTGTCTTGTTATATGTGAAAGAATATTTAGTTTAACTACAATCATGAGCCATTACTTTTTCATATATCTCAAATATAAGGTTAAAAATAAAACGTGTCTATAATCTAGTCTATAATTACTAAAAACGTTCAGTCCCAATGCCCCGAGAAAGAAAAGGAGAAGGGTACAGTGTGGGTAAGATGATATTTTCACCGTAATGCCGCACTAATACTAATAATGTGGCCACGTTAGAGGCTCCTGAATGTTTAAAACCACATCAAATGGTTTACAGTGACTTACAGGAGGAGACGGGCTCATTTTACCTTCCACCAGGCCAGAAGCAGAAAAACGTGTTTGTTTTCATGACTAAATACTATTATTGTATGTTCTACAGTACTCAAAAGTACTAAAACACCTTGACCTTTTGCACATTTTGTCAAGTTTCCAACCATGAACATTAAGATGTTATTTAGATTTTTAAATTGAACGTTCCCACACAAGTGACAGACAACTGTGAAGTGAAAGCAAAATGATACATGATTTTGCTATATTTAAAAAAAAGAAAAAAAGAAAAGTATGGCATGCATAAGTAACCATACTGCATGAGTAAATATTATGAGGAATCACCGTAAACTCTGTCACTCTTCACTGTCCCTGCTGAAGAAAAGCAGCTCCTTCATCTGCATGTTCGATGAGTCCCCACTGTCCATAAAAACCGGATGTGTGGAGTGTATGACTGTTATTTTCCCATGTACAGATTCCCCAGGTGAGATGTGGATGTCTGCAGTTTCTCCAGAGTAATCATTGACCTCGTTTCTGCATCCATGATGATCAGTGTTGTCCTTACGTGAGTTTGGGCAGACAGCTCAGTCTGGGTAGATTTGCAGTTGTGCCTGTTTCTATTTCTGATTATTGGATGGAGAATATCAATGAGCATGGGGGCTCACAGTGGAAGCCAAATTGAAGGTTTAGTATCGAGCAAACCACCAGACCCAAAACACTGCTGCAGGATATGACTTAAACAGACAACCAGAACAAGGGAACATTAAAAATCAGAGTCTTGGAGTAGTCCAAAAATAAAATCATGGCTGAGAAGGTTCTCAGTTTCAGCTTTTGTTACCAGATGCAACCAGTCAAACGTTAAGAGACCAAAACATAAAGAAGACATAATAAACAAATTATTGTTGAATAAATTAAGAATAAAAAGTTTCTTGTTCATATGAAAATTACTGTATCTCGCAGTGGCAATAGTCGAGTCAATGTTAGTATATTTGAGGGAAGGAAAAACTTTTTTTTTTTTTCATAAACATAATTTAACTCAAAAGAGCTAATAATAACATAAATGTTATGGTCACTTCTAAGATCGCATAATGAAAAGACAAGAGGCTAAAAACGTGTCTTGTCTTTGGTGCCTCAGATTAAATCTCAGAATAGCAGATCTCGGATCCTCAATTAGACTCCTCTTGAGACTCATACCTCATTACCAAAGAATTGCCCCAAGGACCCCACCATGCCCCCATCTTGTCATAAGCACCTTGCCCATCTAAATCTAACATCACTCACAACCACAAAAATAGTTTGTGTTGATAATAATAATAATGATGATTATAACAATAATGCATCGGTTTTTGTATAACTTTTCTGGACACCCAAAGACGCTTCACATGTAATTATTCTTTCACTCCAAACACGGTGGTGATAAACTACTACTGTACACAGTAGTACTACTACTGTAGTTTGGAGCCTCGGCTTCATTACCTCTGGGTCCAGTATGTGCAGATGGCTCCTCGGATGGTGCTTCCTCAGCTGGTTTTTACCAGCCTCACGCCCCATGATTTATAGCTTTTTCTTCATGTGTGTGTGTGTGTGTGTGTGTGTGTGAACAAATATATGACCTTCAGTCTGCAGATTTTTGTTTTGGGTGAGTCTGTTGGGTCACTGTTCTTATGTGTGTGTCAAACACTTTGCATACAATAAAGACTGATTAACAATTGTAACACAAACTCATAAGTGTTGGCTTCAACATTTGAATATTCCCAAGTAAATGCAGAGAAATGGGTCGTGATAGGTGGTCAGGATAATTCATAATAACTAAACATTGAGTAGCAAGGCAAAGGGGAAGATCATAAGAGGTGGCTAAATGCTCATAAAAATCCTTTACAAACATGATCTCATCGTCGTCCATGTTTAGGTCCTCCTCTGTTTATTGTATTACGCTTAGTATTCAATGAAGAATGAGATGTTCCTCGGTTCCCCTCTGTCCCAGTGCTCGGTGGCTCCTGTCGACACCTTTCTGGATTTGGACCATTTTTGATGAGAATTCCCCACCTCAATCTATCCTTGTTCCATACTTAACCGTCTCTTGAGCTTTCCTCTGACTGACATGTGGGCTGGTGTGCTCACTGTATTACACACACACGGGACAACAGTGGCTCAGTTGGTAGAGCATTGGCCTTTGAGCCTGAAGGTCGTGGGCTCGAACCCACCATGAGACCTACTCAGCTGATCCAACCCAGGTCACTCCAGCATGATATGCACCTTGAAGGAGGAAACTCCAGTCACCTCAGCTCAACTGGCTCCTCTCTGTGTGGAAGAACCTGTGTGACTAAACACCCCATAGCCCATCAGCTCAGAGACACAAAGTGGGAAAGTGTATCCAGATTATTGAGAGTGGTACAGGTAAGTAAGTAATGTTTATTTATATACCGCCTTTCACAGACAGAGTCACAAAGCGGTTTACAATTGTTATTTTTTGGGCATTTTGTCCTCTCACTTCATATAGGGGGCCATGTTATAACCTACACCGTCACAGACAAAGCTGGGCATCTTGACCAAAGTGTGTTTGGTTGCAAGAGGGAAGAGGTGTGAATTTCAAAGAGGTATGAGTCTTGCTTCAACTTTTGCTCATAGTTTATTTATATGAAACAGCATACCTTGGAAGATGAATTCCAAGGTATTTGCAGATGGTGATAAACTCCAAAGCTGAACCGTCTGTACGAGTGATGACAGGGATTCTAGCATTGGAATGTCTGTAACTGAAGAGGATGCATGTTGTGTTAAGGCATAGAGGGCTGTTCCATGGAAACTATAGCAAAACATTCATAAGTAAGGAAGATTGTTTTGTATTTATAAAGCACATTTCAGAGACCAAAGGCACACCAAGTTGTGTCTACAATGACATTACAACAAAACAAAGCAGGTGAACTACAAATATCCCTAAATAAGTCCCTAAACACATTTTCTTGCAGTGTTCTCAAAAGGGTCACCTGGTTTTTCCATGCTTTTGGAGAGACATAAATAAGAGAACTCTTCACAGAGCTTTGAGTCAGGATTTTAGGAGAAGGAAGTCAGTAGAGGATGAGCTGTGGCCAGTGTGGTCTCTCTCTGGACACTCTCTATAGCAGCAATGTTCAGCTTTGAAAAGGGACTCTTGACAAGAGAGACATTTTAGACATTTGTTAGAATTCCATAAAACGTTCCAAATAGAGAAGTTTACAAAAGTACTAGATATATAGAGTCATACAATTTCATTCATGCTATGAAGCACAAGCGAGGAACCTGCATTAGGAAGACATAAATGTTATAAGATGCAACTCCTGAAGTCTTGATCCACTTGAAAATAACCTTTAACAATAATAGGAAATCAAGGTTATGTCTTATCTCCTCCAGCTGACGTGAAGCTGTTCTATAAGTCTGATCCACAGTAGATAATAAAGCAATTTAAAAAAGACAGATTTTGGCTCATTTCACTCTTTAACCTTTTACAAAAGAGTTGAGTTCAATTTAGAATGATAAGAGCAAACCTAGGGGCTAATGTGATTTGCACGGTGAGTGGGAGCTGGAGGTGTCTCTGTGCAGAGGGAACAGCTTTGAATTAAGATATTTCAAACCTTTGAACTTCCACACGTAGAAAACAGGGGAAAAAACTTCGGGAACAACAACTCGATCCAGGTACATGCATTTTACATTTGTCCAAAATGTGATCACACAAGCATTAGCATTGCACCTGAGGAACACTCAGAACGTTGATTATCTCACTAAAGTTTTCCTTTCTGAAGCAGCCAATCTAATGTCAGAGTTATTACAATATTCAGCAGATGCGCAGTGCTGGCAGCTAAATGTAGGAGTATGGACCTGAGTGGCTCTTTGTGTTGTAGTGCTCTTAAGGCCTTTCCAGCTGCGAGCACTATTTATAAAAAGTGCATCAAAGCGTGGGAGAAGAGCATAATGTGGTGTCAATATCTCACATGGACACCGACGTGCGTTACTCAACTCTGACTATATAAAAGATTGATGGTACATTTGTAGCCACGGAAACACGTAGTAACTTTTACAATAATGGAAACAAGTTATTATATTATAAATTCCACTATTTATGTGCATAGAGTGGCAGACTAAGGGAGATATTTCATTTATTATATTTTATTTTTTTAGACTTTATTAAGGGCTCCATGCAAGCACAGGATATTAAAAACACACATAGTAATCACATATTTACAGCAAGTCACACATACAGAGAAGCCAGTGGCTCTAAAGCAAGTGAACCTGACTAATGTAAAGACAAACCAGAGACTGTACAATAGCAGTAGGTACCCTCACCACTCTACACATAAACTGATAGTAGCAGTGACGTAGGGCAGCAGGAAAGGATCGCACCCTGCACTCAGCAAACATCTGACACTGTGTCTGGGGTTCTTCAGCAGCATCCTCATCGAGTCATTATAGGGAACTGTTAACCTCTGCAGACTGACCTGCTTATAGCGCCGCCACTGTTGGGCTATGTATAAGGGAGAGCAAAAAGATTGGAACAAGGTGGTTTTAACATTCACAGAGCACACTTCATAACCAGCATGTTGGATTGGCCATACAGTTTACATCTCTGTGTATATCCCGGTCGTCTGTGAGGTCACTGCAATCAGGATGAAACTCACAACAGCCAGTGTGACTCAAGTAATCTATTACTATCCTGGATGCAATAACATACTATACTATGTTATGCACAAAGACACAACAACTCTGTGTATTCATCTCAACAAATCAGCACCAGCAGAGTTGTTGTGTCTTTGTGCATGACACTCTTTCATGAGCGACGAGTTTGCAGTTTGTCTGAGCAGGATTATTATTGCCATGACCATTATCTTCATCATTATCGGACACAAGGTTTTTCACGCATTATATTTGAAATGTGCGATGCAAGCTGCAAACAGTCCAGGTATACCTCAAACTATTGTGCTATGAAACAATCATCAATCTTTAGCAGCTGAGACCAGTGTTGAACATTTCCAGGATCAATATTCTCCCTCTGACATGCTGATCACACAGTCAATAAGTTATTATCACGGTGTACAGTACGTCTTGTTTATGCTGCTATTATGACCAATTCCTCCTCCATTCAGACCATTGTGTATTGTCTGATACAATTAAGACAGCACTAAACATGCTTACGGCTTGTCCTTATTCTTATTATAAAGAATAAGGACAAACCATTTCTGTATGTGAGG